>JAOWBL010000012.1:3252470-3691019 GCA_028564865.1 Zenarchopterus dispar
CTGATGGTGATTTAAAAAAAAAAAAAAAAAAAAAGGTAATTTTTTTTCCATTAAGCAGCAAAAGACCTCTCTTGGTTGAAGGATGTAGCCACCAGTGAAGATTTAGATGACTGTTTGTTTTTGTTGTTCTTGTGAGGAGAATTTAGGAGAAGAATCTATAACCTGTGTTGTGGTATCCATGATATGTGTTGCAGAGTGCTTCCACACATTTAGCTTTTTTTTCCCCCTCAAGATGGGAAAAAAATAGTTTGCCTTAGCTGTTGAATTGTTGAGCTTCATTAATGTGAACAGACACTGAAATGTGAATTTCATCAAAGCTAATTGGGTGGCAACTTCGCACATGTCACTCCTGCTAAAAAGAAAAACTCTAACATGCCATCAAAAATACAAAAAACTGCTTTTAGAAATGCCAAAATGCTACGGTTTTGTCACCTTTTTAAGGTTGTTTTTATTGGTGATGTCTGATATTAAATGTCAAATTTGATTTTATAGGGGTAGATTACTGATGGACTGTACTTTTTGTCTTTTTTTTTTTTTTTTTTCTCGAGGTGAAATGTTGGCTGATTTAATGCACACTTTTGTCCTGTGTTGCACAGCAGTGCTGTCATAGTTCAGGTTTACTTTCAATGATTTATAGGAAATGCAGTTGCAGAATCGTACCGTTGCCTCTCTGAATGCATCTTCAGACTGATCTGCCTGTCAGACGCTTGCATTTACCGTCCCACAATGGTTTGTCACCAAAACAGATATTCCGAAGTGTTGTCAGTATGGTTTTTGCTGATTATCTCAGCAGCAGTCTGTTCTGTTGATTACAGATATTGACTCTTGGCAGCCAATACTTGCTCCTTTCCTCATTGGTAACAATTACTCATAAAGAATGAGAGCCCTTCTCACTCATGTTGTAAACTGTGGTTTTGTGTCTGTTGATTGGTGGGCTTGTTTGGCAGAGCAGTTGTTAGGAGTCAGTGTTGATGCACTTCTTTTTTTTTTAAATCCCCAAACAATGATCAACAGATAATTGTGCAGTTTGTGGTTTAGGTGTCACGGTTAGGCTGGATATGTGTAGTGTTGCCCTTAGTTCTGCTCTTAGTTGTCTTTTGTTCCCGGTTCTGGGAATTTTCCCATAAATCTGAGCCAAAGTGCATCTGCCATCCATCTGAATAAAACACCTTTTGTGTGAGGTTCTCTGCAACCAGCGCTCCACATTCAAGGTGCGTTTGTTTTTCTCTCCTTTACTGACGGGTCACAACCGCAGAGCACAGTGAGTTCTTTTCATCCAAGTCTCTATCCGTCTATCTCCACCCTCCACATATTGATCGCTTGCTGACCTTTCACCTCGCCGGTGAGTAATGGAATTGCCTGTCGCAGATGCGGGCCCTGGTCAAGGTCTAGTAAATGTTCGACACATGTTGGCGTGAACCTGATGGTCGATGCCTCGCCTGCTCCCGTGTCATGGAGAATAAAGCCCTGTGCAGTGGTATTTCTGTAAGGACTTTATCTTGATTTCTTTTGGGAAAAAAACCCTTGAAATTCAGCTGCAACCTGCTGGTTTGGTAGATGAAAGTGGAACTGCGTTCATTCGTCTTTCAAAATGTATGTCACACTTTTGACAGATGAAACGGGTACAACACCTCGTAAAGATCTGAGCTGACTTGATGTTTCAAGGGGTCTCAAATGGCAGATTAAATTCACGCTGGTTTATTATTACAGTTTAATTCCCCAACAGAATTTCCATGGCAAAATGTCCAGACATCTGCAAAATTTGGACCGAGAGAAAAGAGTCCGGGTCGACTCTGGAGATTGGCCGAGATGAGATGACATGCCACCCTGGACTCTATCAGATTTCAGTCCGACACATGGGACCAGTGTGGGAAGGTACTGACTGGTGATGGGAAGGATTGAAAATAGGACAGTGTGGATTACAAAACAGCGTGAGGTGGGGAGCGCTGAGAATGTCTTTACGGGAAAGTTTGAGGTGGTTTCCACGGTGATTCTTTACATGTGTGTCTTTGTAACAACAATGTGAGTACTGATATTTTTAGAAGACTCTTAATGGGTGATGCACTGCAAAGATCACCCTGAACTGTACAGTACAAAATGTCATTTTCTGTCCTTTTACCCGGCGTTTCCAAGGCATCCTGTAAGGTGTAAAAAAAAAAAAAAAAAAAGAAAAGCTAAAAGGCCTTGCTGTAAACATCGACTCATAGAGCTACTGATGGAAGCACTTTTATTGCTTTCCTCATTAAAAGTCAAATCAAGCCTTTTGCCAATCAGCATACATCAAATGAAATCCAACTAAAAAGCAGTGATTTACCCAAGGCACACTTTGAAGCAGTCCTTGATACTAATGACACATATTAAGTTGATGCACTGCAAAAACAGCCCTCTGAGAAATAAACAAAATATTCCTAAATATAATCAGAATAGTCTTATTATAAGGAAATCCATCTTTGCCAATGGGGTAAGGAAAAAAACACATTTTGAGTAGAATTCTTAAAACTAGCAAAATAGTCTTATTTTCTTGAATCAAGGCTTTTAAAAAAAATTCTTAGTAATTACTTTTTGCAGTGCAGTCACTAACTCTTAATGCAAATATGATTAAAATTAATCCCAAATAGACTGGCAGATTATCCCAACTTCTGACATCTGTGTGGAGTTTCATGAAATCACTTCTAGTTTTGTTTTTCTGCCTCTGTGTAGTGTGGGAGCAGGCCATCAAAGCTCATTTTTGAGCCTGGATACAGCTGGACGCAGCAGTGTGTACTTTGCGTTACAGAATAGCATTGTTTTATCGGTGAGGGTGCTGACGTCATTATTGTTGTAGTTATTTTTATAATCAGTTGTTCTGACCGGCTTTTGACTGTCATGTCACAAAGTCTCAAAACTTGCACTTTTACATCTTCTGATGTGACATTCTAAGGTTGTATTGAGACATCTCTTGGGTAAGTTCTTGGCTGATTTTTGCTCATTTATAGCACTGGGAAGTCCTATGTGGGTCTAATGTGTCACAAAGTTCATGAATGGTGCCAGACTTGGGTTTTGGGATTTGCTGTGTAAGGTAGATGTGGCTCAGCTTTCACAAGTGTGCTCTGACGTGGGGTATGGCAAGTGTTGTGAGGGCCAATCATGGCCCAGAAACCTAAAGGAAATGAAGTTTGGGTTATGTCTGGTTTGTCTGAGTTTAGGCAGCCACACTCAGCTCGACTCAGTGCTGTCAGATGAGCAGATGTGGGCCAAGTTTGCCCAAAATTTCATTGCTTTCTGGATACAAATCATAGACTGTTTAAGAACTAGACAAACCGATTGTGATGTCACCCATTGGGTTTCTGAAGACCGTTTCTGAAGTCTATTCTTTTTCACGGCTCTATATTGAAAATGAGAAAAATGGGCAGAGCTGTGAAGTGGGCTAGAAAATGCCCCTCATGTCACTTACAGTCACCTACAGTTAGTATTGTAAAATAAATAAATTCCCCACATACAGATGTCGTCGATGTGAAATCTAGTTACAAAGACTAAAGTTGACCTCTGGTCCAGGCTGTAAAATCTGTTTATTTCCGCTCCAAAGTTGGACACATTAACATGGGATTCAGTGGATATGAACTCATTTTTGGACACAGCCCCTACAGAACAGCAGTTTCTTCTTTGGTCCTCATTGGTTTTATGGTACAAACTGGTGAGCTATGGCTGATTTCAAATTATGCTTAGCTGGACTGAACCTCCAAGTTGGTGCTGGTCCACATCAACAAGCTAATGCTTCATGATTATGTAAATTTGTTGTCTCAATGATAATATCAGCTTTAAACTTATGTTGCATTTAACTTACAGAGGTATTTCTAAAGTGTTATGACATCCTTTAAAATGTGAATTCTGACATATTTGGATATTTATATTGTAGGTGGGTAATTGGTGATAGTTCTAGTATGACTGGAAAATACACAAAAGAAATGTGTCAGTTTTGGTTTTATATCTGAATTGTTGACCTTTTATCTTTACCCAGCCAACATTGATGGAAACAATCCACACACACAACCACAATACCTTGCTTATGCCTGGAATCTGGATTCCCCTTGAAATAGCTGAACCTCTCGTGCCATGCTGATGAGACTCACACTGGGAGAAGGCACCCAGAATAGCAGCGTTACTCCATCCATAACATTCCACTACCCAGCTGGTGGACACACACACACACACACACACACACACACACACACACACACACACACACACACACACACACACACAGCTGCAGTCTTGCATAAAGTTACAGCAGACATTTCACCTCCATATTTCTCAGCACACACATAGTTGACCCCTTTCTCCTGCCAAAGACACACTCATACTTCTTCTACTTGTCTGCTGTTAGTCTGATTTGGTGTGTAAGGTGTTGGTTGCTTGTCACCGTCTATCATCGAACAATACATGTTCAGCCTCAGAAAGCCCACAGCTAATCCCTCAGCTGCTTGGAGTTTATGGCAGATAGACGAAACGCTGGAATAGTCCATGCGTGCGCCAGTTGCAGCACATATCAAATAACAATTTGCCAACAGAGCTGGCTGGTGTGCCGGCTGGCTGGCTGGCTGTCTGATGCAAAGCCTGAAGGGAGAGGTGAGTCAGCAACTCAGCCAGCCAAGAGCAGAGAGCCAGGTGACGAGTCGGTGTCTTCAGCTGAAGAGTCAGAACTCTGACCTGTGGAGAAAAGTTACAAAATATAAAATCAGAAAAAAGACTCAAAAGCCGTTTTAGTGCTTGGTATATGTCACCATCTTTTTCTACTTTGTTTCTTATTTATTTCAATGACAGTGTAGCCAATTTGTTCTTCATTTTGCTCACATAGTTCCACCTTAACGCAAAACATTTCAACACTAAAAAGATTAAAATACTTTTTTTTTTTTTTTTCCTTTTCAGAGTGGATTGAGGATTTGAGTACCATTATAACATCAAGGCACACAAGCTAAACAGCTCTTGTGTGTTTTATTTAATGCTACATGCATGCATGGTTGGAGTCATCTGGGTTCAAGAACAATTGTTTCCATGCACTTTTTGCCAATGGCAGATATTTCTATGGTTGGTTTAACAAATTAGCTAATCAGAGAGTTGTGCACTTTACAAAGAAAGAAAACAAGTTTAACTCAGTTAAATACAGTCCATGTCAGTGTGAGCAACAGATGAGAATACATCTGGGTACTTGGCCCTTTGGCCTTCCGCGATGTCCCAAACACCTTTTTGAACAGTGGTCAGTACAGCTATTGAGGTGTTGCTACAAAGGTGTTTAATAAGACTGCATTTTTGCCTTCTAGCTGTTTAGTGCCCAAATGAGAACTGGGCTGTCAGGGAAATAATTAAATAATGTCACAACCAAGCCACGATCACTCGAAGTGGCCAAAGGTTTTCATATCTCCACATCTGTAATGACCTCACTGTCTATATTGTGAAATATAGACACTTAAACTTTTTTTTTTCCCTTAAGGTGACCTGAGATGAAGTGATTATCAGAAATGTAAACGTAGTGACTAACTGGTCCCCTGTTTACATCTCTCCAGCATATTTATGTATTTTATATACATTTTTGTCTCAGTTTTATATTTTAACCTTATTTTATATTTAGTCTGAGTTTCAGTTTTAGACCATGGGTACTTTGATTGTTTTCCTAACCCCAACTCCAAAGATGACATTATTTTGTTGTCCAAAGTGGAGAAAAAAAGAGGTACCATCAAAGCACTGCGATGGACTGGCGACCTGTCGGGTGTACCCCTACCTTCCGCCTGTAATGAGCTGGGATAGGCTCCAGCAGACTCCCCTGACCCTGTAGATGGATTCAGCAGGTATATAAAATAGATGAATGGATGGACCATCAAAGCTTTGTCGCAAAAAAAAAAGAAAAAGAAAAAAGGCAGGCATATATGCTGAGGGCCTTATTATATTAAAGAGCAATTTTAGCCAAGTCAAGACAAATGATGCAAAGAAAATGCTTAATTGTGATTTTTATTTACCTGAGGCTGAAAAAAAATGATAAACAGGTGTTATTACTTATTTTTTGTCAGCATCCTTCATGCCCTGCATTGAAGCCTTTTTTTTTTTTTTTTTTTTGGATTCTGGCCATACCCTCCTGTTTGCCCCAATCAAAAAAAAGCCTTCATTTCCCCTTGCGTGGCACATAGCTGAATTAAAGTCTATTATAAAATTTCGACAGAGCCATTAAGAAGATGAATGGTCTGAGTGCTCTGTGGGTTTGGCCCACTCTATGTCCACCTTGGGGGCTCTTGTCCTGGACAAGAACTTGCTGCCGTCACTGCCTCGGTTGGGTATGGGGTCTGACCTGGGGCAGTCGGTTTGTTTTGAGCATCTGTCTGAATGCAAATGTCTGCTTCTGAGGAGAAGGAGGTTTTTGCCTCGGCAACTCATGCAGGCTAGTTCATGAGGGGATGAATAGAGGTTTAGATCATAAATGCTTCAACATCAAGAAACTGAACATTTTTCTTGGCTGTTAAAGGCCTTTTACCTACCAAGTGAAAGGCTCCTTCTATTTTGTTCCATTTCAGCATTTCACTGAAGTTTAATCGTTGAACCACCTGTTTCTCATGTAGGTCAGCAGGGTCTTTGTCAAGGACTAACTTCCCACAAGTTTGTTTGAACTGAGGAAACCTTTTCAACAGGAGGTGAATCATTTTGAAATACCAAGAAAAAACATCCATTTGCCTTCTATTTAAACACTTTGGATAACTATGATCATTGAAAATCTACACCACCATTAAAGCAAAGAGTTAACTCAGTTGGGATGTGATGAGCCTATAATGCCAAGCACAAAGGAGAATACTGTAACTTTCAAAGTTTTATATCTTTCATATGCCATCTTGTAGCAATTTAAAGCATAATCTAAAAAGAAAAAACTGTTTTGATGGTTGTCAAACACGTAGATCTACAATCTTGATGAAAGAGCCACTGAAATCACTTTGCTGACAAGTCGGGATGGATACGAGCTTTGTTTTACTCATGGACTGTGTATCACTGGACAAATACTCTGTGGCATCACCCACAGGTATGGTTTTAAAGGCTCTTTTTCCTTGTATTATGCAGCGCCATGCTGCATATGGGCAAAACAAGCAGGCCTGGGAAGCAGGCTGGAAAATGCCCATTTTATTTCAGTAACAGTTTTACATTTTAGCTCGGCTGACTTGGTTTATCCTAACCATGGAAATAAATTGATATCACTTGAGATTTAAAGTGCACTTTTTCTGTTTCCTGGCTGGATCAAACCAAAACGTGAGGATATTTTTGCTTGGTAATACCACTTTGCCTTTCTTGAGGTGTTCACTTTACTTTCATCCATCCAAATGAAGAAGAGAAAGTTACAATGTCTGAGCTGAATTCTTCTCACATTTGCATTTCTGATTAATAACATTAACTTTACATGGCAACAATGGGGTCTATTAGTTGGTTAGCCCTTTATGACCTACCACGGAACAAGTTCGCCTAAGCATATTTTTACATTTTTGCATGCTAGTTGGTTAAAATTCTACAGCCATTTTGAAAATCGATATGTGAATGGGACCGCTGGCGCTCCAGGAGGTCATAAAGGGTTAATTCAGAAAGAAAAACCCCAGTAGCTTGTTTGAATTTCACGATGAGTTCCTACAATTGCAACTTCCAATTAATTCTCTTTAATGCCCATGGAAGTTTGTTGATTGGTTCCAACACGATTATATCCATCACAGCAAATATGTCTCATTTTGACATAGTTTTTGTATTTTTATTTCTTCATCAGCCCACTCTTGTCACAAGAAAAGCATCAACAACTGAGATGAAAATTATTTGTCAATAAATTCAACAGCGCTCTAAATATGACAAGTTATCATAATATCAAAAACTTTCACAAAAACACTCTTGGGTTGAAGTT
The DNA here is from genome assembly GCA_028564865.1 of Zenarchopterus dispar. Classification (NCBI taxonomy): domain Eukaryota; kingdom Metazoa; phylum Chordata; class Actinopteri; order Beloniformes; family Zenarchopteridae; genus Zenarchopterus; species Zenarchopterus dispar. The sequence goes on from JAOWBL010000012.1 coordinate 3,260,365, forward strand.
GGAGGACAAAAGGTGAGAACAAATGTTTGAGGGGGGTGTGTGTATGATGGATGACAGAGGGGAACAAGGAGGTAAGAGCGCCCACAGCTCAGTGGGAAGAATTTATAGATCGAACAGAACAGTAAGTACTCGTCTGTGTCACCGCCTGAGGGGTGTGTGCGCTTGGTCCTTCGCATGCAGTTATTATTATTGTCACGATGGATGTGTGCGAAAGCACTTTTTTATTCAGTTGAATGTGGCGTCGCTTGTTTTCATCTCCAGTTCGTCGTAGGAGTTGCGAGAAAAATTCCCTCTCCTACGTGGTCTATTTGTAGCAGCTTCTTATTACTCTTGGACTAAGGTGTGTTCGAGGACAAAAAAAAATATTGTGCTTTTCAAGGCTTTCCTGTTGATTTCTGCTGTGTATTTGACAACATTTTTTATTATTATTTGGCTGAATACCGTTGCCCTAGGCTGACATATTGTAAAAGTATGAAGCAATATGTGGTATCTCTCATGGAGCCAACTGCAGACATTATAAAATATAATGTAAATCCTTATGCTCCTGAAGGGGGAATTTTGGAAAAACTCCAACTGCGTTCTGCTATACTACCTGAGGTGAAAAGAAAAAGTTGCAGACGGAGCTATTCCCAGTCTCTGGGGGACAGGGATTTCTGGAGCTCATGCATGGCGGTCATCTATCACCCCTATTGACCAATTACTGTGCCAAGCCATCCAGGTCTAATGAGCTGCAAAAAACACAATGGAATAAGAGTCAATATTGGGCAAATAAAAAATTAATCGCCGTCTGAGATTTTTATTTGCTGGCTTGCAGTTACACTTGGCAGGGGATGAAAGGGAAAAAAGCTAAGAAAAGAGGTGAGAGTGTGGTTTTTCAATTATCTGAATTTTATGAACTCTGGTGTGGTCTGTAGCCAGTGCCGGACGGGATGGATTACCTTCCGCGCTTAATATATTTGGAAGCGGCTTTCTCAGCTTGTCTTTGTTTAGAGTTTTTGCCTGAAGTGAGAAACACTTTTGGGGCTGCAGTATATGTGTGAGCTCAAAGCGTTTGAAGGTATTTAAATCATATTTCTAAGCAAATAATGTAAAACAAAAATGGGGACAATCCCAATACCAACCTCCTGAGGAGTTAATAATTATTATCGACAACTTTAAGTTATTGTTAGTAATGGTTCTTCTAGAAGCTACTAAGTTCTATGTTTTGGCTCACTTTTTGTTAATAATGTTATAGCTTAATATGTTAACTGATTTTGCTCAGTTAAGGTTGTATCTGAATCAACCTCAAGTGGTTGTTAGAGAATATGATGAGCCCTTTTTTTAAACTGTTTGTTTGTTCTAAAGTTACTAGATGGACATAAATATGGTCTTTGCTTGTAAAGGGTTAAGAAAGTTAAAAGGAAGGCAATAGAAAATTTGAGCAATAACGCAAAAACAATCTGCCAAATGCAGTAATGTGGTTACAATCTGCCCTCCCACAGTGGAGGGAACAGAAAAAAACTCACCTTGATATTTTGATTAATTTTATTTAACTGTGATGTCAAAAACAAACAGCTTTTCTGAGGCTGTTTTATTTTAGGGTAAACACATAGTAACCGATACAAATAGTAGAAGAAAATATCAAAATATATCACATAAATCATAAAATGTCTCAAACCCTGAAGTTAAGTCTTGAAATGTCTCATTTTATGCAGCTTAAACTACAAAACTGGGAGAGTTTCCTTTCCCTCGTGACAAAGAAAAATAATCAATGTGTCACACTGAAATGAAAGTGAAACTGCCACAAATTTCAACTGTTTTCGAGCCAAATTTGTTGAATGTGCTTTGGGTCCTGAAGTCCAATATTCTCTAAAGTGTTTCCTGTATATCCTTCAGCAGTGATCCTCTGGTTTCTGCGCTCTGCTTCAACTGCATCGAGAAAATGAGGGAAGTATGTAAGAATCAAGAGGAGCCAGACATCAAAGAGCCAAAGAAACTGAGAGTCAAATGATCCCTATTAGCATCATTTGACACTTGGTTTCATGCCATGTTTTCTCTGCAGCCTGTTTGCATTTTCACATACCTGTGCAAGAATAAGCCTAACAAAGAAGGTAAAAAAAATAGTTACACCAGCAAAAACCTTGTAACATGAAATAGCATTTCAGATATCTCTCAAGACTGATGTTACATCTCCATTTCACACCGCTAATACTCACCACAGGGATTGCCAATAAGAGCTGCAGAACCTTCTCCTGCTTCAAATATTCCCTCTGGTTCAGTATGTACATTTCATTTGCTATTTTATTTCATCTTAGAGCACTTATCTTCTGAAAATTGTGCAAGGAGGCTTAGTGGACTCTCCGAGGAATACAGGAGCAATCATAAGCATCAGCTTATCAAGGTGGATCTTTCTGCTAATTGCTTCTGTATGTCCTTATTTTTGCTCCATAAAACATAATTGCGAAGAAATTATTTCCCCATTTTTTAAAGGATTTAATAACCATTAGCAAGATATTTTATGTCTTTTTGTGAAGTGCGGTTTCATCAAGTGCTCAGAAGTAGTTAGCATGAACACTGTTTGAGATGTACCGTCATGTGCAAAAGTTAGTACCTCCTCTTTTATGCCCATCCTTTCTTTGTGTGTGCATAAACTAAACAAGGAAGTCAAATCAAAAATCAGTTTTTGGTTAAATAGAATCTCAGGAGGACAACAGCATGACTTTTTCTTTTTCTTTTACGGTTCCAGTAATCATTGAACAAAAATGAATCGAATAAAAATAAAATACGTATACTGATCTGGAGCATTAAGGAGTTTGCCAATACAATGCCAAGAGAGACAGACATAAGCTATGGTCATAAAGGAGCAGTTGTTACTGTCATATCATTCTGGAAAAATGTATGAAACAATTTCCAAACAAAGATGGAGTTCATCTCTCTCCTGTGAGAAAGATTATTCTATACTTGGAGTTTGAGTACGTTAAAGTCTAAGACGGCATCAGGACAATGATCCAGAATCCAGTAAAAAAAAAAAATAATAAGGTTAAAAAGACTATTGTTAAATTGTCACTTTTCCACAAAGCAGATCTTTACTTTTTGACAACATTAACCCAACCTGCGGTCCAGTGTAGCACCCCAGTTTGTAATACTGGATTGTGTCATAAAATGCTTCATGTTGCGTGGACTCAGTCCGTCTAGCTGTGCTGTGGTGTAAAAATCCACAGTATAACGTGTGTTTGCACCATCATGAGGTTTGAGTTGTTTAAGCTGGTGATATTTACTTTTCTATAGCCCCAACTCTGACAAGTCGTCCCTGATTTTCCAAACTGTGAATACTGTAAACCAAGGTTTACTGGAGCTAAGACAAATGTCCCCATAATGTTGATATAAGAAGCTCTGCAGTGTAATAATCTTAGCAGGATTGCGTCTTTATTAGGCTATTATAGAAGATCTGTTGAGCTCCAACTTGCTCGCGACATCACTAATCAGACAAAACAAGAATACCTCGATCTCTGTGTCCACAGACATACCTGATATAAATAACTTGAGTAAAACATGACTTGTCTCCATTTAAGGTGGTTTGCTTGAAAACTGAGTGCAGAGAAAAGGAGACAGATTATCCTCCAAAAGAGTTTGACCTCTGGCAATGTGCCTCTCACACTATCTAACTGCCTTTAACTTTATTTGGCTGTCAACTTGAAAGAGTCTTGCTGGGCTGGCTGCTGCGACTGTGAACACACACCCCCCCCACACACACACATACTGACACGCACACACTTGGAAGCATTCTCCCATATGGCATCATTTAAAACTCCTGGCAACTAATGTTTGTGTTTATCAGGACAACAAAGTCCACTCTTAGACCACAACGGGCAGATACTCCAAAGGTTTCTGTTCAATTTAACAAACGTGCTAATAATTCATTCCACGGCTATTATTACAGTGATATGGATCACTTAAAGTCACGGCCGGACCGGGCTCTGTCTTATATTTAGCTCACATTTTTCAACACTTGTCCAAGGCTTTGATAGTTGACCAAGCGTAGCTCCATTCTGATACATGCATAGCGTTAGGTGCTTCAAGATAATCCGCTGATAGGGAATCATCACGCCGATTAGGAATTTATAAGTGGATTACTCTTGTCAAAAGTATGTAAATAGGCAGGCTCCCTGCCTGGGAACAAACTCGGTATTAAAACTTAAACTCTGCAGTTAAATAAATTCTCTGAAGGGGAAAGAAAAATCATTATCTAAAGGTTAATTATTCAACTCCTTGAATTCTTTATTTGGATTTGTTAGAATATAGGACTGTTCCTTTCCAGAATTATCTTTTTCTCAGTTAGATTAACCCAAGGAACTCAATTTTCCATTATAGAGTATGCAAATTTGTATTAGTGTGGCATCATAAGTCATTTTTAAAATGGGTTGTGGCATTACTGACTAATTTTTGAATAAATCATCGGGGGGAAAAAACTATTTTGAGTTTGTGCAACTTTGTCAGGGTTAGTTACTGGATCTGCAGTATTTGGTTAATTGTTCTTGAACTCCTGAGCGTGGAACCGAGGAGCAACATCCAGCATCGGTCTCTTAGTGTAGTTGAGACTACAAAAAGCCTTATCTTTAAAATAAAAATGATGCTCTGACAGTCAGTAGGTGTTTTTAGTTTAGACCCCACTATTATCCCTGGATGTTGAATGCATGTCTAATGCTTGTTGGGCAACGTAAACATATGGGGTGTTAGGTGTCTGAAGCTGAGTTGAGGGTAGGGAGTACGAGTCAGAAGGTGTTCTTGAGTGGAACTACGTAACATGATGGCCTGCTGTCGGTTTAGATGGCCTCTCTGGGTTCATCAACATCAGAGGAGCTAGCTGATGCAGGAGATGGAGCGGGTGGTGGATTCATGCTGAATAACAGAATTTGTAAAGCAACTTCCCCTAAATTGCGTTGCACATGTATGAGCAGGAGTCTCCCTCTGCCACTCCTGCTGTTGTTCGTTGACCGCAAAGAACTTCCTTCTGAGGCTCATCAGTTTATTAATGACCCAAGATTTGTGTCCTGCAAAGCTCCGGTCTGCAGTTTAGTAGCCAATTGCAGATTACGGTTCTGTAAGAAGCTGATTTATGAAGTCCACGGGTCTGAGGATTAAGATCTCAAGGGCATCCTCGTCATGTCATCAACAAATCCCACCCATAACTCGCCACCCCGCGTCACTTCTGTTTACATTAGTACTGACCCCCGATTAAGTGTACCCTCAGAGACGAGTTATTTGCAAGGACAGCTTGAAACGCTACCTTGTGTCAGTTGATGTAAAAAGGAGAGGTGACATGCTGGAGTCAAGTGTTAAATGTGGGATATAAAAAGGGGCTTTTTGTTGAGCTGGCATGACAAAGTTTAACAAAGCAGCAACAGGAAACTATCTTTGCATCCACTGTAGCCTGCTCCTCAGAGCAGAGCTCATTACCTCTTGCAGCATCTGGGACATCTGGTTGACTAAACTTTGCCTCGAACCATTTCAGGACACTTTCAAGTTGACTAGCCAGATCATTACTTTATGGGTAGATGGTCATGCTCTACAACTTCAGCCTAATTTGGTAGGTTTGGTCGACCCGTCGAGGACTACAACCAGCCTAGGCTTGCGAGTTGTGGGCCTCATCTGAAACGAGGCCATTTGGACAGATTTGTTCAGTGTGTCATGAGCGTAATTTGAAACTAAGGCTTCAAAGGAAACTTTTGGATGAAGTCACAGTTCTTTTTTTTTTCTTATGCCACAAGTTACGGGTCTGTGAGAGAGTCTTGGATATTGTGGACTTGAAACTGGAGCAGTCATCCAGGAGGAAATGTTGACATTGATGGTAATGACCATGAGCAAGAAATAACAGGCCTCTTTTGATCTCTGTGGCAAGCAGATGAGTTATTACATGAACGTGGAGGCGCATTTGCAGCGGTGGTCTGTACTCGCCGACAGCAAGATCAAACACGACACTGTAATGGTGACCCTCTGTAGAGGTCAGAGGTGTTAGCTCTCAACTCTCTGGGCCCAGTCATAATAACAATGAAAAATGGCCTCATGGCACTTGGCCTCCACCTCTGAACATGTAAAGGCAACTCTGCTGGGTTCGTACGCGAGCGCTCCTGTTCTATTTCAACCGTTTCCCTCCCTGCAACCTCGTCCCCTCCTCCTTCTTGGTTTCTGCCTGCGTCCAAGCTCCAACTCGCCTGGGGAAAATGGGAAACAATCAGAAGCAAATTGCCGCGCTGCCGCTGCCTGGCTCACACAAGTGGAAGGGGAAGTGCTGCGTGCTCTCACAGGGTGCTCGATGGCAGTTAGCAAACAGCAGCCTGCTGATGGATGTGAAGCAGAAATGATAAACACTGATAGCACTGTGCCTGTTTCAGTCCCCTGAAAGATAGATTGAGAGCAAGTGCTGCTGCCCGAGTTGGGGACGACACCTTTTGCAAAGCATCTGGTGACAGGCCCAACAAAATGTATTCATGACACCATTCATGACCGGAGCACCCCTTTTTTAAAAGTACTTCTGCAAATAGCCTGGAAAGACGAGCAGTCTCTACAATGTGGCGCCGCTGCCAGCTCACTTGTAGCTGCACTGCATTGTGTAAAGCAGGCCCACCGCACATTGTTGTTTTCTATTTGCAACATAATGGAGTGAGAAAATAACTCTGGCAAACTGGCTTGTCAGGTTAAGGGTTGTCCAGCGTGAAATCTGTTAGCACTGATGGGGAGGACCTGATTTTGTTTTCAGGCTAGGCACTGCCATGTCAGCGCCTACCTAATGGAGAGATGCTGCACAAATTGATGGCCAGACAGGGCAAAGGTTGAGGAAGTTGTTGTGCAGCAAGCAAGAATGAGGGCGGCTTTCTCCGCTTCTTGAAAATGTAGAAAATCTGCCTGACTGAGAGTGAAAATGCACAACTTTACATTGTGCATTTATTTGAAAGAATATGTGTGGCATTATGGAATAAAATAATAAACACAACACTCTATGGACTTTTTGCCTCCTGAGATATCCAGCCTGATTGTTGCCTCTCAATGAAACACGTGAACTCACTCTGAACCATTGCGCCTACGAGTACATTTCTTTTTCCCTCCCCTGTTCTAACCGCTGACAGGTCGCACCTGTTTTGCCCACTATGGCCAGATGGACAATGCTCATGTGCACCTGCCCCTCTTGGTGACATCACCTGCTTTGTGCCAAGCCCCAGCGCTGGCGCCCAAACATTGCACAAGCACAGTTGGAGGCCATTGATTCTTGCTTTCTGGAGATGGTGTGGCTTATCCAGGAAGACGCAGTAAATATGAGAAGAAATTAAGAATGATGTTGCCTTATCAGTGAAGAAATTGTTATATCTGTTGTCGTCCATTAAAGGGCACTTTATAATCCATTCCACTTCATTAGTGAGACAAAAATTACATTTTGTACACTGAGAATCAGGGTCTCTTGATACCAAGTGGAAGGTTTTTTCATAAATTTTTCACACCCTTGGAGCTGATATTATTTTCTAGCTTCTTGTCTTTCACTGGATTAAAATGAAATTTGTGTTGGACATCCACAAAGCCTAAAGGGTTATTTGTAAAAGGAAAGGGGTGTAGCTAAAAGTCTTTAAGGAATCCAGTTAATACAAACATATAATTTTCTACCCAGACAAAAGATTCCTCAACTTCTCAGAGCTTAATGTCTTTGTAAATGCCAGCTTCTTTTGTTGGCTCTTTGTTGTATTAATACACATCAGTAGTGGCGTTCATTTGGCCCGACATGAAAAGCAATTACAAAAGATCTTGTGACTTAAAAACTCAAATACCATTTTTGACTGGTATTGTCCAAAAAAGTTTGGTTTAGATTAGTTTTTTTTCCCTTCCAAATTCCTTGGGACCATGTAGAAAATCAATTTCTTAATAATGCCTCTTCTTCTTGAAAATTGTGGATCTTAAATTTAAAAGCTGGGCAGAACTTGAATGTTTTGCAACATGATCATCACATTGTTTTTGGCCTCATCTGCAAGTCTTTTCATCCAACCTAGCTTTCAGCAGTCTCTTAAAAAAAAATGACCTACAGGCCATAATTCAATAGCTTGCAGACACAGCAATAAGCTGAAGTCATTGTTCTCTGTATGATGTTATAAAGTCTCATATTGCTGTAGGAGAACTTTTGGACCATTCTTATTTACAGAGTTTCTTAAAGTCATTGGGGTTATTAGTTCATGCAAAGCTCTCTTAAGGTCCTGTGACAACATTTTAGTCAGCTTGATATTAGTCTGAGTTTTGACTTCTTTTGATTCTTTTCTTTTTCTATCATTTTGATGTAGATTTGCTGATGAGGTTGGGATCATCCTTCTGCCGTATGATCCAGCTTTATGTAATCTTTAACTTCTGCACAGATGCCTCATATTTGACTTGAGACTATTTGGTTACATAAAGATTCATTGTGAACTTGCTCACCACAAGGTATCCAGGCTCTATAGGTGCAAAACAAGCCCATATCATTACCATTCCACCACCGTGCTTGACAGTTGATATCATTTTTTTATACTGATGATCTACATTTGTTCTGAAAGTGTCATGGCTTAGTTCAGAGTAAGCCTGTCTCATGCTGGCATGATCTACTTGGAGAGAAGAGGCCATGTCCAGGCAGTTCTACTCATGGGAAGACTGGAAACTTACTTAAAAATGTTTTCCACTTGAGAATCATCTTCCTCAGTCTAGAATAACAGAGTCCAGCTTGAACATGTGACCTTTCCCAGATGTATGGGCAGTCGCAGTTGCTAATATCTCTCCTTCTTGACTTTGGCTTTGAACATACCTGAATATTCACACTTGCTGATGATTAGTTTATCAAATGCACAGCACTTGGCTGCTACTTACCTTCTTAATTCAATTAGAAATAATAATTAGAGTGTATTTTTTACCTCTACTTGGGTGTCATATTTCAAGTAGTCTTTTAAGGTTTATTTTCAAGTGATATTTTTCAGATGTGAAAGACGAGAGGAATGTATGTTTAGTTTGATATATTAAATCTTTCACTTGGAGGAGGGTTTTCTTTCTTTTTCACATGACTGTATGTAGTCTGATGGACAAAACTCATGGCAAAAGTACCCTTTGTCAGAATCAATTTGAGTACATGGTAATAGCTGAAGGAGACAATGAGCCTACCTTTAAAATTACAAGGGAGTGGGGGTGGCGGGGTATGCCCCCCTCTGACTGCAGACCCTCAGATGTAAAAGCAAAAATACCTGTATTTACTGTCTTCAAAAAATGACGGACAAAAAAATAGGAGCAAAAGACTCTTCTCTTCCCCTCTTTTCTCATCCTTCTCCAGTCTTCTTTCCTTTCAGTGGGAGTGTGTTTGATTTGGCTCTCCCATTGCCCCCTCCTCGGCTGAGCCTTTGATAACCCATCTCTTTTCCCTCCTGGTGATACTGCAGGATCTGGCAGGATATAAATGCAGCATGATGTGATGGGAACCGATATGGCGCCTGTCTGTATCTAAAGCCGATCAGCACCATCAGGCCCAGTCCTATAGTACAAAGTATTTTTGTCTAGGTGTGTTCATCTTAACGTTTGAAAATCTGTGGAAAATTGTCATACATTGAAATTACATTCTAAAAATGCAAAATTGCTTTAAATTTACGTTGTTACTCCAACTCCTCATTTGATGTGACTCAAATGAAAAACAGAAGCTACAGAGACAGCAAATAGCAAAAAAAGAAAAGAATCCTCAAATGTACCGCCCTCCCCCAAGGGAAAATTTCATGTTTTCATGAGCAGAAGAGGAGGGCAACTTTGCACCTGCTCGGATTTTCTCTGAAGCTGTCTTAATTTCCATTTATTTGTTTATTATATTTCCTTTGAGTAATTTTAAGTCCTGTTTTGCCATAGCCATCCATGCACACAAGAAAATCAAGTTATTCCTAGTTTTCCTGAAGACTACGCAGAAGTGTTGTTCCTTGATTGGCCACTAGGAGCTGTTGCCAGTAGTGAGTCCATCTTCATTGACGAAGATGTTTAAAAAGTCTAGCTGGACAGCAGGATTAAACATATTTACAACCTAGTTAAAAACACAGGTTTAGTGTTCATAGCTGTATTCCATATTTTATATTTAATTTGGACTATGGCAGCTTAAATTGTGGAGCCACAAATCTGTGTATATTTAGGCGGTGTGGTTTCTTATTTGAATGCATTGAAGTTAATGGTGTTAATAGCTAGCTGTCATCACTGCAGACCCTTATCCCTTAGCATTTCCTTTTGAGCTTGATATCTGAGCTGTGAATTAGGTGCTAAGAGACCATAATCAGAACTGTAAACTGTTCTGACAAACTTCTGCAGGCTCACTCCAGTAGAAAGCAGAGGCTACCAGACAATGGCCTTTAGCCCATCACCTGCTAGCCATAGCAGCTACCAGAGCAGTTTATCCTCCAGCAGATCCTCCAAGTTGGCCCGTACCTTTCTGGACTGTCCAAGACTGACCCAAGGCTGTTGTCAGATAGCAGAGTGTACACTTGTCAAGCATCTGAATGGTGCGCTGTTCTGGTTGGGTCAGGCCTCGACTCAGCTCAGGCTCATTTCAGATGTTCCGGTAAAATCGATGAGAATGATTAAGCCAGAATAAATGCAAGATAATGCTGGTTAGCATCATCAGAGCCTCAAAACTCCGTCTTCAAACCAGATTTTCTGAATCTTCATGGGTAATGTCAAAGGGGTTTGTATAGTTCTGTTTATACAGTCAGTACAAATGTCTTTTTAGTAAATGTTTGGGTTTCTTCTCTTTTAGATATAGCAATATTAATGCTTACATTTCTTCAGCGGTGTCAGTTCTGTAAAGTCTGTCTCGTCTGTTCATCCGTTTTCGGCTCAGACTAAGCCATAGCAGCAGAGAAGCTGGAAACAAAAAGAGAGCATTGGAACGTTTGTTTTTATCGTGTGTGCAGAGGCGGGCGACAGCTTCCGTGATCACGACCCTCCTTGTACCGGTGACAACATGGCAAACAGCGCCTCCGTATTGGGGAGGACGGCGGGACCGATTGCCTTTTTTGTCCTGTGACAGATACACTGCACATGTGTCACAGCCACGAACCTGTCACCTCGCCCAAGTAGAGAAGCTGAGATGTAGGGGGGCTAGGAGCGGGGGAGGGCATGGCAATGAGAGCGCTCCTCCGACAACGCTGTCAGCCTGTCTATCAGGAGACATTAAAATAGACATCAGCCACCCATCTCACTGTCTTCCCTGTAAACTTCCATTGTTTCTGGAGGAGGTAGATGTCTGGGACCTGCCTTGCTAAGTGCTTACAGAGCAGCACTCACTGTCACTGCAAAATGTCTGAGATGCAGCAAAAACAACCGTTGAACATAGTGATTTTATGTAGAGGCAGCTCACCAAATATCATGAAAGAAAGCTTTTACTGTTCCTAAAAAGACTACAGGGATTGCGTTGTTGGTTGAGCTTGCTTTTGCATTAGTTTACGTATTTGAGCAACTGTAGTTTGTTCCACCAAGAAAAGTGCTCTTATGCATTCAGTTTTTAAACTAAAATAGTTCTGTCGTTTTGGGGAAAAGTCTATGTATTAAAGTCAAATACAGACCTAAAAATAACTGTGTGCTTCATTTTTTAAATGATTGATTAAACAAGCAAGTCATTTTCTTTTTTCTTTTAATTTTTTTTGGACAGTACCAGGCTTTCTGTTTCTACTCATTTGCATCCCCTATGCTAAGTTAAGCTAATTAGATTAGCTAAGAAAGCTAATTATTCTAATTACGATAATTCAAATGCTAATCAGGAAGACAAATGTTTATTTGCAAGAAATGTCAGTACATTTGAAACAGAAGGTCAGTTTTACAACCACGTACAGGTTAGTTCATATTTATTGATTTTTACGCTAGCCTATCTCAAGGATTCTGTAACTTCAAATTTTGTAAATGTTTTTTAAAAAATATATTTGAGGTGCCAATTCTGTGAAGAATGTGCCACCAGTTATAGCATATATATATACTGCTGGGAAAAAAATTGAAGGAAAAGTTTGAAAGCACATCAGATCTCAGTGGGGGGGGGACAAAAATCATGCTGGATATCTATCCAACATGATTCCTAACACATTACTATGACAGGAAGAAAGAATGCCACATTGGTTTATGGAAATAGAAATTAACATACAGATGGCTGAATTCAAAGACCTCACCCCTAAATTAAAGTGAAAAAAAATTATACAGCAGGCCAGACTGTTATGCAGAAATTTCATTGCACCAACTCAAAACAGTACTCTGTAGTCAGCAAGATCCTCACGTGCATGTCTACATGCATGACAAAGCTAGGGCTTACACGTAATGAGACATCTGAAGGTGTCCTGAGGTATCTCCTCCTATGTCTGGTACCAGGGCATCACTGAGCTTCTGGATGGTCAGAGGTGGAACATATCGGCACTGGATGGACCAAAGCATAATTCCCCCAGAATTGTAGATTGGATTAGTCAGCTGTATTGGTTCCTTCATCTTCCAGAAACTGCCTACATATTCCCACCACATGAGGCGGAACCTGTCATGAACCACAAAGAACATAGGACCCACTGCACCAGTGTGGGGTCTGACAGTGGGTCTGAGGATTTCATCCTAAAGCTTAATGGCAGTAAAGGGTACCATTGCCTAGCCTGTAGAAGTCTGGATCAGGCCCCTACTAGACCAGTCGTGCTAAACTATGTTACAGGCAGCATAATGTTCCCCACGGCTTCTCCAGACCCTTTTACATCTGTCATGTTCTCAGGGTGAACCTACTTTCATCTATGAAAAGCTCAGGGTTCCAGTGGTGGACCTGCTATTTCTGGTATTCTAAGGCAAATGCCAATCTCCATGGTGCCGGGCAGTAAGAGCAGAGCCGAGTAGAGGACATTAGGCCTTCAGTCCACAGTGAAGTCTGTTTCTGGTTGTTTGGTCAGCGATATTCACACCAGTGGCCTGCTGGAGGTGATTCTGTAGGACTCTTCACTGCTCCTCCTATTCCTCCTTTCACAAAGGAGCAGATACCAGTTCTGCTGATGGGTTAAGGACTTTTTATGTCACTGTCCAGGTCTCCCAGAGTAGCTGCCTGTCTCCTAAAATCTCCTCCACATTTTTAAGACTGTTTAAGGAGACGGAAGAAATCCTGTGGCAATGGCATGTCAGTGTACCGTCCTGGAGGAGAGGAACTTCCTGGTCAACTTCTGTAGGGTCCAGATATCACCTCATCCTACCAGCAATGACACTGGCCCTAGCCAAATGCAGAAGTGGTGGAAAACAGTGAGGAAAGATGAGGAAGGGAAAAAAATCTCACTGGACTCCACCTGTAAAACCATTTCTGTTTTAGGGGATTGTCCCTTTGGTGACCCTCTAGTGCATCTGTTGTTAATTTAATTCACCCCAAAGCAGCTGAAACTGAATAACAACACCTTCTCCTACTTAACTAACTATATATATATATATATATATATATCCCAAAACTTTAATTAACTTGATGCTATACTCTGATTTAAAAGTGTTCCTTTAGTTTTTATTGACCAGTGTATATTTGAAGAATTTTATCAGCAGTTCTGCAAAGATACCCAACAGCAGTTGACTATCACTACAAGATGGATGCAATTATTTTTGGTGTTGGTTTTGTGTCTCTTTGGGCTATTTTGACACACCTTAGGCAGTCGTCTTGTCTGTGACGTCCATATTTATGAATCCAGCACCTTAAAACTTGAGCACAAAAATGACACCTTAAGAGGAGAGACTCAAAGGACAAGCATTGGATCAGCTGTAGTTTACATCAAGCAATCATCTTTTCCTGATCCTTATTAGGTAAGTACTTAAACCTTGCCATTTGTTGATACTCAGATCTAACCAGATATCGAAAGCTCACATTGAATGACAGTGGGGATAAAAAACATATAAAATACATAATCCTGCCTAGTCTGGACAATCTGGTGGTGGAACTTGAGTTTTCACTTTATTATTAAAGGGACACTATAGTTGAAGTACACCCAGAGGTAAAATTAAGATGGAAAAAAACAAAGTGGTTAATAAACTGTTAGAAACTTGTAAAAGTAACATAAAAGAAGTTTGGTTTAAATCTCTTTCTGCAAGTGTCTGAAATTTAGTTTAGAACCAGTGGAATCTGGAATATATTCCTACTGGCATGTGTTGGTGAAACACATCACAAATGTTCCTGGTGTATCTTTGTTGGCACCAAGCTTGTCCATTTTGTTTGACAGTAATCACACTTTTCCCATGCTGATTGAGGAAAGAAATGGTTTAATCTTCCTCTTCATTGCTCTCCATTTTGATCCTATTCTATGCAACATTGCCCCTTTAATTAATCTGGATTTGGGGTCCTAATCAAGGCATTACCTGGGCTTTGGGAAGTTCAATCAGCTGCTCCTCCATCATGTGCAAATAACTGTCTTGCCATCATGGTTACTCATCATGATAGATGTTAAAGAGTGCCAGAATTAACTGCGGAGATCCTTTATATGGCATTGCAGTAAAGCTGGTGTTTTAACATTGTAAAACAGCAAAAATAAAATCTCAAGGATAAACAAATTGACATTTTATGAGCATTCTAAAATCTCCTCAATAAAATGGGAACATTTTTCCTCTGGTGAAAGGGTGGTGCATTGTCCTCACTTCACTCGACTTGGGTTTGATAAGTTTCTTAAATTTACTCTAGATGTTCAATTTTTTTTTCAAGGGTTTATATTACCTTTTCATAATTTTGAATTGCCTAGATACTGGTGTTGAAGACATATCCTGTGTCTTAGTCTTTGTATCTTTAAGCCATTCTATATACCACATGGGGCAGCATATCCCAAGGAAGATGATATGATGCAACAAAGGCATTTCATTTTGGAAAAAGTGATACTGCAGAACATGGCAGATCATCGGCACTGAGTAGCATGGTATTTTCAGTGTCTGTTTTGTCAACACTGATTTATGTGTCTCCATGTGGTCAGAGGTGGTTTGCAACATTCAGTACATTTGCCTCACTTAAAAAAACGAATAGATGTCACTCATTTTTTCCCTCGTTCTGAGTGGCAGTCTTATAAAATGTGAATATATTTTCAGATGAAAGCAAGCTTCAATAATGAATGTGGTCATGTTGGAGTTCCTGCTCCCACTTCTCTAATCACATGCTAGTCAGGGACTTAATCTCATCAGCACCTTCCTCTTGGTGTCTGTTAATAAAAAAAGAAAAAAAAATTGAATACTTTTTTTTTTTTTTAACTCAAGGAAGGACTTTTTTCAGAGCAGAGATAAGTTGACTGGGCATAAATAACAAAATGGCCTCCATTTCAAGGACTAAATGCAACTTTGCCCTGAGTTTTTTTCAGATAATTCTGCTGCATGGTGTATAATTCATCTAGAATTGAATGAGACTGGACGGCAGGTTAATTGGACCGTTGCTGGCCAGAAGGGTTTCCTTGTGAATTATTGAACAGCCTCCCAAACAGTCCAAACATGCACGAATGTTGCACATAAAGCAAGCATTTGCTGGAATGGAGTGAGTGCAGTTGGGGCACCCTGCAGACTATCTCTGCTATGCAAGGAGCATTCGGTCCGGTGTCAGGGTCAAGGTATTTTTAACTGTGTGTGCATACACACCACCCCCAATGCCATGTGACACCTGCTGAACTCTGTCAGCTGTTGAATAACTAAGGGGATGAGGGGGAGGGAGTGGATAAAGGAAGGTATATTTTGTGCGACCTCTGTGTTGTTACTTCTTCACCACCAATAAGTCTTCCCAGCATTGAAAACTGAAAACAGCTTTTCAAGCAACTGGGAAGAAAAATTGTCATGGGCACATAGAAAATTCAGATATACCCAGGAAGAAAAACCTTCAGTTTACAGGAAAACAGATGAAGTTGCTTAGTTATTGCACCCAAGAGAGCCGGAGTTGGTGTTAGATCGATACCTAACAGATATCAGTGCTGCAAGAGTGGATATTTGTTCTTGAACTCAATTGATGTTGACATTCCTCCAAAAGTTAAAGGCAGTTTTGGAGTCCCTCAGCATTCCCAAGCATGCTGGCCACAGCTGCTCTCATACAGTAAACTGAGGTTCATATTGCAGCAGCTGGGACCACCTCTATATGAGACTAATTGTAACCTGATTTCACCGTCTGCACCAGAGCCAATTTGTGGAGCTATGGGAAGGCCAAATAACCAATTTCTAAATTCTTAACTGATGTTTTTGAAGTGTTGGCTTGATTCATGCCACCATTAACTAATTTCAAGGTTATGCTTTTCCTTCTTGAAAATATAGAGGTGAATTTCAAGTTGCAGATACTTTCCAGCCCGAAAGGAAAAACGAAAGGAAATATAAAAATCTGTGTCCGCTACATGTAGTGATAGAAAGAATCCAATCTGTGTGACGAGTGTTTTTGTCCTGGTGACTTTCATAAGGATTGAATTGCCAGACCACCAATGATTGAACAATATAAACCTTTCAGAAACCATGAAAGCAAAAAACGTTACAAACACACGCCAAGGATATAGACTCCATGGACACAGACAGTGATTTCTATCCCTGTACAAAAGATTATGTGCCTTTAATGATCTGCGGCAACTTTGGCCATTGTGAGGGCAAGGCGTCCTGCAGATCAGTTTCTTTTGTTGCTCAGCAACCATACAGAATGTACAGTAAACAAGTGCAACAGGGATTTGTGCATGCGTGTATGCCAGTCCGCTTTTAACTTTCCACTGAGCACTCTTGCACTGGACATAGCAGGCAGTTTTGAAATCCACTCCACTCTCCTATTTTGGATGATGGTTAGACAGTGCATTGGTCTGCTAATAACACAGCAAGTATCCGACAAGGATCTGTCTTTAAAGGGATACTCTAACTAAAGTTTGAACTGAAATTTCCCTTGAGAAAACACCAAGCTCAGCCTGGGTTCAATTATTTACAGTGGATTACAATTTAGACCTAGTTCTTGCCTCAGGCAGGGGTAAAGATCTGATGTTTCTGCACAGAGAGTGTTGTGTTTCCGCACTTCTATCCTCCTAATTGAGTGAGATCACTTCTATATTTCAAGCAGATGTTGGTAACCTTGAAAAAATGCAGCCTAAACTTGAAGGTTTGAGCAAATACAGGTTGGGGGCCCCTCCCCTTCTCCCTCTCTGCTGTGCTTCAGCTCTTCCTCCACGGCAGCTCAAACTTTGTAAAGTAGGCTCTTGCATGTTGCATTTGGAACAAGGGAAGGAATGTGATCTTTTTTTTTTGCCAGGTTGTCTATCTTATATGTTAATATCAGGATTTGGTAACTTTTAGTCCCTTGGGCAATAAATCATCTTCATGCCAGTCACAAAGTTTGACTTTAAGGTGGACATCAAATGCCCTTTTCTAATCATTTTTTAAAATTATTTGTACTACTTCTGTACTAGTTCTACACCCATTACACCACCAAAGAGTATTTGTAAGTTGTCTAGAGCATCCATCCATGATCTGTACCTGCCAATTTTTGACTTTACTAAAGTATCCACTTGAGATTTTATGCCTGTGTAACATGATGATGCCGAGACCCTTTGAAAAGTTATGTGGTATTCTTTCCCATCTAATCTTTGGAATATCCCACTTTTTTTTCCCCTTCATAAATTTATAACTCTTCTTTTGAATAATATCCATTCTAATCTGTATCTCTTTTTCTGCTTTTCTGACTTGCAGTGATCCTAATATGTCATCACAAATGGGAATAAGAAACCCCAAAAGATCCATAGTAATTTCTGACATTCACACCCAAATTTTTACTCTGCTCCAGTCATAAATTTGGGAAGATACTGTTTCTACATCAGGCTTTTTATTTTTTTGTCCTTGAAGCATTGATGGACATGAACCAGGATATTGGATTTGTTGATGCATGAATGTACAGCATCTAAAGTGGCAGCTGAGACATTTTACAGTCCCCTTTTCAGTTTTCACTATTCCATTCATTAATATTGGTAAAGTGACAAGCTTATATTAGTTACAAAATGCCTGTGGGGCCAAAAGGCTTCTAAAATAATGGAAAAGTATGTGAGAGACTGTGTAGGGGTGCACGATGCATCATACAATTACACAAATAAGTAAAACAAAACAGAACCAGCAGTTTAATAGTTTTTATCTGATATGCTGAAGTATTTTTTTTAACTGACTTATTGTTTTCCAAATAGAAATAGAGTTGGGCGCATACAGAACCATGCTGCACTTAGATGAAAATGTCAACATGTGCTTTAGATATTTACTATGCATCATAAAACCAGTGCAGCATGGAGCGCCACACGTCATCACCTTAAGGCAACAAAATAATATCACCATCCAGAAGCCTGTGAATGAGACCTTGAAGAAAGTCCCCACATGCTTTGAAGAGGTGCCAGCCACCCCTGGCATGGACAAGTGTCACAAGTGACTAGTGGCTCCTCTGGAGTTGGCGGCATCGAGACAGATGTGATCTGACAAGGACAAACATAACGCGGCTGCTTCACCGCCTCTGATCGTCTTTTGTTTCAGTCGATTGCAGATATGAAGTCTGGCAGGGATCGGATTGCGTTCTGTCACCTGCGTCCCATCAGAAGCAAACACAGGCGTCGGTTTGATTTGTTGGATGGTTTCCAGTCCAGCTGTTTGCTCTGAGGGCTTGTGGGAGGGAAGGTGATGAAGGGGTTGACAGTTGGGACCATCGCTTTTGCTGCTCTGGTCTGACATTTGTCTTGCATGGTTATGAATAGACCTTAAGTGGCTGTTTCAGTCCATTAAATATGCAGAAAAGTTTCATTCACCAAGAGACCATACTGGATCTGTTGGTCGATGCAGTAATATTTATCTCTTTATGCATTGAGTTTTTCCCACTTGAAACTTTCAGCTCATTCTCTGTTGCTGGGAACCAGAAACAAGTCTTTTTGTTATCCTTTCATATTTTCCATCTCTCAATAAAACGTCCCATTTATGAGCGAGTTTGTTGATGGAACTGTTTCTGTGGCGTTGGCAATTTTACGGAGACATTTTATTCTGCTTCAGGCTGTTTACCTTTATTTTTTTTATATTACATCAAAAGCCCTTCCATGATTTTATTCATCCGAAGCACTCTCACAGCACCAGCCCCCCATCTATAACAGGAATACATCAGATCATATCCACTGGTGCCTGCAGTGAATTAAAGTGAATTAAGTGTTTAAAAGCAGATCTGCTGGATTGTCGTGGTTATACCGCATCTCTTCACTTTCAATTGAATTATGATGATTTATTGGAGTTATAAGACCATTTCTGCTATAAATACATCTGTCTTCAATTATATTAGAAGAGAAATGACCAAGTACCTTCCATGTAATATTGCTTTAATCACAGGTACGAGGGGCAGCATTTGGCATCGCATGTGATGCTGCAGAAATAATTGCTCACAACTGGACCACTGTCCCGGTCAGTGTCATTGTGCAAATACTGGTAGTTCATTGGAGCAACAGCATTTCTGCTTTGTCTCCTGAATACTTTGAAGGAGTCTATGGTCTTACAGTTGCAGTCAAGCACATTTAATACAGTTCTGTATTGATACTTTCAAACTGGGACCGGTAAAATAAATCCACAGTCCACTAAAATCATCCAGTCCACTAAAAATCACATTCACACATTGCTTACTGGCTCAAACTTCAGTGTTACGTTTCTAACTTGAGGTAAAGTAGATCATTTGATGATCAAAAATATTATTTTATAAGGTTTTGTAATGATAATTATGGAACAAAATGGTCTGGGAAACTTCCGAACTTGGAAAAAGTGTCCAGTTTTAATGCATCAGGACCTTCTTCTGACTTTTGCTCTTTATTCTCTTATTTAATGACATCATTATGAAATGCATTTGCATAATGACTGCTTGCTCAGTGGCTAATTCAGCAAACCCTCAAAGAGTGAGCACCTGCCTCGCACTCTGCAGTTCTTATTAGCAGTCTGAGGAGTTGTCCCTTCTGCTTAGAGACTTTAAAGGAGAGGCTTTATGTCATTTTTTTGTTTGTTTTCTTGAACAAGTGGACACAACCTCCTGAGGTCTTGATGCAATGTCTGTGGCGTGCTTTGGTCAAAATCAAGGTGCTGCAGCTGCAATAAAGAACTCCACTTAAAAGTGCAGTTCTTTTTCTGACCACTAGGGGCTACATAGGCAACTCGGTCTCATTGATTGTTAAAATGTCCAACTTTGCAGCAGAAATGAACAGAAACCAGTTGTAGTCTTTCATTTTTGGGGCAGAGGCATCAGTATTGTCTTTACCTGACTTCTGGGCAATGAATAAAGACTCGAGGGCATGGTAATTCTTAATTTAAAGGTAAAATGGCTTGTTGTGTTAGTTGTACTGAGACTGCGGAAACTGGTTTGGCCTGGTCGAGTGTTGGAGGAAACCTTCGTGAAGCAGCTATCTTTCTTCCTGTTTGAAGGCTTTATGGAAGCTCAAAGCAGAGGACACCAGCTGAACTACCTCTGGCTCACTGGACATCTTGCCATGCTGGATCCTTGGCTCTTTGTTCGGGAACCTTCCAGATTGACAAACTGGACCACTAGCAAATGCCATCTGCAACATCTGAAACTGTTACTAAGGCTGAAATGAGAACTAGCCGACGTCTGCTGGGGCCAACAGTCCCTCAGTCACAGGGACGTGGTCATCAGAAATAGAACCGTTTTTACACAGTCAATGACTAACATTTAATGAGTTCTATTTACCTCGGAACTTCTGAAATTGAAATTACATCACACCTGAGCTGACGACATTTGCAAAATTGGAAAATGAGCCCAGGGACGCTACTGTACCTCATAACGACGCTGTACATGTTAGCAGAGCAAATGGAGCAGATCTTATGAGCTGGAGCTGATAGATTACTTCTACTGACATTGCAGTAATTTATTTGCTTGAAATTGAAGACGGCGGCGTAGGTATTGCAAATATATAGATAGAAATAAACCTCGATGAATCAGGCTTTAGCATAGGTTGGTTCAAAGAGTTCCCAGCTACACCGTCATTACATCATGCATTTGATGCAGAAGCATAAATAAAGTTTTCCATTTGGTAGCCACTTTAGATACCCAAGTATATGCTCTCAGAGAAATGTTTCTTATGTTTCAAACAGTTTTTATTTTGAGAGAGAAAAACCTCTGAAAGTCCTCAAACTGACTATGGAACACTAAATGACCATCAAATGGGCTCTTTAAAGCTTACTTATGACAAATTTATCATCCACTTAAAAACTTCCACTTAAAAACAAAAACAAAAGTCAGGAGGTTCAAATAGACATTTCTGATTGTGGTTTCTATTGCTGACATATTTCTGACACATGCCTTTTAGTCTTTTTTATGCGACATTCACCACTACCTCCAGGTTATATCTTTCACAGAGCGCCTTCTTTTTGTTCCCTTAATTTGTCAAACTCCTGCTTAGTTTACCCATGAATCTTGCCGCAGAGGCTTTATTCACCGACAGAGCACAGAGTCAAATAACTTTAAAAGATTTATAGCCTTTGCGTTTACGTTCCCCCGTGTCACGTCTGTGGCTGTTATCAGCAGGCACATCCTGTAGTTGTACTTCCCCTTGACCCATGCTCACCGTCGCTGGTCATTTTCTGTTGATTCTCATTCAAAGTGGCGTTCAGGCGTACTGTAGCAGCCCTTGACTATTCGTACTGTATATTAATTCCCCTTGAAAGCATCTGCTGGTCGATATATTCGTCTTTTGTTGCCTTATTTATATTCCCCCTGCAGGAGTTGGGGACACCATGCTGTTGCTCTGTAAAGTAATCCAATGATTTTACTCCTTGTGGTCGAAGTCGCAGCAGGACTCCGCGGCTCTTTCCATCCCCATGGGGGGAATGAGCGGACATCACTCATGTCGAGTGAGATTGTGGCCTGGGCTTGCCCAGATGCTATCTCCAAATTGCTATTGTCTTCTCCTAGTGGTGTGAGATTGTGTCTTAGTGAAGGCGTCCTCGCCGGGTCCTGCTGATCAGTGGAGAACAGGGATGGATCGAGGAGGCTGGGCTTTTACAGAGTATTTACCTGTTATTAAGACCAGATCAGCAGCAAAAGTAGGAGGACATGGCCTCTCAATGAAGTTGCAAACAACTTAATCCTTTCCCTGGGTTTTGCATCTAACTGATCAGACAACAAAGAGAGAAGATTTAACAGGCAGCATAGGAGGTGTTTGCTTCTTTCTTTTTTTTTAAGTACGTAGGTGTTTGCGCTTTTTGTCTGAGAAATGTCATCGGGGCATGCTGCTATTTGTGTTATTTGTTTTCCAGCTCTTGTGTGTGTGTGTTTGTGCACAAGCGGTGGCGAGGTGGGTCACGCCGGGAGCACAGGTGCAGGCTCATTTTTTATCCCTCCGCTGCGTGCCTCGGCCAGTTGGAGGCTTTGTCACCAGCTATCTGCCTGCCAGCGCTGGGTATTGTTATTCCAAAGTACAGGCCAGTTAACATTTCTCTTGTCACTGCCGCATCGCTCCCTCCCACAACACGGCGGGAAAAGAAAAAAAAAGCCAAACAGGGAAAGAGATGCTCCTTTCTTTGTATGCACCTTTGCTCTTTTATCCTGTCCCTGTCTTTGTCTGCTGCAGATGCTTTGTCTTTATCCTGTTCTCACCTCTGTCCCTCTGCTGTGTTGAACAAAAGGCCTCTTTTTTTACAGCTGTGTGAAAGTTAGTATCCCTTTTTATTCTTTTATTTTCTTTTGTCTGTGTAATATTTAAAAAAATCTAAATTTAGTGGGTGTTACAATTAGCCACATGGAAGCTCAGACAAACAAGACAGAACTTTTTTAACGTGCAATTTCTTTGTTGTTAAAAATGAAGACTTAGATGGGCAATACTAAATACCCCCTCACTGCTTTCACGTAATTTGCAGCCAAGTGATTCTAATCATGAAGGCTTGATGAACTGATCATCAAAAGGTGTGCAAAGCTCGATGACAGCAGATGTATTTATTTGGTGCTCTGAAACATTCAGGTTTGTGTTGACTAACTATATCTAAATATCAGTCTAGTAAAAGTTCTCGGGAACAGGAATCCCACTTTAAGACTTGCTATGTGAGCATGTTAAATCTTCACTGAGTAAATACAGTTTTATTTGGAAGTGTTTTCAGGAGAAAGCTGGTTCTATTATATAATATGAAAGGATATAAACAAGGAAAGAGACTTCTGGAACCATGTCTCGAGGACAAGTGAGAACCAAGTGGCTTTTTCTTTTGGCCTGTATACCCAGTATTATGTTGAAGGAACTCTAAACACAGAATTTAGGCATGCCCATCGACTAGCACAGTGGTGGAGAGTTGATGTGAGGCTAATTTGCAGCTAAAAGGCCTGCACACCTTGCAGTCATTGGACTGAATAAGAACTCCTCTGAATTGAGTATTCTGCAGGCTGATGTGAGGCTATCTGTCAGAATACTAAAGCTTGATGGCAAAAGCTTTCAGAAAGTCTTCAGTGGCACACAGAAATGATCTGGGGTCAGGCGAGGCAACTGATAAATACCCACATTCATTAGCAAACATGCTATTTACAAATATCATTTCCAGCAGTGATGAATGCCATTGATAAGCTGGACTCATGCTGACTGATTAAGCAATTAGCACTTGGACATGACGGAGGCTGTCTGTGTTTGCCAGATGCACATGCCCCACTGGACCTTTCTGAGTTGATGACAGGGATTTACTGTGTGCATATTCCTCAGATTTATTTACCCTGCGAGAGTCTGGCAGGCTCAGTCGCCCTGCGGTGAACTCTCTCCATTCGATTGGGAGCAGCTCGTAACTCAGACAGTCTATCAAATCGATGTGCAGCGTGTTGAGCGCTGATTTAGGACGGTAATTGGAGATGTTAATTGTATTCATTACTCGGGGTCGAGGGAGGGTAGCAGAAAAAAGAAGGGGAATGGGTCCTTCTGGTGCTCATGGAGGGTTTTTATCACTCAGGAGGCAGCACAGTGGCCTCCAGATGGTATCTCCATCTTCATGTGACGTCCATGTGACCCATAATATTAACAAAGCTGCTGACCCGTTATCGGCCTTTGTGTATCTGGCATAGAACCAAGAAGGTTACTCTCTGATGTATTAGCTTCTGTTAAATAATTGGCTCTGAGGTGGAACATGATTTGCAGCAGAAGGGGGAAATATTAATGAATAGTTGAGCATGAGCGTGCTACATCATAGCCTCTCACACTTTCCCCGGACCATTAAAAGATTATTTATGGCACCACATGCAAATAAAACTACATTTTGATGATGGAAAAAAAGTGAAGTTCCTGAAGGCTTTGAGAGATGGAATATTGAGTTTGGAACTGCTCGGCTGCAACAGTGATGTAGATATGTTTTAATGATGAAAAAGTGGACTGAAGGGCACTGAATTGGCATTGATTGATAATTAAAATTGAATAATTTATTGCATCCCAGAAGGAAATTAACTTTTGGAAAGATAGCAGAGAATCAATCTGCTGTTGTCTTGGTAGTCTGAGATGATGATGTCACTTGTGGAGTCAGTAAGCAACACATGGCAACTCTATTAGTGGGGTAGAGAAGCTCCTTCAGAGTTGTGCTGACCTTATATTTGATATTTCCACAGAACCACAGAAACATCTGGTTCTACATCTTGGTGATGCAACAAAGTCAAACATATTTAACGTTATAAGTCTTTTTCAAGCAGCAATGTCCAGTTTTCCTCTTTGAACCAGACATGGAAAACCAGTTTCTTGAATGACCACTAGAGGTTGGCTCCACAAGAGGGTTCATTTCCATTAGCCCCCAACCTTAGTAAACTTAATTATACCATCAGACCGCTGTGACAGACTCCAGGTTGGCCTTGAAGGCTATCTCAGAGAAGTCGGTCAACTCTGGTCAGTCATCGACAGTCAACCCTAGTGGAAAGCTAGTTTGACTGTTGCTTTAACTTGTAGCCAGTCACCTTCATCTCCATTCCACTTAGTGTCCAAGCTATGGCTACTGTCCAGCTGCTACTGCTGAGACAAGATAAAACACCAGAGGTGATGTTGAAGTTTTTGGGGGTTTTTTGCAATGGCAATATATAGAAAAAAACTGCCTCCCAATTCTCACAGGACATTTTTTAAAATTTTCTTTCTTTTTTTTTTTTTTTTTAGCACATTTTTTTTCCCTCACAGTCAGAGGGCTCTTGCTTCAAATCCCTGGTAGGAGCTTCTCTATATGGACTTAGCTTGTCCTCTCTCTGCCTGCATGAATTTTTTTTCTAGGTTTCCTCCTACAGCATAAAAAACAAAAATATTTGGGTAATTTGTTATTCTAAATTGACCATAGGAATGTGTGTGATCATGTGTGGTTGCTTATCTCTGCATCCTGATATTGGCAATTGTTCTGAATAGCCTTGAGACACATTTGGAGGTGCATGTTAATACCAGGTGCAAAGAGATGTGCTTCGAGCTGTCCACTTGAAGGAGATCACACACTACAGATCTTAATACCAGGTCCAAATAGGACCTGGGTGCCCTTGCACTGGACTGAAGCTAGTGTCCAGGGTTTAACCTGGACACGGGCTTCACCTGCTGGACACAGGCTTCATTGTAGGCAGTGAAGCAGGTGTAGATGAGAAATGGATAGATGAATGTTTGACTGTCTTTGTTTTGCATTCAAACACAACTTTAAAAAAATGAAAAACTGCAAATAAATATGGGCTTACAAGCAAATTAAATGTAGAGTTTTTAACTTCTGTCTCTTTCCAAGTCAATTCAGGGGGTTTATGGTTATATGAAGGCAGCAGGATAGCCTAAATTTTCAAGACAAACCAGAATTACCTGCATTAGTACATACACAATGCAAGTTTCATTGATCTTGCTGGTGGAAACTGAAGTATGAACCTCTGCAAAGACAGACCTGTCATGTTTTGAACAATGCCTACTGACTATGGTGGTTACATTTTCTGTGTTCATTGTACAGTCAATCTTGTCTTTACTTATAAAGATCCGTAACATCTTATTTGTAAGCACAGCCCTTGGCCTCATAGGGCCATTATTTAGCAGACAATTGAGTGTCCACCGTCCTCTTGCACCGGTGTGGAAATTTTACACTTGACTGCCCATTCTTATCCTTTAAGAATAATGAGCAGGCAGCTCATAGTTGTTATCTCGAAATGACATTTCTATTGGAAGATTTGGGTCTTGGATGTTACTATCTTCGGACGGGGGAGGAAGACCTCGTCGACCCTTTGCCGAGAAAAGCCTTGCCACTTCAGCTGAACATGATTAAGACATTCCCCTCCCCTCCTGCCTTCTGATCCCTGCTCATCATCTCACTCCTTTATGTGAGAGTCATTGCTCTGTGGCACTAAAGAGAGGAAAATTATCCGCAATCTGTTCATTTTAAATGAGCTTCTTTGAGACTGAATGTCTTGCTCGGGAAAGACGTTGATTTTTGTTTGTGATCCCTTCAAATCTTTAAAGAAGATTCTGTGACCTTGTGCAAAATTTAACTTTTAACTGAACTCTGGTTATGTGTTTTGGACTAAAAGGTGTAGTCATCTTTGGAAAGAGATTGTGGAGCTTTAATCAAAGCATATTTCTCCTGTAGGGGCTTCTGCTGTCCTTGTCTGGCATGAAGGGGGAAAAAAATCTTTTTGCAGAACATAATATAGCAATTTAGTTGACTTATTGAAGAATTTGAGCAGTTTGCATTGATGGCAAACTGCAATCAGGAGAAAAGTGGGTTTTAGATGACCCTTACACAATGGTATAATGCCTGTGATTATAACAGCTAAGGATGGACATGGAATTAATGGAGCCACCACATCAAAACACACAAACAGTGAAGCTTGCTCCACCTCATCTAAGTCCAAGCCAGAAATAGCCCTGATTGGGCCCTGAATAATTCAGTGTCATTTTTTTCCCCTCCTTTCCCTCCTCCAAAAAGGACTAGGGGAGCCATTGATGAGAGCAGATTAATATTTAATGACCTGGAGTTTCTTGGACAAGCTGGGGCCTGGGTTGACAAGCACCAAGAATTCAAACAGAGACGAAAAATAAGAAAAGGAGGTTGCACAGTGAGAGACAGCACAAACTGGGACTTCTTAAAGCTTCAGACTGCCAGAGATGCCACGTCCTCTCAAGATTTTAAGAGCCTGATTAAAAGTTCAACGGAAGTGTTTAACTGACCCCCTTTTTTCCCATGGTGTCATCTTAATTACAATTGCATAGCTTTTTAAAAACATTTTTTGCATGTGGTTTTAAAGCATTTTTATACAGCACAAAAAGTCCTCTCGGGACTTTAAAACCAACAGCAAAGAAAACTTTACTTCGATTGCCTTTCAAACATGTATGGTTAATTTCCCGGGAGATGTGAACTGCATGTCAGGAAAAGCTGAAATTTCTGAACGAAGCATGAAATCATCAGAAGCCCCATGATGATGAACCCCCAGTGGTCAAAGTGGGGTGCCATTATTTAGGTCATGTATGTTTTTGGTTTTAAAAACTTTACAGCCTTGTCAGAGGAAATCTGAATCAAATCTATACACTTAACACCCGGTCCAAAAGAAGTCTTAAAAGTGTATCTGGAAAAGATGATGCGAACGGCTGGGTTTGCTTTGTCTCAGTATTTTTTTAAAATCCAAATGATGAAAGTCTGGGACAATATGGAGTATGGATATGGAAAAGAAACAATTTTTCCCACATTTATTTTGACTTCTGTTTGATTGCAAACAGTAACAGTGATGGAGCGAAAATAAGTGACTTAACCTTCGCTCATTTAGGGCAACCAGCTGAGCTAAACATGCAAAACTTGTTTTGTGCAGCTTGGAAAAAAAAGTTTGAAAAGTGGGAATGAAGTGCTATGAGTACTGCAAAAAAAAAAAAAAAAAAAATTACAATTGCCATATCCCATCGTGTGATTTGGTACAAAAGCATTATCCACTGTTTCTTACTCTGAGGAAAGTTGTTCTGGATTTTTCCGGTTTAAGACAATAAGTTGTTTTTAAAAAAAATTATGTAATGCTCTTCAAAGAAACTTTAAATGGAACTGTCTTCAGTGTAGTTCAAATCATATATATATATATATTATATATGCCTTCTCCCTCTCATCCCAGCTTTTTCTGATTTGACTCTGCATGACAGAGATAAGATAAATAGTGAAGACTCTGAGATATACTTATTAATTTTCAATTAAATGTCTTGTGTGTGAATATTTTCAAAAAAAAAAAACTCATGCTGCAACTTCTTTTTTAAATGTCAAATGCAAAAACATAACTCTCAGAATCTAATCGTTCATCAATGTATAATAGCCAGATTTTCTCTTGGGTAGTTTCTTTTTTATGGTTATTGACTTTGGTTTTTGCTTTTAGTTTTAGTTTAGCTATTGATTAGCTACTCACTTGTTTATATATGTCTAATTTCCACATTAAGTCATATTACCCTTCCTTTTGATGTGGTGTTTTTATAAATTGGATTTCTACAGTCATTTTAGTTCCCAGGGTGGATAGTCGCCAGTTTGCTCCTTTAAGATAAAATAGCAGGATTAGATGATTAGATTGGATGAATGAAACTGGGGGATATTTCCAGTTCTAGTGCCATTATCATATCATTTTATTGTCCAGTTTTGTGTTTGGAAATAAAACAGGACAACAGGTAAATCCATATTACTGTTGGAACAACTTCTGTTACACCCACAGACTGTATAAAAAGAGCTGGATAAAAACCCCCTGTGACGGCACCCATAGGAGAGCAGCTTTTAGGTCCGTTTTGTCCTATGCATCTTTATAGGAGCCAAGTCTGAAGACTAGCATTCCAGTTAGCCAAACTGGAAGAGTCAAGGCCAACCTGTAAGGTGGCTTGGCCTGAGAAGTCGGTTCACCAGCGCCAGCAGTCCTGGTAACAAGTCTTTGGTGATTGCTGCCTGCTGCTTAGCTAAACTTCACCCCAGGACCTTTCCAGGCCAGCAAAAGCAGGCTGTGGTGGTCTTTTTGTAGAAGTAACAGCACAATATGCTGTATTATCCTTGGAAAAAAAAAAGAATTATACTCTGTTAGATCTTTATTCACAACTTAGAAGCCAAATTTGAAGTAACTAAAGTGACAGTGAGCAGTTTAACACCATAGACTGTAATGCAGTTGTCAACGAAAGAAACGCATCTGTAGTCATGCATAAATGTATGGCTTTTTATAATTTTACCCACAATTCACCTTGTGGACAGTTGTCATGAATGTGAAATCTACCTTTTTGGAGTTTTGTACCCCTTGTCCCTTACGTCTCACTTTTTGGAGCAAAGACCCTAATGGTTGTTTGAGGAACTGCATGTTTTTGGACTTTCCTGTTGACAACAGATAATGTAGCACAATTTGAACCCCTTTGTTAGACCACTATTAATCACTCTGCATGGTAGAATTTTAACTTTCGCTTGTAGATGTGACGAACTGTATTATTGATTCTTGAGTCCACCTGTAATGTTCTTGGGAATGATGTTGGTGCTTCTTGCAGTGAGGGATTGAAGATCACAGAGATTCAATGTTGGTTTTTGGACTTGCCACTTAAGTCCAGACTTTTCTGCAGAATCTCTGAACCTTTAAATAATATCATGGACTGTAGATGATGAAATCCCCAAATTCCTTGCAATTGTACATTGGAAAACACTGTTATTGAGCTGTTGGACTATTTGTTGATGCAGATGTGGACAAAGTCGTGAACCTCACTGCAAGCCTCCTTGTGGATGACCATGCCTTTCAGTGATGCTTCTTTTGCACCCAATCATGACACAAACCTCTCCCAGTTAACTTGTTCACTCGTGGAAAGTTCTAAAAAGGGTTTTTTTTTTTCTTTTAGCATTCCTCAACTTTCTGAGCCTTTTCTTACCCTTGCTTCAGTTTTTTTTTTGGGAACATG
Organism: Zenarchopterus dispar; assembly: GCA_028564865.1. NCBI lineage: Eukaryota > Metazoa > Chordata > Actinopteri > Beloniformes > Zenarchopteridae > Zenarchopterus > Zenarchopterus dispar. The sequence goes on from JAOWBL010000012.1 coordinate 3,290,181, forward strand.
TTGCACCTATCATTTAAAATGAGTGATTATTTGCAAAAAAAAGAAGAAAAAATGAGTTTATCAATTTGAACATTGTAAAGAAGAATTTGTAAGTTGTTTTCTGTTCTTATTTACGCTTCACACAATGATCCAACTTCATTGAAATTGGGGCTTCTACAAGCTGATTTTAGAGAAACTAAAATTAGTTTCATTACCTCATACCCACACAGAAAAACCACCTAGTGAAATTAAATATTCCCTCCCCAGTGTGTTGATATTCATGTATATTCAACACCGAGAACAGTTTTTGAAAATGAACAATCACAGATGGAAAGGTCACCGTTGTGCTGAAGTAGTGCATTATGGGAGTGGAATAATTGCTTTTCTCACATTAGTTCCTATTGTAATGAAACGGTGGCAGGCCCTGACACTGAATGACAGATTACGCCACGGTTAAATCACACGAGTGTGGGTGCGTGGGGCTGCTGGAGGGGGCGGCGGTTGTGGCGGGTCAATTGGCTTTTGTTGAAAAGCGTGGCTCTCCCAAGTCTCGACATAAATCATTTGTATCATTTACAGTCCTTTTAACTAGCAGCAACACTTTCATCAAGGGTTTGTGTCATTGCACTCTAATTGTTTAGAAGTGAGAGCTATTGTCTGAGGAGAGGGAATGAATAGAGCATAATGATTTGTAATGTGGCATATTTAAGACATGCAGCGGAGCCATGGAGCAGTAATTTAGCCGTTCTTTTTATTTTCTTTGGGTTCTTTTTCTTGTCTGTCATCCTTTGTCTCTGAATGTGAACACATTTGTGTGTGTGTGTGTGTGTGTGTGTATGTGTTTCCTGGTAGGTTAATATGCTCCTGTGCATGCTCGTATACACTTGCATGAGTGAAGTGAAGCGCTCCTTCTTGGTGGCGCTCAGATCTTTGAAACCCAACTGTGTTAATCATGGTTTATGTGTGGGAGACATCAAACCTCCCTTTGCTTGGATTTGCCTCACCCGCTGGGTTAAATACACACTCTGCGCACACAAGAATGTACACACACAAATCTCTCAAGGGCACCTTCGCCATAGCCCCCCTTCATTTACAAGCCTCGTGATGGGCGATCGGTTATCTGCTGTGGTGTCTTTCAGCTAAAGAGATGAATCACTTTATGTATCATACACATTTTCACAGGATGCAAACAGCTTTTCATGCATCAACTCTGTGCTTAATATCTAGGTTTTGTAACACCGACTAGATCTTTTCATGTTTTAAACAAGACAATATAATACACAAAACAATCATCATATAAAGGCACACTGAAGATTCACTCTTTATTAGCCCTCTACTGTCCAGCTGTGCATTCACAGTGATCCCACGGAGATGCAGGACTTCCTCCCCACTGTGTCCTTTCTTATGGCATCCTTCAATCTGAAGACGATCCCTTTCCTCTGTTTTGGGGTCCATCTTTAGCAACAAGTTTCTAATGCGTCTGGGCATTGATGATGGAGAAAAAAAATCAATAGTTTCTGCCTTGTTGTTTCATGGGATGCATACAGCAATGCTGGGCCCAGTCTTCCTCTCGATGATGACTCCAGGTAGGAGATTCATTTGGAGGAGATGGCTTCAGCTGGTGGAGGGTTTTCCTGGTATCCAAGAACCCCAACAGGGTTTGCTGAGTGATGCCAAAAAGTTAGAAACACAGGCAATCTAGCTGATCGTTTCCTATCCATCTGCCACGTTAAAAAACATGTCGTAAGGTTATACGCAGATATTGCAAGAAGTGACCAGGACAGTCGTCCAAAGTTACTATGGGTGGGTTTTGGTGACAGAGACAGGAGACCCTAAGAGCTACATGAGCCTTTCTAAAATGATCTGTCAAATGAAGAAATTTAATTCCTTGGTGTCGCTTTTACACTTACTTCCACTTGCCCTTTGTCAGTACGAAGGACAGACCACATCTGTGTGCTAGCTAGCAGTGGCTGTTGGCTCAGGCTTTAAATTCTCTTTAAAATCCATTGCTTGGGTTGAAAATTTTCCCCGTACAAGGGTGTGAATGTGGAATTGAGTACTTGGTGTTTTTTAGATATAGGAACCACGTTAATGATTTGTGAAATTTGGTCTCTAATGTTCTACCAACCCGTGTAGCATTTAGTAGGTTTGGGATCTTTGTTAGATGTTTAAAATAGATATGGAGCTATTCTACCTGACTGATGATCATTAACCCTTTTATAGGGCAGTCCATAAAAGACTTGAAATTTCTAAATTTAAACTCTAGGTTATTAAATAAATATTAGACCTCTATTAACATTGTAACTTTTTTGTAATATTTATAATATGTAGTTCTACTAAAGTTACCAAATATGGTCAGTTGCCCTTTACAGGGGTAAGGGAATTTGGTCCCAAAAAACTTCAGACCTTGATATAATCTAATAGTTTCAACTCTTTTTTTTCTTTTTTTTTCTGAGCTTGCCTGCAGTTTTTGGCCATTCGGCATTTGGAGATTTTGAATAGATTCTTGTAACAAGTAAAATGTTTGTATTGCAATCATAAGTGAAGAGTCTCTCAGTCATTTACTCACTCACTGATGCTGTTTTTAATCAGCTGGGAAGTCGCAAGCTCGATGTGGTTGTTGAGTGATCTTGATGAAGAATGACGAGCTAGTGCACCAATCATGACAAGGATGCGGTGGGGGAAGTAAATTTGTGATTGTTTCATAGTTGTTAACTTCTAAGGCAAAAATTGAGCTAAATACAAGATTTTGTGTGTGTGTGTATAAGAAAGTAAACACACAATCCTGAACTCACTGCTCTGTAGGTGGCTGTGTCAATCACAACCACCTACAGAGAAATTACCACTTAAGAAGCTCAGTTTGCCTAATTTCTCCTGTATTTTAGGCCTCAGTGGACATGTAAAAGATGCAGAACCTGCAGCTCGTTGAATTTTTTTTTTTTTTTTTCCAAATTGTGGGTGCTTTTGCTCAGAATGCACCTGCAGTGTTCTTACACGATAGTCATACACAATTTATTTTCCTAAGATTGCTTTGTAGTGGTGTTGGAGGACACATTCACATGTTCTTGTCCTGCTGATAGAAATAACAAGTGCTTCTATATTCTGTTGTACCGACGATGGGAAGGACAGACAATATTATGATTTAATTTCAAGGACTTTGTGGCAATGGACCAGCCTGCACAGAAAATTCTCTTCCTAAACCCTGAAGGTAAAGGTACAATTCTCTGTGAAATATCTCTTATGTTGTAAGAGTTCTGTTATTATGAAAGAATACTTTACTGTGACAGAACCTATATTTAGATCATTGAATACCTTATTTATGTATTTTTTTCTGTCATCACTACAAGAATTTCAGGCACTTGTAGTTCATAAATCTGCTAATATGAGATCAGTATTCCAGCATGATGGGTACTATTTGTGATTCAGCTGCAGTTTCCTGTGTGCAAAATCAAATCTTCTATTACATTCATTTAATATTTCTTTCAAAAAAGTAACCAAAAAGACACAGAAATCCAATAAAGAACTGAATAGCTGTTTCATAACTTCAGCTTTCTTTTTTGCCTTCAGCCAAAGATGAAGTTTGTTTTGAATTTTCCTTTGATTTCTTGGAATCCTAACCCTCAATTCCTGTATATCAGAGGCTATTACTTTGTTTTCCCTCCTCTTTGCATATCCTTCCCATTATCACTTGAAACAATCACTTGAAAACTTTTAGCCCAACCAAGAGATTGGACCAAAATATTGCCCCGAAAATTCAACATTCCTACAACTTTGCTTTATGCCATCTTAAGTCACCACAAGCTACTTGCATGGTGAGTGATTTAAGATTGAAGAATTCTAACTTAACATTTGGTTATCTCATTCACCTGGTTTTGTAGGCATTTATTTGTGTATATACATGGCAACAAACGATAATCAAAGATTTCTTTAACGCCTTGGAAAGCTGGCTGATCAGTTAGTACAACATATTGCATTTTTTAGTATGCTATAAGTCAAGAGCGGAAAAGATCTGAAAATGTGCAAGACTGATTTTCAAATTAGAAGTAACAAGGCCTTAGCACTTCCCTTTTATCCCATAGAGAATTGGGATACCACTACCCTTAAATGAGCACACAAAAAATGAGTGTAGGGTAGAAGTAGGATTAGGCTTGTCTGCAAACACTAATAACACAAACAAATATGTTCACTGGGACTCTTGCAGATGTGTCCTCACCCATGTGCAACCTCATGTAAGATTCATTTCCGCTCTTCTCGCCAATTTGACCTTTGTGCTAATTGCTTACATGATGATAAAGAGAACAAAACGCTGGAAGAAGAGGGAAGTATCTCTTTCCAACCCTGCAAACACACACATGCACACAGGCTTTCTTCATGCTGATCACAGCTTTCACAATTACACAAACTGTGATAACACCGTTTATGCAGTAGGGAGATTCATGGCAATTATGCTTGGAGGGCATTTCTCTGCCGCAGGCGGCAGAAGCTGCTTACCCTTCACACAGACGTTGGCTAACTCTACACATACTGGTAGGAAATTCACAGCTCCTCTTGGGAGATTCGTAGGGCAAGGGTGTGTCCTCAGTGGCCCTGTTGGGGATGCATTTGGTGACGAAAGTGAGAATGAGATGAGGGAGTTCATTGTGAAATGGATGGGAAGGAGCTAAATACAGCCTATAAGCCTCCTAAAATGGCAACATTTAAGCAAGATGTCTGCTGTCAGATTGCTACGCTATGGGAACCGAAGCTCATTTTCCATTTGTGAGTTATACCCAAGTGGTTTACTGATAAACAGATCTGAGCTGGTGTCTTATTGACTTAATCACACCGGAAAATGCAAACATGTTCTTGAGACATGATTGTTCTATGGCACCCTCTTACCTAATAGTTTTTGACTGAGGAAAACTTTCAGATGTGCAATCGCTAAGATTAACTTTTTATCCCTTTCTTAGGTAGAATCTATCCTTCCCTGCCATATTCATTGACTTTGTAGAAATTCTGTCTCTTGAAATAGGATTCATAGTCCTATCCAGTAGGTACAGAATGTACCAAATCAGTCACAATGGTGTGGGGGTTGGCCTTTATGCGATGAACCATACAGGAGCTTTCAAAAGCCACTATTCAAGATGATTACAAAATTGCTAATAACACATCAGATTGAGAAGTCTTTTTCTGCAAAACTGATGAGTCATTAAACAGGGTTCCTCATTCACACACCATTTTGGGTGCCTTATTTCTCTGATTGGTTGTAAACTTATCCAGTGCTGTTGAGAGGCAGTTTCTTCAGTGTTGTGTGTTGGGATTTTCCCCTTCAAAATCCAAGTCAGATTCAGAGGAACCAGGCTAATTCCTGCCATTGATGAGGAAAATTATTAGAATGGCTGGCTAGGGTATTAAAAATAAGCTTTGGATTCAGATATTTTGTGTCATTATGCACTTAACTAAAGCAGAGAGAGGCTTCACACATGCACCTCTGCTGTGCATGTGTGAAGTTGTTAGTGTTTATCCATCAGAGCACTCCTTGGTGCTTCCACTGGTTTTGCCCACTAATCCTCCTCCCCTAAGGGGCCCCGGCTGATGAAGATCGACACATCCTGCAGTCCCTCCACTCCCCCTCGCCCATCATTCTCCCTTTTATCCACTACCTCGGTGCGTAGTCACGCCTGGTGCAGCATGAGCCTCGCATTTCTTGGAGAAAAGGAAAGAAGATGATAAGATGGGCTCTTTTGATCACTAGATGCGTTTATCCTGCTGTTCTCCACCACCCCATCTGAAAGTTGTTGTCATAAGGACAGATAAAAGGGCTGGAAAGGAGTTATTAAAAGCTGATCAGGACTTGACTTTGTCCTTGACATCTTTACTGTTGACCAAGACTTAATTTCAACGCCTCGCTTTTGCCACCTCGTGTTCACTTCCGTGCCCTCCTGCCGTCTACACAGCTACCCCCTTCCTCTTGCATCCCATCTTGCTTGCTCGGAGTGATGCACCACATCCAGATGTTATTTGTGCCTCCGCAGTTAGTTTGTTTGTGAAAATGACTTAATTAGAAGCAGCAGTGGTGTGCAAGTGTGTTCGCGTTGATAGCGGCTCTGTTTAAATGCAGCGCCACCACATAAATGCTAAGAGATTGTATCTCCATTTTCATTTGCATCTGTTAAAATAACACCAGAGAAAGGGCCTCTCTCTATTCTGACACAGCAAATAGGAACCGCTTTCATCCTTCCTTACTCATCTTGCTGGGAAAAAAGCCACATATCTCTCTGTCTCGTCACTGTTGCTTTCATTGTCGTCCAGCACATTGATGCTACAGATATGAATCCCCCTGATCTTGATAGATCAGAAGCAATGGCTCTTTTTTTTCTTTCTGATTCCAGCAGAAATAAATGCAGTATTCTTTTAACATGCCCACAGATACTGCAGTTGTTCTTCCTCTGTACGATATTTGACAGATAAAAACCAATCTTTATTCTCATAAAGTGGAGCCTAAAAAAAGCACAAGCTTTCCCACCGATTCCTCCTCAGTGGCTGGAGAGTACACAGTGCCATCTAATGAGAGTTTTCTGAAACTAGTGTCCCTGCCTTAACACAATATAACTGACCTGTCTAATTTGCTGAAAAAGATGCACCTAACCAACCATTCAGTGGACATTACTGCCTAACCAGGGAGCTGTTCATGCTCTGAATCATTACACCTGACTTGACAATGAAAGCTACCATCTGACCAGTGTTTTCTCAGCTCTTTACAAGCAAGATCAGGTAGATGTAATATGTCTAATACCCAGTCTCTCTCATAGCCCTGTTGAACCTCACGAGACCCATTCTGCCATTCTTTCTGCCTTTGGATGCAGAAAGCATGGCAAAAGCTTCAGCTAATGACACATCAATCTTTGCTGAAAACTTCTCCAGGGTATATATATATATATATATATAAAAAAAATAAATAAATAAATAAAATAAATAAAAATTTAAAAAAAAAAAAAAAAAAAAAAAAGAAAACTGCTCCAGGAAATCCTGATTTTTTTTATTTTTCATTTTTCTTCTCCATATTGGCTAATTGGGCAGAAGTCTTGTAGTTTCACACAAAGGTGTCTGAAACTACTCCCCAACCCCACCCTCCCAAGCCCCCCACTCCCCCCGTAAATCCTAATCACCAGCACAAGAAAAGTGGAAATTTCCCCTCTGGTGGGGAGTAAAACCAAAATACCTGCCATGCTTTTGTCAGCTGCCTTTCTGGGCCCTGCCTGACGAAATTGAGGTTTGAATTTACTAATGAGAAATCAATGAGAGCACGACCAGAACCCCGAGGCAGCCCAACTCCTGCCTCGTTTCTCTGTCATTCCCTGCGCACACAATCTCCCTGTTCCCAGCTTGCTCACTTTATCCTCCCCTTTCCCCCTTGCATTCGCAGCATGGTGGCTTTTTGAATCATTTCTCTGAATTCATTTTATTGCGATAAACATCATATGTCTTCCTTTGAAATAAAGATCAGAGTGGCTTATTTACTTTAGTGGCCTATTTTTTTTTCTTTTTTGCTGAAAAAAAAAAAATCCTAGGCTTTCAGGGAATGCGTGTGTCTTTGTGTGTGCTAGAGATGCTGTTTCAACCATGCATCAGGGATCCAGCTATCTGCACCCAACACTGTATCTGAAAACTAACAGAAGAAAACTGCTTTTACAGAAACAAATTGCCCAACTGACAGGGGCTGCCAACAGAAAAAAAAAAAAAAACCTTTTGAATTGCAGTTATTGAACGCAGGAGACCTGCATGTTTTGTTATCCGTCACCCTCAACCCACCCTCCTGAGTCAAAATGTCCAAAAGCACTCCAGAAAGTTCTCATTTTCGCGACACTTGAAGAGGACAGACGCTGAATAGCCTCGGGTCAGTAAACAGAATTCAGCACCGGCCCCGTGTTTACACCTCACGCTGCAACTGCGTCTGCGCCTTTCACCCTGGAGAGGTATTAATTATGAATACTTCGACAGTAACACGATGATCACTCTTTCTTTCTTCTCTTCTCTCCTTTAGGTAAGCCAAGAAATCCCTCTTTCCTCCTTACAAACGTGGCTGCAGAAGGGCCCCTGCAGTAGTCACGAGTAACGTATGGCTTATTTATCTTGTATACTAATTACACTTGAAGGTCATATTATAAATCTACTTCGTACTACACTTAGAGAAACACCAGTCTTTAGTTATTGTGTTTTCTTGAGTCCAAATTCAATCTTTATTTGCAGTGTGGGAGATACAAAAAGAGGCAAAAAAGGGCTTTCTGATTTGTAACATTGTTTTCCTGCTTTGCATTTCTTCAAAAGAAGAATTGGTCGATATATTTACTGTCGTTCTGCTTTTCAGATTGCTTTTTTTTTCTATGTACAATTGAAAAATCAGTTGAGCCCAAACTCAAAACAACAGAAATAAGCCGTTCCCAGAGTCAAGCCTGACTGCTTTCAATACTTTAACTCTTTTTTTTTTTTTTTTTTTTTTTAAATACTTTAACTATTCTAGATATCTGCATTATGTTGCAGTGTTGGACTTCTAACCAATAACAACTGCTGTTTCTGCAGAAAATCACAGTTGTTTTAAGATTAAACCTCCAGTTTGTGGTTTAACACCCAAAGTTCTAAATGATCCCAAGTTGCATATAAATGCAATAAAAATGAAAGTACAAAATAATGAATATAAATAAGTGCAGAGGATGATTGTTCCCCTACTGTTCCTTCCCTTTTCAGTTCCTTCCTATTTCCGATTGCTTGACCTTTTGTTGGTCCCCTTCTTGGTTCTTGAAGATGATTTGTCTTCCATCCAGCTGATGACGAATGGAAGCTGAAACATCTTCAAGAAGTAAGAAGGAAGCTCTAGTTGTCTTGATTGAAACCTTTGAGGATTACTGTGTAAAGGTCTTAGACTGCATGGGCACTACACCTCCAGAAGTTTTGCTTACAGATGTCACATTCAGTTAAAGGTAGGGTAAGTCATTTCTGAATGTGGTTGTTTACACTAACTCCAGCCAATAGACACCTCCAGGTTTTTTTTGTTTGTTTGAAGTTTTAATGACATTCCTTTAAATTTCAGGACCTGGATCTCTTAAACATAAATGATTGACATCAGTGTAGTTTTATTTGATGTATATACTATCTTGAGGTCAACCAATACCGTTTTCTCCGATGTCAGTTATTTCAGAAAAAAAATTATTAATTGGTGTACTTCTAAAATGATCATGTTCTTTTTCCAGTTTTTATCTCAATAACATGACTAAAAGGTTAAGGGTGTCAGACTTTTGGGCAGTACTGCATATAGTTAAAACTAACTATCAAACAGCATTAGCATGCCCCTCAAACAAAGGCAATCTAATAATATATAATCTGATAATGCATAACCAGTTCAGTGTTAAAATTCGCCTCATAGACTTTAATTTGGAAGATGATACCTTGTCTTAAGTAGAATTTTGAATGATGAAGTTGTATAATTACCTAACTTAATACAGTTGCAGCAGCATTTGAGGTGAAGAATCTCTTAACTGCTCTTTAAGTATCTGATGTTTTTATTTAAAACTCACAAACTGATTTCCAACAAACTTGGAGAACTCTGTAAGGAAGGTATAAATAAAACTAGACTACAGCTGAACAGAAACTCCATGTGAAATTGAATATTCTACGAAAAACAACACATCAAACATTAAAAAAAAAAAAATAGAAGAATGTCCTCATTTCTATTTTGGTGCCAGAGCCATGTTTCAAAAGAGTTGGGTAATACTTTGTAACCTTAACATGGGTCCAGCGGAACGTCTCACTGTAACTGATTTAACAGGTCTTTCAGAGTTCAGAGCTTTTTAAGACGCTGAGAGAGCGTGTTTTATTTAAAAATAATGCTTATCAGGGTCAAATTGCAAAGAATTTGGGATGTTTTCCCAAACTGCAATTTAGCATTGTGCAAACTTTCACTGTGAAACATTACAACTGCCCTATATTGAGACTCCCTGTGCACAACCGGCCTGTTAGGATCTCAAACCTGTCATGAGAGTGGACCTGTACCTTTTATATCAAGCAAAAATAGCAAAATTTTAGTTTCCCATACACCTGCATGTCCAATTTATTTGATGCATGTTGGCTGCAAAAACAGACACAAAATAAGATAGGTGTACCAAATCCTTGTTACTTGGGTTCCTATTAGTAAAACTAAAGCAAATACTGGGAATACAACAAGTATTCTTTCAAACAAGCATTTTATTGAGGTGAAATGTCTTTCTGGTCCCAGAACAGTTCTGTGTAAATAGAGGAAGAAACTAATTAGAGATATACTACAGCCGTGTCAAAGAGTTTGTTTTGGCATGATTCCCTGAACTGTTGTCCCAATGTCTTCCCTGAAAGCTGATCAAAACAAATCCCACACCACCTTAATAATTGATTGATTTCTTGACTGTTCTCTTTGCATTCTCTTATCTTTTCATCTGAATTTTATTTGTCACCATTTCTCTGGCAATAATGCCGTAGATTATTTATGCTCGCGTGGCACCATGAAAAATCAAGCCGAGACATCAGCTGTCAGATTTCTGACAGATTAGAGAAGGGACCCGCTAATTGCCCCGAAAAACTCCCTCTGAGAATCAGCAATCATCCCCACAAAACGCTGATGACATGCCAATCAAAAACGTGCACTTTACATGACAATTGCAAGCACCTTTCTGTGTGGCACAGATAAGAGCGAGAGAATGAACTGACCCCCATCCTCCCTGTGTTTCCGTCAGCAATTAATTAATACTTGCCAAACATTAGAGCCTCACTGCTGCTTTTCAGTTTTGCTTAATTACAGAGCACTTTGACTGGGTAGATGTTTGACTGGGTAGGTGTTTGCATTTTCACACACTCACACATATATTTGCCCCCCTCCCCTTTCCTTTTGCCATAAACTTACACACAAGCAGCTGATCTGTGGTAGATTTTAAGGTGATTAGCTACGCCACATTAAGCGGGAGATTTGGCCGACCCTCCTGATGCTGTCATCAGAGTTGGTTCAGCGGGGGCCAGGTTACATAAAGGTCGCCATCAAAACACCATTGGACTTATTTACTCCTCTTTGATCTGTTCTGATGTCGGGGTCAGTGCACTTTGCCCATCATCAGTACGAGTAAATATCATTCTGGCATGCTGCAACTTCTGACATATTTCTTTCAAAAGGTTGATGTTCACCGCACCATTTGTGGGTTTAATGAGGCTCAAAGCTGCTTTCAAAGTCAAATTTTCAGCTGGATTCTTTTCTCTTGGACTGAACTCTTGAATTTATGAGGGATCGCCCAGAGAGGGCTTAAGGAGAATTCGAATAAGTTCACTAATGTGTTTTCAACCCAGTTAAAATACATATCTGCTTTTTAGCAGATCTGTATTCGTCATTATTTAGAATTTCAGTTCAAGATGGGCTTTCATGTGTACGTAAGAAAATATCTGTAAACACCAACATGCTGTGGCATTGAAACTGAGAGAATAGCTGAGCAGAATATTTAATTCATACTCTGACTTTACCACCATACTTTGAAGATCACTTTGTAGCTCTGAATGGAAACGTTAGAAGCCGGAGCTCGCCGCAGACAAGTCATCCTTACGCTAGTGTGACTTCTTCTGTTTAGCTTTCTGTACTCAGCGAAAGAGCACATTGAATTTTCTTTTTGCCTGCAGGCTTTTATGGCTCTGAAGACTGTAGTCCCTCAGCAACACAGACGGGAAAAAGTGTTCAGATTACAGTACTTTTCATAGGCGTTTTTCTGTTTAAATGTAGTCTTTACCCGCGTTGTCTGTATGGCTCAGTGGATGGGAACGTCTCTTTTTCAGATGTAATTTTTACAAATGTGGTCCAGATCCAGAAAATATCTCAACAGCTACAATGGTGAAGCAATATATTTTTGCGATCTTATGATTTTCAAAAATGTATTTATTTATTTTTTCAACAAGTGACATTTTAGCTATTTTTATCATCCTATTAGGGAAAAGTAAGGGAAAGCTTGGTGATGTCTTAAACAGGAAATGTCAGCATTTACGTTTTGTTTATTTGCATTAGATAAGAGGGTAAATACATCCAATAACTCGGTCTGACAAAGCCCCAACTGGTGTAGCTTAGCATTGTCACTGGCATGGCGTTCTTAATATTTTACGAGTCACTTTCACATCCAACTAAATCAGTACTTGATGATGGGAGTATTTCTTGTTTTCCTAATGGCAAATTCAGCAGGTTTCCACTGGTACTTACTGTCTTTCATCCACTAAATTTCATTTCATCCATCTACTTTTCTTCTTCTCTGTGGGAGAGGCAGCTACAAGTGCCAAATAAGACAGAGTAAACTGCTAAGGTCCCTGTATTTCATATTTTCAAATCAGAAATCCAATAATAAGTCTCTTCTTTTTAAATATGGCCAGAAATATTTCAGACAGCTCATCTCTCGACTTCAAAAGCCATGAGCTTCAGTGTCGCATGAAGAGTTCAGGACAGCAAGGAGGTTGCAGCCAAAGCGGACGGTTATTTAAAAAATAAGGACGGGGTCTAAAAAGGAAAATTGATTTCAAGTTTATTCTTCAGGTGTACTTTAGGATGATGGGAAAGCATTTTTATACTCTAGCTGGGACTTGAGGTTTAATTCTTTGTGCTTTTGTGTGAGCTGAAGGTCTCTTTTTTGGACCATTTTCTTGATGTTTCTGTAAGGTATTTTGATTGGCAAAAAAAAAGAGATTTGTGTCAGTTCACAGAGCAGGATAAACATTCTTTTTTTTGGCAAAGTTTTAGGTTTAGACAGCAGATGTGTAGTGAATTGACTTTGACTTTAAGTACCCTTTGACACTGTAATAGTTTCCAGTGTGTCAAATCAATCAAACGTAAATTAAGTGTTTAAGAAGGCAGTAAACTTTTGACCTCACACAAATAGTGCTCTTAACCGGATTTCACAATCCACAAACCAACCAAATCAACAAAAACAGCAGACATATTTCTCAATCTTTGATATCATATTTACATGACAGGGTCCTCTCACGTTTCCCCTCATGTGGTCTGTTGACGGACTCAGAGTAACCAGAGTCCATAAAATAAACTAAGTTTGCCACTGTTTGTTTTTGCAGTGTGAGTGCATGCACGGTTTAGCTTAGCCAGTTAAACCCATTCACTGGTAGCCCTCTCATTAAAGGCCTTCTCCACTGGCACAGAACATACCAAACCAGCCGTTGTTGGGACTGGCGATATGCAAGGACCCATACAGGAGTGTCCCAATGTGAAACATCTGGATTCTGAAAACGAATTTAAAGCGAAAGTGAAAAAAATTCCAGTTCCTTAAATTACCACTAGGGAGCGACTCCAAAAGCGAGTCCATCTCTATTAAAAATGTCCAACTTTGAACCAGATGTGACATATTTACACCATTGTTGTGGTCTCAATAGTAAGTTTTCAAATCCATGATAACTGTATAAGGGTTCATTTTTATATGCCAAAAGTTAAAAATAAATATGGCCAGAAATGTATAAATGATTAGGGTCTTGATCTTTAGATTGACAGTTGTCTTTACTTTACTTGAACTGTAAAATGTGCATAAAGTCTTAAGAATGCAATTTTTGCCAAATGGGTGATTTTTGGGGAAATGGTGGCTGGGCAGCATCAGCCAGGTTTTAAATGAATCCTGGTAATAAGCACTAATTCCCTGAGACTAGCTGTGTGTAGTTAATTTCACACAACTTTCGGTTGGTTGTTGTATTTGGGAGTTTTTTAATGCCCCAGTTTCCTTTCATTTTCATTCAAGAACTTGACATTTTGGGGAAGAAAAAAAAATCAAGAAATTAGAGCAAAACAAATTTTGAAAGCTTGGTCCATGGTGGTTAATGTCAGTGGAATTTAGGTTATTACGCTGATAATAAATAACCATCATGAACCTGCTTTTATAATGTAGCTGCTTGTGTTCAAGCACCCCTTTCATGTACTTGAATTTTGTTGATTTGCATCCCCACAAGAAAAATACAGAAATTAAATTCTTGTTTGTGTTGATAGATGCATATTTGGCAAAAACATCACAAACATTACTTTTATCAAGTGAAGAAACTGTATGTCAACATCTTTTTGAGCAACTGTTCTGTAATTCTCTTTGAGCCTGCACTGACCCTTCATGGAGTTTCATAACTAGACACAGAAGTGGTGTTTTCACAGCGTGTTAGCCCAGCTACCATGTAAAATATAAGAGACGTCCCCTGTTACGCTGCAACTTCAAGCTATGTCTAGAAATCAAAAACATCAAGGAGCAAACCCACGTTCTTCCACTCAAAGATCCCACAAAATTCAGGAAAGGAGTGATTCAGAGTGGCAAAATGTACTTCCTCTCTTTGACGGTTTCAGCATGATGTGCATTAATTCAAAGTCAAAGAGAGGAAGTGCTGGAATTAAAGCTCCTGCCTCCCCCCAAGGACAGTAAAGGATTGAGGTATGAGGTATTGAGACACTGAAAAGAGAACCAGGGAGATAGAGTAAAAAGGATAAAAAAGTAATACCAAGGTGGAAATCTTTTACTATACTCATTCTCTCCTAATGTAAGACTCCCACGGCAGAGAGGCGGAGAGGACATGTGTGGAATGGCTGATGAGCCCCCACCTGCTATCACACAGACCGATGACGATTCCTCCACATCGCCCTGAAAGGTTGTAAAAAGCATCACTTCAGAGGTGACAGGAGTGAACCTTTGGCCCTTCTTGGTCCAGTGGTCTGGTGTGGTTCCACCGAGACATGAGATGGACTGCTTGAATCAAATTTCCACTGGTAAAAGGCTGTTAGCGTTGAAGTCGGAGTATCGGAATTGGACTTCTAGAATTTCACAGCAATTCCACACGAGTTGCCTCATACTTTATGAACTTGAACAGATTTACCTTTAAAACATCCACACCCAATATCATGTTAAACATCAAACATGATGTTTTTATTACTCTGATTTGTCACGTTTGTAATGATTTCTTAGTGCAGCTATTATAATTCAATATATTATATTTATGTTTTTTAGGTTAAATTGGATACAATCCATCACAGGTTGGCTAACTGTTAATTGTGATGTAACACTCAACCAATAACATAGGGATACTTTGCAGTTTTAATACTTAAGTCCTTCCCTATCACCAGATGTGACCCATGCAGATGTGAATCAACACTGATAGCCCCCTTCATAAGGGGTTGGGGAACAAAAACATATTAGAAGGTTAAACTATTTTACATCACAAATCAATAGAGAGAGTTGACCTTTGCTCCCACTATTAATGTTGCACATTTTAAACAATTTCTTTCTGGATAACTTTTGGTTCCAAGACCCAACCAGGTGGAGGAAGCTGCAGACGTTTAAGCCCTCGCTCACATGTATATATTGGACATATCAACAGCTGTTCAGTGAGCTGATGGCAAGTGTTGTCAATTCTCAGTTTTGGCTCTTGAACACAGTTATACAACTTGTCATCTTGCTTTATTAATGTTTTTAAGTTTTACACAGTTTAACCTAACTAGAGCATTGCATTGCCTAAACACAAACAAGTAGATGTGATACTTAAATCCAAAAAAACATTGTGTGAAAAAAGAGAGGAAAGTTCTCAATCTGTCCTCTGTCACCTTGAACTCTGTGATTGGTGAATATTTTAATACTTGGAAGTGATTTTGAAGTATTGGCATCTACTATTAGTTCAGCTGCGTGATGATGCTGGCTGCAAACAATATCTTTTGCACATTTCAGATATGAAGTGTTTTTTAATATTAATTTGGTGATATTTCAGTATCAGATTGAACTTTATATGCCAGTCAACATGATATGAAGGCAATTCTTGTATCTGGAAAGTCGGCATTGGTTTCTTCCTCTTCCCTCTCTCTTTGACGTCGTCTCCCAGTGAAGCTCAACTAAGTCCACCCATAAAAGAAGAAGTGGGTTTGTCTGTGTTCAGGCTGTCAAAGAAAAGGACAAACAACCAACACCACACTTGTCACAGTTGTCTTACTTGATGCAATCCCTTCACGCGACCCATGGACACCCAGCCTTTGAAAACACAGCACCTGACTCACTTACAGGGAAACCAAGCATATGGACACCCTCTGGAGTGAAACCAGCTTGAGGATATCTGTATGAAACTACCAAACATGCCTGAAAGAAATGTCTCTTTTTATGTGGTTCTGTGTTAGGATAGTTACAAGTCTTGCTTGTGGACCACTGGGGATAAGTGACCATTGAGTAGCTTTGGGTGTCTGTACAATAACTTTACATCTCCAGTCTTCTGAGACGAGGGAAGGTGGGAATGGAGGGGTGTGGTCTTCAAGCATGCCTGTCCCTCCTTCCATCTCTCCCAGTTTCACAATGGTCTGACTGCAGAGTGATGATTCTACCCCCATTCACCCTCGACATCCCCACCTCCCTCTGTCTTAGCCTCGTCAGCGACGGCATTCACACACTGTAATAATTGCTGCCTTTCTCTCTCAGCCTCCCTCCTTTGCAAGGTCACTCCTCTCCCTTTGTGCTACTTCCCAAGTCACACAAAAGGCTCATTCAGATTAGTTATGGGGCTTTTGTAAATATTTAGTGCAGACATTTGCCGCACACCTCATTCGCTATACAATTCACTGGAGGATTAACAAGCGGTTGGATTGTGTCCTTGATGCAGAGATACAATTGGGTTGTGAATTTTTAACACCTCAGTCACAATAAATACATCGAAAACATGACCCCCTAGTGGATAAACAGTCATTTTGATTGACAAAATGACATACTTGTCTTCCATTGTTGAACATAACACTGTTTATTAAAGCTGGGATTTGAGTTTGCATACAAAATTTAAAGAGAGGGGATGTCCTTTTCTTTTGCAGTGTAGGCTTATTTCATTTCTGGAGATGCACAAGCATGCTGAAAGTCAAAGAAAATGTGGGTCGTTTAGGGTTATGTTGTGATTTGAGACTGTTTCCCAATAATAGTGCCTGATATTTGTAAGTGTCTGCACCCTTGCAGTAATAATAATAAAAGTCCAGCAAAGCGACAGTCAATTTAGTGAACTTAAGAGTTAAAAATATGACTTCACAAATCATCGCTCTCTTATAGTCCTGACGTAGCATTTTAACTGGGTAGAGGTCTGAGCCAAGCCTCCATTTGTACATGAGTCCCGTATGACCTAAACTGGGCTGCAAAATGGATCCTGCATGGGTTTGTGCATAGATTCCATGGTGGTCCTACATGTCTTTGCCCATATGGACTGGTTTTTAGGTGGTGCCTACATGGTTAACTTTTTGAATCTGTGGCACATGTTACTGAAAGTATATGGGACTTAGACTATTTGACTCTTTCTTCACCCATGATGAGACCTGAATCTCTCTTGGATCCCATATATTTGGCCACATACAGTAGGCTTCCCATTCAGGGCCCATAACTATGAAACAAGGGACCATTTTTAAAAACCACTCTGTACCCAAGTAGCCCATTCTTACTCCAGATAGGGCCATTAGTGCAGTGATTTGGTTCTGATTGGAAATGATATGGGTAGGTTATGATGTCTTTCAGCCATCTCAGTCATGTTTAAGCATGGATCATCTGTTGTTCATCACCACGTCACAGTGTATGCAAAGAGTTAAAACAAACTGCTTCAACCATCACAGCTCCTTTAGTGATAATCTGATCTTTCAGATTTCTTTTTGTTACTATTTTTCTTCCTATTGGCTATCTTATATTTATTCCCAGTTGACAAAAGGCAAAAGTGGCACACCAGGTCACACAGAATGCTAGTTTGTGATGTCAGTGGATCCTACCGGGTCTGTCACTATAATGGAGACAACCTCTGAAAGGACCGTTGAGGTGGTCAGCATTTGTACAATTTTAGTTACTAAGGTTTTTTTTAAAAAAAAATATTATTCTCACTGAAGAGCACTGGACTCCAAACAGTCTGAAAATGGTTTTATAACCAATACAAGACTGAAATAAGGCAAAAATTGCTATTCGGAAAACATAGGGTTTGTCTTACCCTCATG
Organism: Zenarchopterus dispar; assembly: GCA_028564865.1. Taxonomy (NCBI): domain Eukaryota; kingdom Metazoa; phylum Chordata; class Actinopteri; order Beloniformes; family Zenarchopteridae; genus Zenarchopterus; species Zenarchopterus dispar. The sequence goes on from JAOWBL010000012.1 coordinate 3,308,146, forward strand.
GCAGTGTGTTAACACACACTCGAACTCTCCAGACCAAACAGCCAAAAACATCTGCTTTCATGCAAGTCTGGAACAATGTTTGGCAGTACACCAGTGCAACTAATACTGTTAAATCATATGATAGTCAGAAAGGGTGTTCTTTACACTTTTTTTTTTTCTTGCTTCATTTTTGTTAAAACAAATGCATAATTAAATGCACTGGGATAAAGTTAAGTTGTTTATCTGATACTGAATTTGCTCAATATTAGGACTGAAATCCTGAATTAGTTTTAGAACGCCTTTTAATAGTGAAGAAAAATGTTCAACAGTTATCGCTGTACATGATTAAAAACTTGTAAACATTTTAAAAATCTCTAAATGCAATTATTCATTTGTAAAAGATTTGACATTGAAGATTACAAATAGAAACCATTTTGCTTTTCTCTGCATGTACCCGTGCAGGTATTTTGATGTGGTTTCACGGAGGCTCAATAAAACGGCGTGGCAAACTGTGTCAAGCGGCGCGCTCTCAGCGAGTACACGAGATTGGTTGATAGATAGATTTCACACTCCGGCGCCTCACATTTCATGTCAAATTCACACTGGCTTTGGTGTTTTGTCAGCGAGCATAACGGGTGATTATTCCACTTGGCTTAGGTGGGGAGAGGGAGGCTGGAGGGGGGGAGTGCATTGTAGGAAAAAAGAGATAGAGGTAGAGGACGTCAAAGAAAGGAAGAAAAAAAAACCTTCAATAAGCATTGATCTCTGGGTTCTGTTAAAGCAGCATTTTTAAATATTTTGGAGGCTTCTCCTCATCTTTCGTTTGACCCTTCCACCTATCTTCATTGGTCATGTCCACCTGTGCCGAGCCTTGGCCTCAAAGCAATTATCCACAGAGCTGCGACCAACCCATCAAAAAATAACCCACCTGGGCTTGGCAGATTATGATGAAGGGATATCCAACAGTGTGAGTGCCTTTCTTTTTGATTGACAGGTGACAAAAGGTGAGCTAAGATGCGTTGACTGACTCCAGTAATCAGTCCAACATCCCGTAGGATGGAGGCATGTTAGAGGAAGCAGCTGATTGGTTGATGGTTAGACTTACACGTATGTAAAGGTGTATACTTAATCATTATTTTTAAAAAGGAAGGCTGACAGTTATACAGGTATGTGTCAGCTCACATGCAGATCAATTTCACACCAACTGTAAGGCTTTGTTTCCAGACAGACATACAGATGGAGGGTGGATGACAGGATTGGGCAACTAGAGCAAAGCTGATGTGTTAAAGTTGTTTCTTCCGGTTCAGAATCCCCCATACAGAGTTTAAATAGAGCACTCAGGAGCTGTTACTCTCCGTGCTCCCTCTGGACCTACCGTTTATCCTGCTCTTACTCGTTCTTTTTCTTTCTCTAGCAGGGTTTGTCCTTCATTCTTAGCTGTGCTTGAAAGACTAAAATTAAGTCCCATTTTTTTTTCACCCAAACCGTGATGCTGTCTTGCAGCCAGACGTTCTTGTTGCCAGGCCAAAGTCTGACTTTTAAAACAGATGTTTTACAGTTTAGGCTTAAACTACTTTCTAAATTGATGCTAACACTAAAGTGGCTGTATCTGCAGTTCTGTTACTGACCAGCAGGGGTCAAAACAGCTTTGCTTTCTAGAGTCCGACTTCACATCCATGATGAATGTACAGGGAAGCATTTTTATGTCCTCTTTTCAATAAATTTATGGATAATTATAGCTATTATTTATTTGAGTGGTAGTTCATAAAAATCAAATTGACTCTTGAGACATAAATGGCAGGTTTTTCCAAGTTCTCTTTAGAAAGTTATTTAAATTTTTTTGGTGTAAGCCACCACTCAGGCAATCTTGAATTACTGGATTTTGTTGGGCTTTAAAAGTGTGTTACAGGCACAATGCTAATCTAGTTTGCCACTCTGCAAAATGGGATGTTATGCTAAAGGAATATTCCATGTGTGAGAAGGTGCATTAATTAAGAGTTCTGGTGTGTCAAGAAATGCCCTTAAAATATCAAACAAAAGAGATCCAGGGGACCAGAAATCATCTTGTCTCAAAGAATTGGGATAAGATGAAGTGAGAAGAGTTTTTCACTTGAATATTATTCATGAAAAAACAAAAGTAAGACAGAATTTAGACTTAGGCTGTAGAAACTTACGGTTGCTGTTTTTATTTTTTTAATTAATTTCATTTTTTGGGGTTAGGGTTGGGGCTTGAGTTGCAAGTTGGTCTTTTTCTGACATCGCTGGAATCTGTGGAGTCTCAGCTGTCTGCTGAAAATAGTTATAATTGTAATTTATTGGAAAAGAATATGGTCTTTACGGGCTTAAAGCTGAGTTTTCTGCTGGTTTGGTGTGTCGTGGTTTAAAAATACGTTGAATAATCTTTGTGCCATCTGCTCCCGGTACTGGTGATGCTCATTAGGAAGAACTTGGCTGGTGGCACAAGTTATGGGGACCATCAGGTTGAAGGGTCCAAGCCTTTTCCAGTTTCTTTAATGAAACTGTATGGCTGGATCCGTGCGGTGAAACTGACATGCTCCTTTGCACTGATTTGAAGCTACACCTTCTCAATATTTTACTCTTGGCTGCTTTTCCCCTGCTGTGTTTGTAACGCTAATGGTGACTGAGGACGGTGGACCGTCGTGTTTTCTTGTGAGCTGCAACGCTCGTCATTTGAGTATGCACACACAGCGACAAAACTGAATACACACATGCAAACGCACACAGATGGACCTCCAGTGGGGAAACCCTTTTTCATCCACGTCTGTAGTCAGCGTCATGTCTGTCTGTGCATTGTAACTCAGTTTGGAGTTGCTGCTGTCATTCACACATTCATGAAAACAAAGCGAATTAGTGTAAAATTCATTGCGAGAGAAATCCTTGGTGAGATGAAGTGACAGCAGACAAAAACTACAACTCATTTAATGTGTGTAAAACAAAGATGTTGGGTGTGCACAGCCCAGTTTCTATGTGCTGTTGGATTTGCTTGGAACCATTGTAATCGGGACTAAAAGAATCAACAAAAGCAATACTGGATGTTTACAGTGACATGGAAATTTTTACCGTTGAACGGCTTTGAAAGGGCCTCAGAAACGCAGGCGCTCGATCTTCTGATGCCTCTGCATTTGGTCCCAGTGGCGGTGTTGTCAACTTTCCTCTCTCCTCCACCGTCGTACACGCAGCGTCACCTCGGGGATGCTCTCACAAAGAGAGTGCCTAATGAATGTGGAAAATGAGAATACCAGTTTGATGAACTCTGTTACTCAATTAGCGCAATTAATTTTCCTGTGGCGCTGCCGAGTAAAATGGAGTCACGGATGATTGAGCCACTGTTTCGCTATCTTATTTTATTTTTAGGCAGCTGCCTGAGCACGTGCGTGCTGCATGTGTGTCTGGATGTGTGCGCGTGAAAGATAGAGGTGGCGAGGGAGAGGGGAGTCTCATTGTGTTTGTGAACGGGAAGTGATATTGTGTTTGTTGCTTCCTCAGTGCGCTAGACTAGTTTTTGCCTTATCTCCCCTAAGCTAATACAGTTCACGTCAGATTTAGGCTGAACTGAATTACAAATCTCTATTCGTTCAGAGACATACAGTCTCTGTAAAAAAAGATAAACAGTGTAAAAAAAGAAAAAAAATCATCCTAATATAAAGAAAAGGAATTTAATACTATAATTCAGTCAAAGCAAATGTGTCCCAATATAGAGGATGATAAGGATAATAAAAGTTGAAAAAAGTCCCAGCACCTCTCTGAAATGGTTTTAGATGCATATATTTTATTCAACTGCAGATTTTTTTTTTTAAAAATCTTAGTGCAGAGGTAGAGCAGCCCAAATGATGATACTGATACTTGAGTACTTTTGTTGGCTAAATATATCTACATATGCATGACACAAACCGTCATCTCCTGACTGGGAGAGGTTTGGTAGCATATCATCAACTCCCTTTTTGTCATCTTTAGAGTCAGAGTCAGTCGGTGGGGTATTTGAGCAGCAGCTTGTGAGCATGTACCTTACTCTCAATTCCTGTCTGAAATGTCACATTTGGCCATTTAACCAAAGAAATGGATCCCCTTAAGTTGCTAGCATAGATTGCACTTAAGTAGTGGTCACATGCCATCGCCATCTGGGTAGCTGGTGCTTTGAAACCTTGGTTTGGCGTTTCACCATATTAGGACAGTAGTGCGATTAATATCTTACCAAAGACACCTTGAAACTTTATTTATTTTGAAGTGGGATTGTGCAGGCTAACAGTTACTCAGAATAAGCCCTATAGGAGCTTCTTTTCATCACTTAAATAACTCAAACCTCATAAAGGTCATTGCTGTTAAAGAAAAAAAAATATCTATATTCATTTGTTTTGCAACACAGATGTGACAAACATTTTATGTAAAGCAAAAAAAGAAAAAAAAATCTCTGTCTCACGCAAAAGTAAAGGAGTTGAAATGGCGTATTTGTAATATAGTTTTCACTCATACCACTATGGATTTTTTGAGATATGAATAGCTTGAGATGCTGATAATGTTGTCCTTATTCTGATTAGCTGCTAGCCGTTAGCTGCTAGCCTAGCTCCTGATAAAAATGTGCAAACAGAATACTGTGGCTGTCATATTTGTCTGAAGAGATTATTGTCTCTGTTTTTTGAAAGGGAACACTTTTTAGACTAAGGGACAGAGGGACTGATGTTTTGCTGCTTCGCTCCATGCTCAGTGATGAATTCGTTGTTCTTTTTTCTTTTTTTTTGTTGTCTTTGTGGCCAGGTTTCTCGCATGAAAAAGTAAATGGAAGGCACATCTTTGCCCTTACAGTGTGTAGGACCAAATCTGTGCTGAAGTCAGTGTTTTGCTGAAGCCATTTGGCCAGAGCAGCTTCTAGCCGCCCTCTCAGACCTGTTACCATGCAACCACGTCAAAGTGCTTGGCAAAGGATGGCCAACAGGCGGGCACCCGGCATGCCCGCAGATGGTAGGGCGGTCAGAACAGGCTGTGAGAATGGTACCCCTCACTGTTAATACATACACACACATTCACACACGCGCAGAGCTGTCGACTGTTGCTTTGTGCGCTAACAGCCAGGAAGGCTCAACTCCCACTCTGCTCTTCGACAGGCTAATTATTGCAACTCGTGTTGTAGCTGTTTGAAGATGTTGTTTTCTGGTCACTTGGTTATTCTATAGAAAAAGATTTTGGATTTTTCTTTTTTTTTTTCTGGGCTTCATAACATTACAGGGTTGGACATTGTGCATCCTCACGTATAGGCCCCACATCCATCCATGAAGCCATAAACCCAGGAGTATCTTACAAGCGACATGGCTTTGAGTGACAGGTGGATGCTTTGGAGAGCCAGCGTGGTGGCAGTTGGCAGGCAGCGGTGACAGTCGTCCTGCTGCCACACAAGCTGCTCCTATTGGTGAAACTGCAGGCAAGTCCAAGCTGGTCACTCCTCCCTGCCCCTTAGACTCTCATCCACCCATTGATCTCTCCATCCATCTTCCCCCTCCTCTTCCATTGGCTCTCCGCTGTCTGTCCTTTGTTTTTCTATCAGATGCAGTCTTGCACTTAACTTAAACCTGTCTCTTTCTTTAATCTTTATTTATTGTCAATCCTCAACATCCTCTCCTCTACCTTTATGCACCTTGACTTTTATTGAAGGCTTTAAGAAACTACCGAAAGATAAAAGTTGGCTGCAACTGAATATATTTGTCTCTTCAATTTAACTGCCTGACATTCATGACTTTGCACCAAATTCAGTTATTTAAAATGGGTTGACGCTTTTAGGTTAATTTAAACTTTGGGCGGCTTTGTGTTGTGAATTTCAACAAGTAGAACAAGATTGTTGCTCGTCCTTAGTTATCCTCTCTTTAAGACGGAGTATTTAAAGGACATGTATCTATTTCTATATAGCATCCACAGTTATTTTGTCTGAATAAAATGGGTGACAGAATACAAATATCTGCATCTGACTGGATTACAAATGTACCTTGAAAGTTGATATTGACGTATTATGAGGAAATGAATCAAATCTGTCTTTGTCATCCAGGAGAGAGGATTATTGAATCTGTCTTTTCAGCAGTTTTCAGGTGATTTTGTCTATAAAACACACTTGTTTCTCAGTTCTCCTTCCAATGGGCTTGGTTTATTACTCTACAGTTAGAATACTTAAAAGTGCATGTTGTAATCAACTTACATAATCAACTCATGAAAAGTCAGAATGGGGACGATTATCTGGAATACAAGTGTCCATTGGTTTCTTTTGATGAATAAAACTTCAAAAAGCACCATATGTCTGCAAATGATTGCTTAATGCTTACTTTTCCCTAGACTATAAGCACATTTTGGGGGGAAAGAATGATATTGTGTGCTACCATGGAACATCTTCCAAACCACATTTGAACTCAACGACATGGTTACTTTGGTCTAGTTTACAACCAGTTGCTCAGCACTTCAAGATAAGATTTTTAACGATATTCAGTTTAGTGTTATGAGGACATGCGTCATTTTGCTGTGTTCTTGATGTTATTGCCCTTGCATTTCCATTACCCATAGATTTGTTCAAAACCTAAATATTGCAGACAAGCCTGTAATGGAAACTCCTCTAATTCGAAAAAACTTCCAAATACTGCAAAGCCATTTTTGCACATTTGCACATCTTTGGCAGCACTGGATATTAAGTAGTCAGTCCATCTAAAGTAATCAAAATCTAGTTTCTGGCTCTTTTTGGCCTCATTACAACATTTATTCATCACTGTATCACAGAAGGGCTTGGCCTCTAAATAATAGTTTGAACTATTGTTTGCTGCCTTTGTCTTCTGACTGTTTTTGCTAAAGTGGTAGCAACAATAACTTGGGCAAAGACTAAAGATGTTTTTGTCCATCTTTAAAGTCAGTATTTTCTTTTCATTGTTTTGAAGAGAAGTCTTGCAGGACGGGGTATGAAGAGAGGACTGAGAGAGGAACTGCATATTTTGGAATTTCCACAATACGCCTGCAGTGACTCTGATGGCCACTAGGGGCTCCTCAGATTACCATCTCAATAATTGGAACTCAAACTTTGTTTGCAAATCCCAAAACCATCAGATAAAGAATTAAAAGTTAAATCTCATTATACACACATAAAATGAGACAAACATAAAAACCATTATATGGTCTTCTTTCTCTTTTTTTAAAGCCACTACAAAATGTGTAAAATGTACATATGTTCTAGTGTGTAGTAGTTAGGCAGATGTGGGGACTAATAAAACTCATGTGCCAGAAAATTACTGTTTAACTCATTTTCAATATCTCACTTGCTGTGGCTAATACAATAAAAGTCTAATTACTCATGGCGGTTTGTAGCTGTATTGTTGTCTCCCATTAAGTGTTTAACTACTGCTGAGAGTTTGTTGTAATTATATTATGTAAAAAGCGCAGTATGTCCAGCGTTGAGATTAATTTTGCCATTTTCTTTTTTTTTTTTCCATTTTTTTCCTGCTTCTTCTTCACCACTGGAAGCCCTTTTGGCAACCCATCTATCCCTTGTGTTTGAATGTGTGTGTGATGGTGCTCAAGAGGCCTTCAGGTCGCTTATAGGTCTCGGCTTATCTGTGTGATTTACAATCCACTGCTCGTGAGAAAGAGAGTGGCAGACGAGGCACGTCATCGATCGGCGTCCGCCATGTGAAGTGTGTGTGCGCAAGTGTGTGTGACAGAGAGACTATTGCATTCGGACCAACTTGGCTTCTGCTGCTCAGACTGTGTCCTAATTGTCGAGCTGGAAAACAGATGGCAATTCATTCTGCGTCTCCTCTTGGCTCCTCTGGTGCCTCTGACACACAAACACAGACGACAAACTTACATTCTTTTATTACAATTCCACATCCTCGCCCACAAGAAATGATTTATGTTATGCAAAGTTATTGCACTGGACCTCGGTTTTGTGGGCACAGGCTGTTCTGATTTCTCGTGATGGCGAGCGTGTGTGAGAGTGAAGGTCTGCTGAGGGACGTGGCACCTGTGGGTGGTGCTTCAACTCAGTGTGTGTGCTGTATCGCACACCTCCACATCACTGCAACGCAGCGGGGGAGCAGCTTAATGCCTAAACCGCCACGTACTACAGCATCGCTCTCGGTTACACACATGCACGCTTACAGGGGCGCATGTAAGCCAGGAATCCTGCCGATTTCATACCACTGTTCTTTTTGTAAGCTTATTTGTTCCTACACGGATCAAACAACTGAATATGAGAGTATTTAACAGAAACATCTTAGACACTTGTCTGGACAATGTCATTGGTGATTAAGTAAATCGGAATAAAACCTTGCATTTTTCATTATAAGATTTGCAGGAGATTTAAGTAGATATTCACCTTCAGCTAGGATGTTCTTTCAGCAGTCTAATAAAATCTCCTTTGCACATATTTCAACAGGTTATTAAGAAATATTGTACTGTATATTGTGTGTTGAATGGTTTCAGATCCATACAATAAGCAGATGCAAGTGTTGCACATCTCTACCTTTATTCTCACTGGAAAACACAAGTAGGCACTTGAGCTCATTCTCATAACTTTATTATGAGGCCCAGCCGAACTGAGCCGTCATTCTCTCTCGCTTATTCTCCCCAGAACTCCCAGCATTTTAAATCAAGAGATGCTCTTCCAAATCATCCTCATAACTGCTTCAAAATACTCAATATGAAATGATGAATGATCACCTACAGTCTTCAGTTGAAAGTCTGATAGAACTATATTACTTTTTGACCATTGTCATGATTTATTAAACAAATTCAAATCAAAAGGACGAGAACAGCATTTGGGTAATACTAAGTACCCCCAATGATTCAAAGGCTTAGCAGCAATACCTTGACATACTTGTTTTGCGCTCATGGAGGAATTTTGGTTCCTCCATGAGTACAATTCATTTTTCTTGACAGTCAGTAAGTGTAAATGTGTGAAATGTGATAATTGTATGTAGTTATTGGACCACTAGTGATGTCTCAAACACTTGTCCATTGTTAATAAAATGTTCCCAAAAGTGGCTTTAAAATTCTTTTTGAGCTTCTTTGACTTTGATTTTTTTTCACCCCTCTTTTTAAATTAAGAGAGTTTCCAGCAAGAAGAAATTAGGTTATTTTACTTGAGCTCTTATGGTGTGCTTTCAGATCAGCAATAAAATAAAGTATATAATACTGAAATAAGCATTAATACCCTAATTTGAGAGTTTGAGCTTAAATTTGTGATTTTTTTTTTTTGAGTGGCATTTGAATATCTTAGTCCAAGTGCTAGAAGCACGTGTGAGTGTGAGTATTTGCCATGTAATTATATGGTCATGTTTATGAGCACATGCTTCAGGTTGTGTGATCATGTGTGAACGAGTGTTTGACCACAGAACCTGAGGAGTCAAGCTGCCCACTTTTTTTTTTTTTTTTTTTGCTAATTAGTTTGTTCATCATCAGCTTTCCAGACGTGCTCTTGCTTTCGTATTCATGCGCGCTCCAGCGGAATTTGCATCCAGACTTGGGTGGGTAAGTGTGGAAGGGTGACAGATGTGAGCGTGTGAGTGGGTGAGTTTGTGTGTTTGCATGTGTGAGTGGCCGGCGAATAATGGCCAGTGGCAGGTAGAAAGGTGATGGATTGCCTGATTAGTGGTCTGGCAGGGCTCTTCTCACAGATGGGCTGTTGGATGTGGGCATCTGGCCTTGACATGCACGCACGCACACACACACTGCAGAGGAAACTTCTGAGTGGACACACACACACACACACACACAGGCCAGCGTACCTACACTCGTGTACCCCACGGAGACACTGATGCACAAATAAAAACTTTTCTTTCTTCTTTCACCATCTGTCCTGCGTCTTCTCTCCATCCCTTCTTCGTCCTCCCTCCGTCCTTCTGTCTGTGTGTGTGTGTGTGTGTGTGTGTGTGTGTGTTGGAGAGTGTGTGTGAGCTCATGTCCCCGTGCTTTGCTCGTTAGTCAGTGTAATTACCAGGGAAGGGGAGCAGATTAGGGTGTTTACGCGCCAGGATGTTTACATGGGCGGACACACATGCTGGCTGTATCACCATGCAAGGGATTAAACGTGCACACACACACAAAGGCAGAGATAAAACGGGCAAACTCAGCGTAGTGTGTGCATACACATCCATGACTCATAAGAAATTAAAAATACAAATGAAGATTCACTAAAATCCATAATAACATGCACATACAAAGAAAATCACACGTGCCTGGTGTGAGAAAAATCCGTTGGTTCTGGTGTGGATGGGTGTATGAAGATGCAAGTTTGTGAGAAACAAACCCACTGTGTAATTTTGAGTGTCTTGCACAACCAAAATCATTGTAAACCTTATTTAATCATCATATATCACTCCTGAACCCCCCTCATTTAAAAAAGAAAAACTTTATTCAAGATTCATTTAAAAGAAAAGATAACACACTGCCGGTCAAGCTGATCACACACTTGTATTTCTTTGGACCACCCTTAACTTTGATGACGGCATGCTTTTGCTGTTGCATTGTTCCAACAAGTTTCGGTGACGTCACATTTATTTCCATCAAGATTTGCACTATTTTTTCACCAAGATCACATATTAATGATGAGAAAGTCAGAGTGCTGTGGAGAGTTTTCTCCAGCACATCCCAGAGATTCTGAATGAGGTTCAGGTCAGGACTCTGTAGAGGAAAATGATGTCTCATTCTCTCTGAATCACTTTTTAACAAAGTATGCCTGCTGAATCCTGCCATTGTCATCTTGGAGTATGCTGGTCCCATCAGGGAATGCATTATGGTCGTTTAGTGTATCGGGTAGTCAGCTGACCCTATAAGGTTGCTGAACCTCAATCTGACCAACTGCAGTGACCCCAGATCATAGCCCTGCCCCGACAGGCTTGTACAGTAGACACTAGGCATGATGGGAGCATCACTTCATCTGCCTGTGTTCTTACCCTGATGCACCCATTACTCTGGAACCCTGGATAAATCTGGACTCATCAGACCACATGACCTTCTTCCATTCTTCCAAAGTCCAATCTTTATGGTCCTGAGTCGGTTGAATCCTTTTTTTCTGATTAGGCTCACTGATAAATGCTTTTCTTAAAGCTACACAGCTGTTCAGTCTTAAGATGTGATGGTCTTGATGAGACTCAAAAATTTAAACTTCATCTGGAAATCTTTCTCTAGTTAAATGGCAAATTGAAGGTATTTTCAACATTTTTGACGGTTCTCTACCTAAAAATTTTGTGCATCTCATCCTGCATGGTTACAGTCACTATCCTCATCATGTAATTACATATTTTGCATATTTCCGTACCTCAACCACGACTTCTTCCCTACTAATGTGTCTGAACAGAACTGCTGATGTGACACTAAGGGGTCCTCTCGCTCCGTCCCACTCTTTAAATTTCCCACCAGGGTGCAAGACGGGCTAAACCCACCCCCCGGTGCCCTTGGGTGGGATTTTGCAATGCCGATTCCGGCGTTTCACAGGCTCTCCAGCATCCCCCCACAGTGAGATGATAATGTCATGTGTCGTATGCCTATTCAGGCTCAAAGTAATATCATTTACAGCATTTTCATCTCTGCCTACAGCCCTTGCTCCATAAAGCTAATCACAGTGCTTGGATTTGGTTCGGGAAGGGCAAAGAGGGGAGAAAGGGGGGAGGGAGAAGGAAGAAAGCAGAGGGGCTAATGGCATTTTAAGGGTGGGGACCACTCCCATTACTTATTATAATGAAAATCTAATACACACACCTTGTATGCATGAGTGCATGTTGCATAGACTCGTGTCTGCCGTTACAGCAGCAAGCATATTGTACTTAGATAGATGGATAGATGATAGACAGATAAAGAGCCATTTTGTGCATTTTGAGTGTAAAATACCTCCTCTGGGTGATATCACGCAGAGGACACCAAGCCCTCATTGAGCTAATTAAACCTCTGCGAAATTATGTAAAAGAATAAAGTGTGAGACCCATCCAGCGATGCTGCTGTAAAAAATGCAATTTTCATGTTATGAAGTTGTTTCACGCACTGAAAAGGGTTTCATAGGAATTCAAATAAAAATCTTAACAGGCCAGACATCTCATAAACTGAATGGCTTTTTGAAGCTCTAAACTAGTCGTTTTACCCACGGTCGGGACAAAAAGTGCAGAAACAAGACTGCGTTTGAAAGACACTTGGCCTTGCAAGTGCAAGCTTTTTCTTTAATGTCTTTTGAAAAGGTGTCATTGAAATCTGGAGAGATGTTAAGGTTTTTTGAAATGACCATAATTTGTCATTTTTATAAGATGACATGTCCTTTTTTATCCTTTCCAGATGATTGATGCAGATAAAGTAGCTTCTTTCAGAGCGAAGCCTTTGTTCATGGAGAACACCAAATTCCTACTGCACATGTAAAACAGATATTATGACAAGTTTATAAAATATTGTATTATTTCCTATTTTCTGTCTTTTATGTACCCCAGCTACAACACAATTCAGAAATCGATCTTGCTGACATGTTTCAGTTTGAATCTATAATATTTCTGATTATTTTAAGCTCTATATCGATAACTGTGTGTATTAAAATCACTTTTTTTCCAGAATTGCCAAAACTTCAGGATCCAATGCATGGATTTCAAGGGGAAGAAGTGAAAGCTTGCACTCTTGGGAAGGACTGAGAAAGCTCGATCTGGCATTTGTGTCATTGCTTAGGTTTCTGTTATCTGTGATAAGAGGGCAAAGTGAAGGTGATGAATGGAAGTGTGGCATGTGAGAAATTAATGCAGGAGATCAGAGTTTGCAGCCCTTCAAAGATCCATTATTAAGATTGACCATTTTATTACGAACTTTTTGCTCTTCTTAACAAACCTTCTAAATTAAGAGGACAGCAGATTCTCACCTTGGGAACTAACCTTTGTGTTAAAATCATCTCAGTTTTAACGTACACTCAACTTCGTTGAGTAGGTACGAGTTTAGAGATTCAATAACTTTTCTTGTAGTTCTTTTAAGCCTTCACTTATTCTGCATATCTCAAGCCATTTGAACACTTTTTATTGAAGACAACAGGACAAAGTGAAGGGCTGGAAGGTGTCAGGGTCACCAACCCAGGGAAACTTTCAATGAGAGCAACATCTAGCATTTTAAAGCCTGTTTCCACCTCTCAGAATGGTACATAATTGTGTTTTCATCATCAAATTAAGCAAACTGTACTTTTTTTTCTTTTTTTTGGCACCCTTTATTTGGGGTATCAAAAACCAGTGGTATGCTGCAGTCTTCTTTGGAGGTAGAAACGCTCCAGACTGATTTACAAATGATGGAAAACATATCATTTCAAAGTATTTTCTCAAAGCTCAGCTTATTTTTACCAAGAAGAAAGCATATAATCTGCTTGATGACCTCCACTGTTGTCCTCTGATTAAATGAGATGTGTTTTATTGACCGGAGATGCTGTCACACGGGTATGATGATGTGGTGTTGTGTAGCAGAGGCAGTAATAATCAAGATGCAGTTACCTACTGATCCACTCCCAAACAGCACTGTGAGAGATTTCCTCTCACTCACTTCCTCCAACTTAGGTATTTGATAGTGGAAATCTGTTATAAGGTCCACGGTAGATCTGAGCTTCATCTTAAAGCCATCCTTGACGGTCATCGTCAACATGTGACATCATGGAGTTCTTGGGATGAGAGTTGAAAGTTATTTCAAGTGTTTTTTTCTCAACAGGAGACCACAGCAGGTGGAGACCACCTCGTAGAAAATAATCAAATATTTCCTCAAATACATATTAAATATTTTTACCATTTAAACAACGCTCCGTGAAGTCGCCTTAAAACCAGCTTGTGTACATCCGCCATTCATACATTTATTTACCTGCTTTAATCCTTTCCAGTATCATGGGTGTCAGCTGGAGCGTATCCCAGATGTTGCCAGGATTGGTAATACATACACATTTACTGCCATGACTGGCATTTCACATTATCTAGAGTTTTGCAGAATTGTGTCATGTTAATTCTTGACTGGGATGTACAAAGACATGGATATTCTCTTATCATAACACACTCTTTCATCCTTCCCTTCTTGCAAATACAGATTTATCTTTCACTTCAACAAATCTCGCACCTTTTCTCTGGATACATTGGACGTTTTATGATGCAACCACATGAATCCTTTGCCCCCTGAGTCATTGATGCATTATTGATGTCTATAGACATATTCTTTTATCCAGATCGTTTAGTTTTATACCCAGAGGGTTACACTTCAGTAAGTAACCCAAAACAGCTGCCATGTGCTATCAAATATTACACCACACAGGCTGCACGTCATACACCGTGACGTTGACATGACATGTTCTGTGGGATTTTATGCCTTTGATGTTATCAGTCTGTTTGCCGTGTGTGTGTGTGTGTGTGTGTGTGTGTGTGTGTGTGTAGATGGGGATTATAGTATGCGCTCAAGATATACTGTTATAACTACCCACCCTGTTTGTCCTCTCAAGGTCAGGTACTACACCGTATAAAAAGGGACAGGGTGGTCTTTACACGCTCTGCAGAACACACCCACTGCCGATATCCTGCTCCCTTCCCACCTATTCTTTGTATTCCCATGTTTTGCTGCCCCTTTTCACTTTTTCCTTTTTTCTTTCACGACCATCTTTGAGCTCCACTTTGAAATTACTCCACATTTGTTGCCTGTAAAAGTACATGCTCGCGCCTTGATTTCAAGGCTGGTTGTTAAGACCCTGAGCTCATTGTGCTAACTGTGTTTGTTGTGCTGGGGTCCAAGGGCGAGAATGAGAGAGCTGTTATTGTCATAAAACTTGCTGAGCTTGTTTTGTAGAAAACGAGAAGGTTTGCAACACTGTAGCAAATGATCAAAAAATGAAGGTTGGAGGGATTTTTATTTTCAGGAATAAATTCAACAAATAGTCGATCACAGAAGGCCGTCTTTTTTTGTTTTATGTGTACTCATATTTGATTAGACATCTCGAGGCTGGGATGGCTGTGATGTAGTGTGTAGAAGTGGTTGAGCCCAACTGAGTTGGTAGATCGATCTCCAGCCGGGGCACATCCACAGGAAAGTGTGAAGAAGTGGAGTTAGAGTTAAGGTTTCCTTTGTAGGGATCGCCAACAGAAAGAAAAGGAAAAAGCTAAGAGAGTTAAAAAAGTAGATATCTATACAATTCCTATCAACACTTTTACCCAGGAAAGTTTTCTGTTACTTTCTTTGCATAATGAGGAAATATCTTTCATTTCTGTAGCTGAGGAGAGCCTAAGACCTGCATGATAAATCTCTGCCAACCACTACCTGGTACAGTAACTTCCATCCCGGAAATACATCGGACAAGTGATGCCCATCTGATTAGCGACAGAGAAAGCTGGCAGGCAGGGAAGCAAGGACGGCCCTACAGAGAGCAGACTGTTGGAAAGAAAAGAGAGGAATATGAAACATCAACTGAGCTGGTGCAGGGATCTGTGCAGTCATGGCTTGATAGTTCCACAAGTCCCCAACTGTGCTGACAGGTGGGTCCAGTCAACCTTTACTATGTGATTTTGCCAAGTGAGGCCTTTGGTCCGCAGCAGACCGGCTATGCCAGGCTTCAGCTGTGGAGGTGGTGGTCAGCAGGTCTGCGCAATGCCTGGCTTTTCTGCTTTACGCACTCAGATTTCCTACTAAAGAGAAGGTTGTAAAAATGCTGCATACATTCATGAACTGTCATCCACGCCAAGAACTTTTCTTAAACTACCAGGTGGAAAAAAAACCCTGCTTTCCCCTCAAAACATAAACATCATAGGCTCATGTAGAACCAAGATTTAATAAGTAACAGCAATGATAATTAGGTTTTTTGCTTATGAGGGAGCAACCACCTGGAATCCAATCTGGCTTTGTCAGTGTTTTGGCACATATTTCCAATTAACTCAAGAGTTACTGTGTAGAATCAAATGTTCATCACTTACAATAATGATAATAATAAAATACATAAACAAGAGAAGAAATAGGTTTATTGCAAAAATGTGGAATTAACTGAGCAAAACTAAAACTAATTTCAAAGTATTGGTTGGGCATCAAGGTCACTGCTTAAGTTTTTTTATTTTTTATTTTATTTTATTTTCCTCCCCACATCAGCAAAGTAAGTGAAAGCAAGTGAATGAAAGAAAAGAGTTTCCCTAAGTCAGGTTTGTTTTGTGTTCAAAAGTCACAAAGCTTCAACCAGTCGGTTCTTAGTGTTTATCTACTAGCTTTATTGGCTTTGCACCTTATCAGTCTTATTAGTTTTGTTCATTTACCTTGATAGTATGTTTTTAAAGTGCCCGGCTTTTTCCCATCTGATAATCTTGTCTATACCATAATAAAGCATATTGACCAAACCACAAAAAAGGTCACATTATTAATTGCTAACTGTTCAGATGACCTTTTACATAAACAGCACATGACCCGTATGACCCCTCATCTTATCTGCCAAAAAAAATATGCTACTATGATGATACTTGTCCTTTTCACTCCCTCTGCTTGTTGTTTTACTGTCACTTATTCCAAAAACCACTTAATGTGTCTGTGGGCGTATATGCTCCTCAACAACAGCCACTGGGACCTCCTTAAGTCCCGGAGCTTTGCAGCCCTCCTTTAATCGTGCTTATTTAGTATTCCTTCAGAGCCTGCAATTGAAGGAACAAGCAACTTGGTTAAAACAAAAAACCACTAGATGAGGAGGAGGGGAAAAAAGAGGATGGTTTCTCTCTTTCTCTACAACCTCTCCACTCTGCTCTTTGACACTCAAAAGAACTTCCACCCTCTGGTAACTTTTCAAAGGCAGCAGTAATGGTCTTTGAAGTGGCCATCAAAAATAAGTGTTTTTATCCTCTTCCTTTATGTCAGGCTTAATGCTCTGAGGGGTTGGATGACTTCTTGTCTGGGAGTTGTATGTATGAGAGGAAGAGAGAAAGAGAGAAACATAAATAGACCAAGGGGTCTGGCAACCTGAAAGCAGGGAAGTGTGGTTTTTTTTTTCTTCCTTCTGCATCCTTTCAACAGTCAACTTACTTTTTCTAGATGTTCTGCTGTGTTTTTATCCCTCTGTCTTATTCTCGAGGGACAATGTATGTGTGTATACCTTTTTTGACTTTTGGAAGACTTTTTGATGCCCTTGGCTGTCTTCTGACCCCTTTTTTTATGAAACTGACATTGCAGTTAAGAAATTGTAGTTTAAGGAACATGTTGGAGTCAAAACAAGCCTACGGGATGATAACTACATGAGATGAAGTAGTTTTGAGTGAGAACTGAATACATGTTTGCAGTAAAATGGCAATGTTAGCACATGGCCTACCCTCTGACTGCAGAATAAATAGCTATTTTAAGCCTCTGAGAAAACTTAGAACTTTGTGGATTGGGTTTAAAAAAATATTGATGTGATTTGTTCTTGGAAACTAAAAATCATTAAACAGTCAATCCTTTCCTTCTACTTAGCTTGTTGCTATCCATAGCTAGCTACAATTATTTCCACAATATTAAGGGCACAAAAAGACAATGATACTGCCTTTCTGGGCCATCCTGGTTGTTTTGAATAATAGCTCTTAGATATAACTACATGAGCCACTGCATAAAGTTTGCTTCTGCCTCGCTGTTATGGGTTCAGTATGTTCTGTACCGGTAGAAGTGGCTTCGAATATGAGGGGTGAAATGATCTCATGAGAGAGAATTCTCGTAAAGTGATGGACTATGACTGGCTGGGCTCGTCTGTCCAGCTAACAAGGTAACATAAAGTACCTTTTTATCTTTATCAGTCATGTCAGTCCTCACATTCTAAATACATTATTTAATATCACAGTGAGTGATCCATTTTGCATTTGTGCACAGAAGCAGAACTGGGCTTTTGAGCACACGATCAGTCCTGGAGAAAACCTCCACAGCAGGAAACAGAGCTCAAAATCACATCCAAAATCAAATATCCGTTGGACGGCAGGAGGAAAACATGACCCCTCTTTTTCACCTTGAAGGTCATGGAGTGAAAGAGCATGCATCTGTCTCGGGCGTGTTTTCAGTTGCAGTGGCACCGTGCCCTCAGCTCATGCTGCTGTACATTGCTGTGGATGATGCTCCACTGGCTGGGTGACTTTCATGCCGTATATGCGTGTGTATGTGTGAAACAGGCTGTGATTTCTGCAGAATAAAAGCACTTTTTAACAGCTCGTCTGTCACAGTGGTCACTGTGCTCCTGCTTTCAACAAAAGCCGGGAGGAAAACCGGCTCTCTGCTTCACTGCGGCTCTGTGTTGAACTCAAAGCTGGATCACCTAAATGGGAATTTTTAGCTCTCAAAATGAACACCTACTATACCAGGAAGTACACATCACTGGTGAGTAACCGTCAACATTTCTCTTAATCTTTAGTTTATCCACAGAGCTCTAGTGGGAACTAACTATTCAATGTTGTGGCAGTGAAATCTCTTTAGCAGAATTAATTACTTGGTACGAAAATAGCCGAACGCAAAATCCTGAACAAAGTACGTGTAAAGCACACCGACACTGGACTGTGGAGGAGAGGAAACATGTTTTGTGGAGTGATGAGTCACACTTTTCTGGCTGTAAGATGGGTGGATTTGGGTTCAGCCGATGCTCGGAGAACGTTACCTGTTATTTGTGAACTTTGAAGTTTGGTGGAGGAGTATTTGGTTTTCAGGGTTTGGGCCAGGCCCTCTATCTCCTGTAAAGTGGCCTTAATGCTTCAGTGTACTAAAACAATGCTGTGATCAGAGCTTTGGGGTCTGCGTGGTGAAAGCCCACTTCTGTGTCCCAGGGCACAAAACAAGGACTGTAAGGACATGGTCTGATGACTTTAGTGTAGAAGAACTTTACTTCTAATTTTACACAGAACATAATGAAAGTTGTGACAAAGCTGAAAAACGTGGATTTTTTTTTTACACCACAGCAATTGATTTTTGGACTAATTCATACCTGTGTCACACCATATTCTTCACTGATGTTGAGTTTCAGTTCAGTTGTAGCTCCAACAAGTAAACATTTAAATGCATAGTGAATATTGATTTTTGAACCTGATCACGAACTTGCAATATTTATCAGAAAAAAATTCAATTCAGTATTCTCCCTAGAGCAAATGAAAATCTGTGGGTTGTTTTCGTTCCACTTTACTTGAAGAAGATGTTGTGGAAGTTATAAAAACTCATAAACCATAAAAATGTCATTTTCTTCTGATATTTTTGCTGTAGTGTATTGCCATCAACTCCCACCTTTTTGTTTTCTTCCAGACACTGCAATTTTAGCAGTTCCTCCTAATAATCTCTGAAACTCAAGGAGAGAAGGTATTTCTACTCCATTTACCTAGTTTGTGGGAGAATAAAATGACAATATAAATAAGCCGACTTGGTAGAGTGTAAATGCATCTGTATCTTTTGAGTGCAATTCAAATAATTTCGCTACCTTTGCCGCTCTGCTTCACTGCCTCTCTAAAGCAGCTCTGCTCCTCTGATGTGGTGTTTTCCCTCAGCAGGGTGTAACATCCCCTAGCTGTCCATTATTTCTGTTGTAACATGCTTTTTATTCTTTTAAACCAGGGAATGGGTGTTTCCCTTATCTGACACTTTGGAGCTAACAGCACTGGGAGAAAATAGCCGAGCTGTGCTGGTTGATATCATGGTCGAAAGGATGACGACAAAGTGCAGCAGATAATCGTACATGCTGGACTCCATCTACCGCTGCCCACGCAGCCCCCTTACCTGGGCCCCCTCCCCAATGACGGCAGGGAAAGCAGCGGAAACAAGCGTAGGAGATGGTGTCTGTTTGTCTTTTGAACTTAACTAGAGCGAGGTGCTTTAAAACGCTCCCAGGTGCGGATTTTTCTTAGATGCTAGGAGGAAGGCCAGGAGTTCAGGAAGAGAGGGACAGAAGAAGGGATGGAGGGAGAGAAAGGGATAGAAAAAAGAGAAATAAAGAGAAAAATAATGCATAAGGGCACACAACACAGAGTGTAGGAATGGATTTGTGTATCCCGCTGGGGTTGAAACGGTAAGCCACTTTCTGTGTTTTGGAGGAAGTGGATTGATTTCCCCTTCTGTGACCTCTGTCTCATTTTCTCCCGTTGCCAAGTGTGATACGAAAGTCTTTTAACTGGAGGTGGAAACGCTCCGACTGCTGCATTTGGAAATGAGAGAAAGTGTGGCGAGTCCAAATGCTCTCAGGCACGGTTCAGATCAGTCAGAGAGGTAGGGCCACAGGTGTCCGCTTCACCCAAGAGCCAGATTTTTATCAAATACCTGCTGGAAAAAGAAACAAAACAGGAACTCTTACATAGTATATGACATATTTATCAACTGAAACATTTGCTCGTTTAATAATATTGACTGAAATAGCGTTCCATCATGTTTGAGGATGTTTGATAAAAACCTAACTTCATATCCATGAATTCATGACAAGCCCCCTCAATAACTTCATAGTGGGTCATGTGTGAGGGTCAGTGCTGTGACAAAGCTTAAATCTATATACACCAAAGGAAGAGTTTTTTTTCCCCTTATATATAAACTCTAGTCAAGTTCCTCAGTTGCCGCAGGCAATCAAACATTGTCTGAGAAACACAGCTGAAGTGAAGGGAAAAAAAATAAAAGGAAAGAAAAGACTGCAGTCAGAGGTCCAGGGTTGACTTCTACGATTCTTCCACTGTGAACACCAAGAGTCGCCAAAGAAAAAGTAATATGGATGATTTTTTTTTCCACTAAGCAATGAGTACTCAACTCAAAACATTTCAATTGTGCCAGAGAATCGTGATTTCAATTCTACTAATAATTTTAAAAAAATTAATTCTCCTTTTTATTTGTTTATTTTTTCCAGAATTGTGCAGCCTTAATACAAAATAGCTTCCTTTGGCTGGAAGTGGGGAAAAACACCAAACTTAATTGTTAATTTTCCACAGAATCGTCTAACAATGTTTTAAGGTCATCTGCTATTATGAAAAGTTAAATATGCAACAATAAAACTAATCTGATTACTACAGGTAGCTTGGTTTGAGAAGATGAGGATGTGTGAAGTTGGACCAATTTCTTTCGCCACAGATTTATCCACTTACACGAGTCATTTTCTTGACTTCTTAATTGATGCTCATCAATGGAGTAGTTCTGTACATCCTGAAGCCTCCTTCCCCAGGTCTTATTCCCCTCCTCAGATCAGTGAAACATATAACAAAAAAAATACATATTAAGTCCTAACCTTCTGACATCCCCTTTCAGGGATCCAAGAGTTAATCTGTCTTTTGTTGAATTCAAATTAGCTTGACCTCCCCTCTGTGGTCCGATGAGCCCTTTAAATGGCACAGACTGGAGCAGCGCTGTTCGCCTAAATGATACAAGCAGCATATCCCCCCAAGGACAAACACACAATTACCTTTAAGAAAAAAAAAGTGGGAAGGTGGGGGTCGTCATCATAGGTGAAGGTCAGACGGTTTTCGAGGAGCCACCGCTGCAGAGCCAAAAAAGAGAAAATAATCTGTGACTGAATGCCTCGGCTGGGAGTCCATATAAATCACAGGGCTGTAAAACTGCAAAACTACCCTGCCCACCCTCATAAATTGGCATCTTCCCACCGCCGTCGCCCCCAACACGGCCTCACACATGCTTTATGACAAGAAGATCAGACCACTAAATGAACGGAGTCCAGGCGATCGTATATCTTTGGAGGAGACGGAGATGCAGTAAGAGAGGTGGTGTCGGCCAAAGACAAAAAAGTGAAGCTTTGGGAGTAAAAAAGGACAGAATAAAGGGAGAAAACTCCAGGACATCACTTCACCGTGGTAGAAACTCAACCCAGCTCTGCAGAATGGATGGATTTTCCATTCGAGTAACACTTTGCATATTAATGAAGAAAAATCAGTTTACTTAATTAATTAATCTCCCACCACTTTTTTGTTTGATGACACAAATCACATTTACAGCTTTCTCTGCGTTGGACCAACATGTTGACATAGACGTATTTGCTAATTTGATGTGAATTTACTTAAGTAATGGCCTCATTAGCATATGTGCTTGTTGGTGATTCTTTACAGTAAGTGCATGGCGGTAGCTTAAAGGACCACAGATGTTTTCATTTCATAAAAATCACTTCAACAGATGTAACTTTCACATTACAGGCACATATAATATAATACTCCTTCAAAACAAGATGCATCAGTGTTTCAGTGCAGTCTGGCATGTAAATCATATGCTGCTATTATGAGATAAACTTTAATTCAATTCAACTTGCCAAGCACTCAGCCTTTTGTGGTATTGATTTGTGTCAACAAGAGGCTTGATATTTTTATCACCGTCTGAGTTTCAGTTCTGTTCACAGGATCAATACAGCTTAAGTTCTCATACATGTTTTACAGTAAAATGAAACATCAACTGGAGTATTGTTTTGTCTCTGCGTTGGCTTTTAAATCAGTCCTGTGCTGAAACGTAACGGCGGTCTTACCTCGCTTGCTTTGCAGCACACATGCCACGTTCGTTTGTGCGCAGGGGAGGAAATTCATTTACCCACAGGGGGCAATTGTGCTCATGCAAACTGTTTTGAGGAGCTGTTTCTCATTCTTTATAGGGCCATTTCATCTGAATCTCTGTTTGAAAACAGACAAACTCTCACGTTCATTTTTGAGTTATGACGGCGTCGTGCAGAAAGCCGTTCCTGTCGCTTTTCCAGCCTTGTGTTCAGGGTCGCTTATGACCCTCAGAGGCAGTTTTCTAAAGATGGGAGAGCAATTACTGCAGTTTATCCCACAAGTTCTGTCAGGGTTTCCAGTTTCCTTTAAATCCTTGCCCTTAACCTAGTCACTGACATTAGAAGGGGTATAGATTTTTCATTTTTCTTAAAATACAGCTATTTGAAGAGATTTCACACGAAAGAAGTACAGATCATGATTTGGTTTCTGTCAGGTCCTTTATTCTCCTCATGAGTGCCCAAGTGACCTCAGCATGATCTCTTTCTGGCTTTCCATGCCAAAAAAAAAAAAAAACCCACGTAAATTCTTGCCTGGTTAGCCCTCTAAATCATTTTTCTCTCCTTTATAATGAATTAGCCCATTTCCTTTGGATGCAAATTTGCTCTTCAGGTGATGGTACCAGCGAACACTGAAGAGAATCCACGATTAGATCACAGAAACGAAGAATGTCACATAGGTAGCGCGACAACCAGGCTACTATCAGTAATTAGAAGTAGGAACACCAGTGAATGCCTGTTGTCAGGTCTGTAGTAAAAACTTGATGAGCTAATGTATAATTAGCAATTTTTCACCATCTTGACCGCTTTGAATAGTGGCTCCTCTCCTGTACAAGTCGTCAAATAAAACCTGCCCTCAGCCTTCTACAGCTGGTTCAATACATTCTCTACAGGTAAAAATGGGCGTGGCTAGTCGCGGTACATTTAGCTAAGCCAAGCCAAATTCAAGCCTGTTAAAGTGAACTTAGCAGGGTGCTTATATACTATATTTGCACCTGACATTGTATATCTACTTCGCAACTGCAAATTCTTGACAGTTGAATCTATAATTGTCTAGTACAGAAGTGATAAAAGTGTAAAAATGAGGCCCTTGTGAGTTTTGAGTTATTTTAAATTGGTGAAAATCAGCTCTTGGAGTAGATTTAGCTCAGCTCACTATTTGCAGCATACTTCAAGCTGAGAGTGCCAAGACTGCGATCTCCTTCAGGTAAGACACAAACGACTGATAAGTACTCCACACAGCCCCACTTAAGGAAAAAAAATCCTTCTGTTATGTGCAGAAAATGGGATAGTAGCTGCTTTTGTTCCTGTGAAACACCTGTCATTGAGGAGTTTATCAAATTCTAACCTGCTGGATGAACTTCTGGCACGCTGCACAGCACTAACTTCCTGTGAGGACCGATTCTCAAGTTCATGGCCTGATGATGATAGGAAACCATTCACAAAACAATTTTGTAAGCTGTTTATGGTGGTTTAAGTTTTGCAAAAGAGAAGTTAATATTTAATACACTCATCTCTACAGCTGTCTTTTCTTATCATGCTGCAAGATTGGACTGAGACTTATTGAAAATATCATCTCCAAGACAGTTGTGCATATTAGTTTCCCCATGTTGGACTCAATATTCCAGTCCAACTAAAGACAGAGTTGTTTGTTTGTTAGCAAGTTAATTTGATAAAATATCTCTTATCAGTCTTTTATCACCATATATGATTCTGTTGGGTTCAGCTATTTGATAGAAAACAGCAAACAACCAAACTGTTGCCTTTTAGCATCCCATTCACAGTTATTTCACATTGGAGACTCCTTTAAACCCTATATCTTTATATATTAAACTTCAAATTCTAATTTAAGACATCTTGGAATCATGTTGAATTAATCAAACGGATTAAAAGCCAATTTAAAATAAAAAAATCTGACTTTTATGGTTCATTAAGTTTGGCAACCTTACACAAATGAATGCTAATGAACTTGAAGAAAAGAATTCAAGGAAATCTAATAAAAGGATAAATATCTGAGTTTGTACAAAATGCCACAAGGCTGAATACATTTTATGTTAATATATTTAATTGAAATAATTCTCCAGATGAGATAATTTAGTGGATTTACATAAATGAGACCCTTGAGTCTTTTTTCGGCTTATGTAAGCTGCCCTCTTTGGCAAATACAATTATTTTGGGAGTGGGACCTGCAAATTGTTCATGTTCAAGAATGCTTTGTGTGTGTGTGTGTGTGTGTGTGTTCATGCTGTCAGGTACGGAGTGAGTGTGTGTTGTCCATGCTGACTGGATCAGTTGATCCTTGTGTTTAATGGATGGAACAGTCGGAGATTTGCTGCCCTGCCGAGCAAACTCACGGGGACTGACGTTTCAGCAAGTACAATACACACAATTATAGTCTGCTTGGTAAAACATGCACACTTGCGCACACACACACACGGCCAGGCTGGACACACCAGCTACCCATATGGTCTTTGCACAATCGTGTCACATTCAGTTACAATTCTTGACTTTTTCCAAATTTTTATTCCACACTTCTTCTGCTGCAGCCTCACATTCATGTCCATCCGTCTGTCCATCCGTCCTTGGTAAGCATGTTCACCTGTCTGTGTGTGTTTGTCTCACTGTCTTAGTAGGAATGAGTTTTGGAACATCAGTGTGAGGACCTTTGGGAAGTTGGAGACCTTCAGGGGAATTCCTGATTATTCACACCCCTTTTGAATGGTTCATTTTCTGGTTATGTGTCAGTTTTACATATGAAGGTTACATTTGGTTGGATTGATAGGCCGAGTTGTCATTTCTCCAAATGTCTTCGCAGTGGTGTGTGTGTGTGTGTGTGTGTGTGTGCACCCCCAGCAGGAGAGACTTCCACGTGTCCCTTGGGTCCTGCTAATTAAAACATCTCCGGTCTTAATTTCACTCAGATTAACAAGACACACAAGCAGCTCAGGCAGAAGGACTCAACAGAGCTTCTTCTGGATTTTCAAATAATAGGCAGTGGTATTTTTTTTTTTTTTGCCTTTGTCTTCTGTGCACCTTTGTAGCCTTGCAGACATTAGTTTAGTGACCTTTCCTGACAGGACTTGTATACATACTTTTTCAGTTAAGAAAATCAGTCTGAATATCCAAGCTGATCTGATTTTCTTTTTCTCCCTAAAATCCCCAAACGGTGACTTTTTCTTGAACTTTGCAACCTGAGTCATATCTTTCAGATTGGCCTGCAGAAGAGAAGCTAATGTCAGCCTCACTTTCAGAAAGTCATCAGGAGAGCAACGTGTTGACGTTTGATGGCGAACCCCATTAAAGGTGGCTGTTTATGGTGTGAGGGCCTTCATTAGATGAGATGAGAGCAGTCGTGTGGATGTAGCCGTGTCATTAGCACCATGTTCTTCCTCGTCCATCAGTGCTCCTTTATGGCACATTTCACTCCCAACTAGGTCATTCAGGTTTGCTTGGGCAGATGGAATAACCATAAAGGAGGCAGCAGCGTAATGATGCTCGCAGACATGCTTCTGAATAAAGACACATAATCACACTTTGCCTTTTCATTCACGTACTTTACAGTTGTTCTTCTTTTGTATCTCTTCACACTTCTGTTCTCGTCTCAAACTTAGAAAGGTGAAAAAAGGTAGCTAGACTGTTATTCCAATGCCCCCGCCCCCACTTCCACCGTGCTGTCAAACTCTCTTCCCCATGGAGTGCTATGAAATGCAAACACACACCCGTTGCGACAGGCGTTCTCTCGGGGCGGCGCAGGGTAATCATGCTGCGGCACCTCTGGCAAGGCTAATTAAAGTCGTGCATCTGTGCCTTCCCTCCACATCTGGAGCAGGTGGCGGCGTTGCCTGCAGAACCTTCCCTCCTCTTTGGGTTCACAGCTGCGTTGATAAACAATGATGGCTGCGAGGGTGTTTGCAGACCCTCAACTCTGTCTCATCTTTTTTTTTTTATAAATAATGTCTTAAATTTTTTTTTTACATTTTTTGATGAACATAAATCACAATTTTGCTGAAATCAATGCAACCATATTTTTTCTAAAACATAAAACACTTTAACACATTTAGGATGCACAATGACTTGCTTCTCAATATTTGTGTACAGTTTGCTCTGTAAGAAATTTTATTACCATTATTTCTTTTAGGAAATACTGAAAAAGCACTGCATTGTTTTGTAGAAGTTTCAGTTGAAATATTGTTGGACAGAATTAAAAGTGACCTGCTTCTTTCTTCCTTTTATTTCTTTTTCATCTCAGCATAAACCTTTCTAAAGACAGACATTTTTGTGCTGTATTTCCTTCCCTCGACTCTCCTGCCACAGTTTTCACACTTGATCATTTCAACTTTGCAAAAGAGTTGAGCTCTATTCAGATTACTTCCGGCTCTTATTTGGCTGATTCTCGCTGACCCTCCAGCCTTCGCAGCATGTCCCTCGAGGCTCCATGACATGCCTCTAACAAGGAGCTTATCGCAGCGTTATTGCCCAAACATCTCGATGCTTCCAGGGGCCTGAGGGCCACGTGTGATGGCACTGACAGGTCCCGGGGACTCTGTTGTCACTGTCAGCGACCCGGCGGGCCGGCCGGATGCAGTTGTCAACCAGCAAGTGGGGAAGCGCAGGCTTCGCCAACACTCTGGTGGCTCTTAATAGATGCATATGCAAACACAGACGTGGAGACGTGCACGGGAGCGTGACGGCGTGCAGCTCATGCAAAATGAAAACATAATGTTTTTGTTGCTGTTGTGTGACAGGATCACATGCGTATATGAAATGCACACACAGCCAGGTGAGTCCTTGGGGAGCCCCTGACAGTTCTGCCCTGAGCTCCTAGTCTGTCTCAGGGAGCTCCAAACACCCAGCGCAATTACTCTTTCTTGCTGACTGCACCTGCAAAACATAATTGAGAAGGCTACTGGGGCTTTGTCACTTAAGGTAAAGATGTAAAAGAAAAAAAAAAACTACTCCGGCTAAGCTGCAGAGCTGCAGCAGGGGGCTTTGCTCCTCAAACAACCCATAGCCTCTGTCTGTGTGCCAGCAAAGGTGCACTTTTTACTCAAGGACAACAATGTATTGGAGCTGGAAAGAAAAGTAAATCTGAATCCTCGAAAAGAGCTTTTGTGTCAAATATCTTGCCATGACATTTGTGAGATTTGAACTCGAAGACATTTCTTTAGAGACGGCACGTCATCCAGACTGAGAGTATCAAATATTCATGCATCGGCTGTCATTTCGGTTTGGCATTAATGGTTTGAGAGTCCACTTTAATGATCAAAGAATCAATTAAACTGTGGTGGTGAAACTTGGCATGACTTTTTGAAGCTGGGGGATCCTGCGAATCCCTCTGTATTACTTAAATGAAAGCAGCTGCAGGTTATTGTCGATAATGAGGAAACTGACATGGACCTTATTACTGGTTCTGTATTTTATCTCTCTATAGCCGTTACGGCCTCAAAATGATCTAAATACGACTTATTAAACAGCTTCATTATATAAGTGATGTCACAGTCTTTGTTGAATAAATTGGAAAGAGACTGCAAATGTTCCCTTTCAAATTATTGGAAGAAATTCTCAAACTAAGCGGGCCATGACTGCATATCTGTGGCTGTCTCTCCTACATTTGAAGACTGTGAAGTTTGCTTGGGCTTCATCTCAGTTCAGAGCCAATTTTACTCTGTTGTTGCTCCTCGATTTCTCATGAAAAAAGCCTGACTGATGTCACAGTGCGCTGACCCTGAAATACATTTAAAATCACCTCTGCAGGTGAGGAAAAGAAGACATTTTTATATTGTGTAAAGTTGCTCTTGAAAAACAAATTCCAACCACCCATCCATCCATCAGCTTTTCCTCATCCAGGTGAGAAACCCTTAGCTGAGTGGCCCAGACCTCTCTCCACCTCTTGGGCTTCCTCCAGGGCAATACTGAGATATTCCTACTCCATCCAGAGACGTAATCTTTGTTTAGCCATGGGTCTGCTTCACGGCCTTCTCCTGAGGTGTCAAGGAGGCATCCTGGGAGGTCCCGATCCTCATCCCCTCTGCTTCACTGCAAACAACTGAAGTCAGAGCTGAGGATGGCAGCTTGATGCCTCCAACATGGTCACATCATCTGCAAAAAGGCAAAGATAAACTCTTAAAACTGCTGCTTGACTGCAACAAGTAATTCTGCCCATAAAAGTTTAATAGAATTGGTGAGTCAGTCCATCAACTATAGTCCTTACACACGACTTACTACCAGCAGTGCAACCAAACTGTTCTCTGTAGAGACTTGGGGGGCCTGTAACAAGAGACACACCAGCTTAAACATCTAGAGTAGTCCCACAGAAGAGTCCAAGGGATGTGGGTGATGTCTTCTCCATGACCACAAAGAACCACAGGTGGGCAAAAACCAGGACTCCAGGACTCTAGCGAGGATAAGGAGGGAAAAAAAAAACAAAAAACTGGTGCACCATTCCACTGCAAAGGAAATATTCATTACACTTATTTGTAAATCATTAAGTCATTCTGGTGTTTGCTTTGGTTTCATTATTGATGATCATATATGTTTGAAGCCTCCATGAAAAAGCTTGTATGAACTATGAATCACAGCCTGGATAGTTTTGAGCTTGTGATTTATTAAAAAATGTATTTACAGTGACACAAAACATATTTTTCCTCCACTTGGCTTTCACTCTGATTTATAAATATTTAGTTTTTTAAGAATGTTACGAGTCAGACCAGCTTCCCCATTGATCCTAGACTCCTAGGGTAACCTCTCCTGGTTTTAGCTTCATATTCAGCATATATATTGATGGTAGTCAGCCAAACTTGACTTGAGCCAGAAAAGGATTTTTCTAAGCCTTGTTACTCTTTGTTTGTTTTTCATGTGTCTCGATGAAGCTGATCCCAAACCCCTTTGTAGCACCATCCTCTTCTTCTTTGGCCATTTTTAAGTAACCTTTTGAAGATGTTTGTGCAAATATGTTACTTGAAAATGAATCAAACATAATTCCTTTGACTTTCACCTTCATTTATTTCCCCTTGTTTCTCTTTTTTCATTTTACCTTGAAGCGAGGCACTAATTTTATTAAATTTAATCACCTTCATGTTCATTTGATTAACCAAATACAAGATATTATCACATCTCCTTCAATGCTGCTTGTTCCTTTTATTTTTCATCTCATTTCCATTTTTTTCCTCCTAACTTCCATCCTCTGCCTCCTCCTCCCTCCAGTATACCTACTTTAAAATGTTTCTTTGAATCCCTTGAAGGCAATCAGACCCTTTCCCCATCTTTTCCTGTTATCTCTTAACCTTCTTTCATTTCCACATCCATCTAATTCCCTCCATCACTCATGTGCTAACTCCCACAGAATAGACGAACCCGCCTCAGATGCGCCATTTGTCAACAGTGTCAGCTCAAATGGAAGGAAAACCTTCATATCACCACCTTGGATTTGTGGACGTAGATCCCAGGGCAGCATCATAGGCAGGTGATATCACCTGAGATATCAAGAACATCATCGAGACATACAGACGTGATATAAAAAGTGTGATAAAACTGTCAAATCAAATTTGAAAATGTTCAAACTTGTAGTTACCTGCAAACCTTCCTTAAATGTGAAATCAAATCACCAGAAAAAATTCCAAATAATAAAAACAATACTTGAAAGTAACAGGTGTTTATAATGTACAATTTAGTTATGAGATAAATATTACTTGATTAAATCTTGACTTAAGCAACAGAAACAAACCAGAATAAAGCTGTGTTTACAAAAAAAAAAGAAAAAAAAAGGCAAATGGAGTTGATTTGACAACTTTTACAAGTGTTCCCCCTTTCTAATCAAGATTTTGTTATTGTGTTTTATCTTTGCAATACCACAATGCCAAGAAGGAAATAGATCAGCAATAATCTCAGAAAATGCTACCCATCATTCTGGGAAGGAAAATGAGGGCATTTCCAAAAAAAATGTGGGAATACTAGGTTTCAAGACAGATGTCAGTCGCCCCACAAGGAGATTGAGGAAAACAATGATTTGAGGTGCATTGCAGCTTCTGCAGGCCTCAGTTGGCTTGTTAAATGATAAAGTTGGTGACTATATAACATGAATTAAAAAATGGCTTAATAAAACGAATTTGTGTCCAAAACAGCTTTGGTTTGCAAAGTTGTGAAAAACCTACAAGATTTTCAGAACAGTATCCTCTGGACAGACGAGTTGAAAAGAGACATTTTGGTCACAATTTACGGCACCGTGTGAGGCTGTCAGTGAAAGCTTGTCTCAGCTGGACAATGATCTCATGTGCAACTGCAAATCAAAAACATAAGTGGAAAAAGAAAAGAATGAAGGTGTGGTGCATGTCCAGACCCCCAGCTGATTCAGGCACTGCGACTGGTCTTAGGTCCTCTGTGCATATTTGAATGACGACAACTTGAGTAATTTTATAAAGAATAGTGGGACAAATTTCCTCCATGACAGTGTAGGAGGTGGATGACATCATGCAGAAAGGAATAACTTCATTACTGCTAAAAAGACAATGAAGTGCACCTTTAGTGGAGCTAAGTAGTACTACAAGACGTGCCGGACCGTCCCCGCCCAGCACAGTTTTTAAGTGGTATTACTACAAATGGTTGCTGTAAGAACTGGTTCCATCTAAGTATGTTTTTTTTTTTTTTTAAATGTCCCAATAAAACCACAGATCAGCTTTCCTAGCGTCTTCTTTGTTGTATATGTTAGAGTATGTATTTGTTCTTTAAAGCGTTTAATTTCACTAAAAGTGTCTAAAACGAACGCATCTGAGATGAACCTTAACAGCATTGAGGTCTTCTGTGATTTCTAGCCTTTTGTAACAATTTCTTTTTGAGTTGTCTTAATGTCTCGTAATCTTCAAAAATATACTTAAAACTATTACTCAGAACCACTTTCTACCCCCTGAAGCTGCACGTCATTTAACACATTATAAGAACTGCAGTAAAACAGTCATGACTTGGGTTAAATGAAGTCTTGAATGCAGGATAATGTCCCCTGATCACACAGCCACGTTTCCACTCCACACTGATTGCCTTTACATTGTCCCTTCCCTGAAGAAAGGTTGTGGTTCATTTCTTAACTTTGCCAGCGAAGCGTCAGAAGCAATTAAGTCTCAGCATTTGAGGTCCCTCTTTCAAGTCGAATGAGGAGGAGGCCGAGCAGCGGGAGGCGTTCTGGGGGGGAGGAAAAAAGGAAGGTCAAACTGGACACCATGCAAAGATGCTGCATGCAGCCACACAAAGTGCTGCGGATTATTTTAATCTTAACAGCGATGGCATTGCTTTGAGCATTCGCATGTTTGTGCAAACTTCTGCAGACGAAACAATAAAAAAAAAACCACAATTTACTCCTTGTAAACGATGTCTTTAATTGGCCAAGGACATTAGAAGTAAATATAACACAACTGTTTGTCTAAAGGTTTCATTACATACAATATTTTTAACAATTCTAACCAGCACCCTTCAGCTGTACAACAAACTTCAAATCAGCAGCTTTGGTTTTTCTAATATATAATATTTAATATCTAGTAATCAAAAAGAAGATAAACTATTAGCATTTAGCAATATTGATAAGTGAAATATGACATGTTGAATTTCAGTAACTGCTGACTAAGCAACTCTGAATAAAAAAATGTGAAAGTTTTTCATAACTGTTTGCATTAAGCATATGGGATTGAGTGAAAACGGCTGCTTATTGTGGTGAAGACTAAATTGCTCATTCCTGTCATGAGAATTCTGGTCCTGAACTGGTAAACGGTGTTCGTTTTGTTCATTGTTTAATCCTGCTCGGAGTATCCACTGTTTCTCATGCGACTGATCATGTGATCCATTTATGCAAAAGAGCACCTTTACCCGAGGAACCTGTATTTTCTCTTACTGGCGATAGCTCTTTTTCAAATAAGGCTTTAATATAGCATATGCACATTTTCCATCTTCACTTTTTCTCAAAAGTACATTAAAAATACACATCAAAAAGTTCTTTTGTGGAATCATCTGAACTTCCAGCAATTATTTTCTGCAAGATGCAAGTCTCCTTACTGCTGTGGAAATTTTGCTCCAGTCTACTTTAGTCATTCCTTACTGCACATTTCCCTTGATGCCTTGCAGGAGCATATAAAATGCATGTTTTCAGTACATTTCCTTTTTTTGTAGAATTGATGGAAACTTTCTGAATGTTCAGACCAATCATCTAACTTTTTTCTCTAGAAAACAGAGTGGGTTTGTGGTTGACTGTGTCTCCGTGCTGCTCGGGTCCTGTGACTGCAAAATAAGCCAAAATCATCACCACTCCGCCACCGTGCTTGACAGTAGAGATGTATCTGATGCATCTGGGCTGGTTCGTGCTGTTCGCTGTAGTCGGATCTTTCCGCTGTGGTCTCGTCTGTCTGATGGATGTTTTTATCTTATTCAGATGCAATTTTAAACTGTATGTTGTAATTATGATTGTTTAAAATAATTATTCACAAACTTTTGCATTTATCAACCTCAACATAAGTGCTTACATTTCCACAGTAAACTTAAATATTAGACAAAATTAAATTTCAGACTTAATGAAAATGATTGACAGTGCTGCTTAAATAATAAATAATTAAATAATATCAATTTCGTATTACTTTATATTGCAGACAAAAAGGAGGACAGAATCGCCCATCGAAGGACGAGTGGAGTCCATGCCTCTAGTATCTGTCATTCAGAACACAAGGCAAAATATTTACTTTTTTTTTTTTTAGTTGTTTTTGTTGTTATTGGAAGCCACAACTGAATTCAGGATCAAAAATTTAATCAATTGCACCTCCCTGCTCATATGTGGTCAGGAGTAGTATTACTACATAGGGTGACTTTAAGTTTAAGCTTTCATTATTAAAACTCCAGTTTTTCACAAAAGTTTTGTATCCTTACTTAAAAGACCAAATATATTTGATGACGACCTAATGTATTTGTACTTACAGAACTAATTCTTTACAGCAGTCTTCATGTATGCCAGCCATCTGGCTGCTCTTTTGGTGGATTGATAAAACTTGGCATGAATAATTTATCTGTTTACACATTATTTCTGGAGAATGTAAAACTTTTTATGCCTTAGGAATATATTTTTGTATAGGTTTTAAATGTGGTTTTAAATCAGGAAAAAATAAGTTTGCCTATAACCTTCACTCTTATTTGTTAGTTTCTTTTCTCTCAAACAATAAGACAAGGGAAAAAAATATTTTGTTGATATTGCCTAAATTTCTGACTTCATACAGAAAACTGAGTGTGAGCTCCCATGAGGCGTAGAGAGGAGCGCTGATGGAATTACAAACCTGTGAGTTCATTACCACCCCAATGAGCAATAACTATCCCTCACTTAGCACCAGCAGCAATAACCCGTTTAATTTCATAATCATCGATCGTGTTTGATGGCTGGACCGAAAGGTCAACACGAGTGATTTTTTTTTTCCCCACGTAGCTTCTGAACATGAAAGCAGGTGTAGCTGTAAGACGAGCGGCAGGAAGAAACTCAAGCAGACAGACGCTACCGCTGAGCGTCTGACAGCAGGCAGGCTGGTTGGTGAATGATGCACAAAACGGCAAACTGCCACATCTTTAACAGGAATGAGCTGTGAAGTGTACAGATAAGTGGCCCTGAATGCACCTTCTCACAGCTGAGAGGACAAGTTGTCAAGCAAATGTAGGTTTTGTGTTTTTGTATGTGTGTGTGTTTGTGTTTTTGTTTTTTTTCCTGGTTGCAGTTTCCGTTCCTCACAGTTCTCAACCTTCTGTGTTAATGTTTATCATTAAAGGTCTGTTTCTTTTTCCTTTTTGGTGAAACTTTTCCAAACTTTTTCTTACCTGCTAGCAGTTTTTACACTGCTGGATGATGGACGTTTTTTTGCACTGCTTAATCAACGCTATCACCACTTTTTAATAAGTTCAGATAAGTAAATGGTTATGTTCACCGAAGCTTGGTCAGAATTTCACTTTTTTTTTTGGTCAGCATTAACTCTCTAAAGTTATCCTTAAAGCATTTCTTTAATGTGGCAGCTTCTCCAATAAGCCGCTCCAGCAATCATCTCTTACTCCAAAGCTGTCAAATCCTTCTGGGGTCTCTCTGGTCACATTTAACAACTGATTACCACAAACATCTAGCTTTTGAGTAGAAGTATTGTAGCACTTTTCAGTCCAGGATCAAATGATACTGTGGAAGTTGAGGGGTTTTATTGGTTGTGGGAACACAACACCAAAAACCCTTTAATGAGGGCACTACAAGGAGCAGGATCAGGGGCACACCTTATTCTCACTTTTTTTTTTTTTTTTTTTAAACAAAGCTTTGTTTTGATTAATATATAAGTTTAAATTTCATTTGAAGAAATATTTGATTATTTTAG
The DNA here is from genome assembly GCA_028564865.1 of Zenarchopterus dispar. NCBI lineage: Eukaryota > Metazoa > Chordata > Actinopteri > Beloniformes > Zenarchopteridae > Zenarchopterus > Zenarchopterus dispar. The sequence continues at coordinate 3,342,925 of JAOWBL010000012.1, forward strand.
AAAGCATATTCTACTTTTTGTGGTTTCCGTCCCTAAAATGGCGTGCTGCAAAGTTCAATGATATTCTTGTTGTTGTAGCTGATACTATATAGAAATATATATTTGAGGGTAGTCATGAAGTGTAACTCCAGTTCTGTGAGTATGGTGGGAACCTCAGACCACAAGGTGTACACTCAGGAAATAAACACAGATTTAAATTGCTGAGGTGTGCTCAGGTGTCGGTTCACGGCACTAGCTGCCGTAGCTTCACTGGCAGCTGAGAGCAATGCTAAAACTGTTTACTGATCAATGCATGTTCCCACCTCCACCTATGGTCATGAATTGTGGATAGTGACCAAAGGAAGATGGCACAAATACAAGTGGCTAGAATGAGATTTCCACATAGGGTGACTGGACTATCCCTTTTTTCTTTAGTGGCTCAATAGTTTTATCATCTGTTCCTATGTATCATGACAAGACTAAATTAAGCCTTTGTAAGAAATAAACTCAGAAATGACCTTTTAATCCATCTGTCCATCATCTTAACCTACTCCGTTCAATTCAGGACCAGAGGGTCTGCTGGAGGCCACCCCTGTGTGAAAGGTGGGGTGGTACCCCCTGCACTGGTTGCCGGTCCATCACAGACATTTTCGGCCTATTACTATGAATTAACTTGTTCACTAAAAGGATAAGCTGAAGTACCTGCACAAATAAAACAAGAAGAGCCGTGATGTAAACCACGACAAAGCATGACAAATGACCTACACCATTAAACCGTTTTACAAATTACCTCATGCCTTGTCCTCATCTTCAATCACTTCCTGTCGTCACTGCTCACCCTGTCATACCTACAACTCCTGACTCATCAGACGCTATTGTCATGCAGCCTTCATTGGCGGGCACAAGGGGCTAAATTATTGGTCCCTTTTTAATAAGGCTATGGATTGTTTGAGGAATGGCACCGGCAGCGCTGTTGATTATATCGAAAGCCTGTTGTTTTATATCCTGCGAATGTCAGATTTCTGCTATTTACATCCCTCAAGTCCTGCATGCCAGCGAATGGTTATTGATTTTGCCAAAGATTAATGGCAGTGTGGGGTGTGAAATTAAAAACAAAAAGACAAAAAGGCAGCGAGGGTGGGAGAATTGAGGAGTGATATGTTGTAAAGAGGCTGGACCTAAAGCACTGGTGTTCAGATGACAAACTGGACTTTTAGTAATTATGGAACGAAAAAGCTTGGAGCGTTGTGATCAGAGGTTCGAACTCAACTTGGATGGGTGTTGGAACGGCATAAGCGCAGGGCTTTTGCTGCCTCTGCTGGGTTTCCATCTTGCCTTGCTCTGAAAAGAAAATATAATTCAGCATTTCTGTGTTAGCACTGTGTTGTTTTTCTTTCTCTTTCAAACGGTCTTCTACGAACTGCCATCCACTTGAAGACTGTTTGATGCCGTTGCCATGTCTCCTATGAATTGTGCCTACGGCTAAAATTTGTGGTCAAGAGCCAGACTGCAGCTCCGACAGCTCCAAGCCTTCATCTTCTTGTTCTGAAGGAAAAAGGCGCTCCTCTCTCAGACACCCTGTTCCACATCCACAGTGTGTGATGTTCAAAGCATCCCAGGAGTTTTGCTGCTCAGTGAAGTATTGCACTTTTTTGTGACCCCACTGTTTGTTTTGTCTCCTCCTTCCTCGAGTTTGGTTTTGAAATTCTGGTTTCCGTTCATTTCCCTCAATATCTTTATGCTTTCTTTTGAAAGTCTTGCGGTTGTTTTGCACATTTTTTGCTTTGAGATTTCAGTATCGCACAGGCAGTTGTCATGAAACTGGGATTTTCCATTTCTGGAAAAACACTTTCAGTTGTCCAACTACTTATGTGTTTAGTAAACAAATCTTGATGTTTCAGCTTTTATCTAATTTATCGTCTATGACCTGAATTTCATAAGTTCCCCCATTACTTGGGGAAAGTGATGCATAGATCATTGAATCTGAAGGTCCCATTGGGACTATTTCCAAATCGAAGCACTTCCAAGCCCTGGATGTTTGGCTGGATTTGTGAGAAAACAAATCCTTCCTTAAGTTTTAACATCACATGAATGCATCTGTTCTTTCTTGCCCTGTCTTGATCTTTTTGCTATTTTCCTTCTAAAAAGGAGGGGATCTGTCAAAAATGAACTTTGTTCGTAGTTGAAATCCTTTTTTAAACCCTCTGCATTGTTTACCTGCTCCGGGAGTCAGAGCGTTGTGCTTTATTTTGAAAATACGGCTGAAACTACGTGTGCCTTTCTGAATGCAAATATTAAAAACACACACAAAAACAACTTGTAGAGGAAAAAAAGGTTAAGTTAAAAAAAAATTGAAGAGAGAGAACTTGACAAATATTTTGCAAAAACTAGATCATGTGTAATAGTCAGGTCAGTTTTTGAAAATAAAAGCCAAAGGCTAAGAAAAGACATTTCAAAATAAACACCGGTGGTGAGTGGAAGACTAGGAAAAAGATGGCTGGACTGGAAGAAGGTGTTGGGACTGCAGGGGGAGGGAAGGCGGCCAGTGACCGAGTACAGATAGATGAATGACATTTTGGATTCTGTCAGCAATAAAGCATCTCCCCAGACGCAAGCTGTCTGGGTTTAGATGGAGGTCGTCACACTGAAGGGCTCATTTGCCTTTCAGTTGCTCATTACCTCCAACCCAAACTCGTTTCCTCTCCTGCGAGACCTGAACACCCCCCCGGTGCTCCGACTGCAGCCATGAATGATGTGTGTTTACATGTGCACTCATGCTTGTGTGGTGCCATGCAGGGGGCTTTGCCATGTTGCACCTTCTGGTATCTTTTTGTGTGTGCGTTGGGTTTTCTCTTTTTCTTTTCTTTTTTTTTTAAACACAAGGTTACTGATGCGTCAAATAAGCCAGCATCTCTGAAAACACGACATTTCACAACATGAATTTAGTCACAAAAATGACTTAAAATTTGAAAAAAAAATGTTTAAAGGTAACACTTTACAAGAATAAAAAAGATAAATTGTATTTTTTTTTCAAATGCATAGAAAAATGCTGTAATTGAAACTACTTTGAAATTTCAGGTAAAACTAGAACAATAGATATTTAGAAAAAAATATGCGCAAAATTGTTGTAGTTTTGGTTTCAATGCTTGTGGTGTTATCTTCTGTTCATCTTCTTTTTCTCAGCTCAGAAATTAAGTCAAGAGTAGCTAAAGTAAGGCCAGCTAGCCATTAGCTATGTTGGGACCAATGTAAAGAAACAAACTTTTTTTTTTTTGAACCAGGCTGTAAATGTGTATTTCTGCTGTAGAGTTGGCAGGTCGATGGAGCTCGACTTTTGGAGGCGGCTGCTAGTGGTCAGTTGATAAACTACAGTGTTTTTTAGTTTCTTATTGAACTTAACCCAGAAGGCCAGATGTTGCTCCTTGGTCATTGTCATGGACGTAAGAAGAGTGCAGTTCCTTAAATGATGAGCAAAAATGAGCCTTGCCGTTTAGAAATGGCAAAAAGTAAAAACTGTCAAAGAATGATTTTACAAATGGCAATGAAAGTATTTTTTTTTTTGTTCGTTTTGTTATTGTTTTTTAAAAATAAAGTGGGTCTTGAAATTTACCCCCCACTGTGGCAGGTGACCAAAACAAATTAATTTACAAACCTTGTTTGTTTGTTTCACTATTTTTCTGTCGTGTGTGTGTGTGTGTGTGTGTGTGTGTTGCATACAACTTTAATGCACATGTTGTGTTTGGATTAATTGGAAACTGCACAACACCGACAAATGTACCCCACAAAGTGATTTGTAAAAGACAGGTAAAGTTAAACACATTTGAAGAAGCACAAATAGACACACACACACACACAAGCATATTTACTCTAAAGGCACGTCCTCTCGCCGCTCCAATATTGAAACACGGAGTCCTCGCAGCATAAACGTCCTCGAACCTTCCTTCATAATGATTTCTCCCATATGGTTTCTCCTAATATTCTGCCCCTGGGACAACTCACTGGAACTGACACACACACACACACACACACACACACACACATTTTGCCTCTCACACATCATGATTTGTGCACATGCAGATCAGAGGCAGTCCTTCTGTGCTACATTAACTACAAACTTCATTTCCTCACAAAGAGAAGCCACCGGCTGAAAATTGGCTGGGACGAGTCATTAAACCTGTCTGAAACACACACACACAAACACACACATACCTGTGTCAGTGTAGCTAGCGGTTTCCCAGCACCTGCTGAGAAATGATTACCTCTCCGATGAAGGAGCCCCTGATTTATTGTATATGTGCAAGTGTGTGTGTGTGTGTGCATTTGTGAATGAAAGAAGTGCAGCTCATATTCTGTGTTTGTGTTGCAGACATAAAGTGCAGATTTGCACAGAAAACCTTAACGAAAGTAAACTGGGACACATTTCCACTCCATAGGTTCTTACCAGGTTTTAAAGTCGGGCAGATGCATCCTCAGATGAACAACAGTGTGACGTAAAGCCCAGTTTTCCTGTAAACTGCACAAACTGCAGAAACTCTGGAAAACTTTGACTCAATGCCTTCTAGGACTCCTAGCTCAAGAATAACTTCAAGTTAGCATTTTATATGTAAAATTATCCCTCTTTCACATTATTACAACTTTACTACATTTGATTTTTGGAAAGATTTGTTTTTGAAAACTCTTGTAAGTTCCCGCCACAGACGTTAGCTTGAGGTCATTGTTCTGTTACATGATCCAGTTTTAACCAAGTATTAGCTGTCAAAAGAGCAAAGGACTTTTCAGACTTAATGATTTAACCCCCCACTCCCCATGTCCTCATCCTTGGTTTCTGAACAAATCATAGCAACAACAGGCCTCCCGATATGATCAATTTCAAATAATCATCTTTTTCTCAAGCATGATTACTTATTTTCCTTTTGTTTTTTTGTTTTTGATAAAAATAGGTTTTTGGAAACCAGTTCAGTTACTAACTTGGTGTGAGATTTATTGTGTTTGACCCTCCATACATAACCAGACAAAGGACTTTAAGACTTCCGTTTACAAGACGTCCTGTAATGTGAACAGCCCAATGATCTGCCGGCAACTTCAAGGTTGGCTCAAAGTTTTAAGAGACATGAGGCATTATGTGACTGCCTTTGGGGAGCACCAGCTTGCTCTCCCCTCCCTACTAATGGCAAAATCCACCTGAAGAAACTTAAGAGTCCCATCCCAGTCATCTTTTGTGAAAACTCTTACTTTATAATAAAGTCTCACAATGTCAACAATGTGTGAGGAGAGAGATGGTTCTGAACCTCCTTTGACCCCAGGTCAACTTGTCAGAGTGAGTGGAAATAATTTGAAGTTAAATTTGACACCCAAATGAGTTAAAACTGTTTTGTATTTGGACAAAAACATGTAATGATGTTAAATTTGTTAAAGCTTTTTTAGAGTAAAACTCTAAAATGGTTAAAATGTCATGTGGTGACCACTGCAACCTTGTACCAGGAAACCGGAGAAGTGCTGGCAGAAACCTGCAGTAATTTACTTAATCAGGACAATAATAATAATGTCAGGGCACAGCTCTTCACCCTAAAAGTGTGTGTGTGGTTTTGAATTTACAAGCAAACTTTAAAAATTGTGAGCAAAGCTTTTTATTTGCTGGACTTTAACTCTTTTTTTTCATGCAAAAATAAAGCCCAATAAATGAAGCTTAAAGAAAAATTTTGGATTCACAAACAAGTGCTTTACAGTTGTACACAATTTGAATATTTAGTCAAAAATCTGTGACAGAAAAGCAAAACTTTTGTACTCATAGAGACAAAACTCAGACTTAAAAAAAATGAAACCACTGAATAAAAACAAGAAGGATCTAGGGTCCGCAAATGAAACTTTTACAGTAGAAAAGTAAATGTGTACGTTTACAGACACAATTTAGGAAACATAACAGTCAACTTTGGCAATTTTGGACCAAGAAGAATGTATAAAGAAACTTCTCACAAATGCATTTATTTATTTTCTTGTCAAGCTCTTTTCTTTGACACAATAATTTCATGGATTTCTGTAAATCCCTGATTTTTAATCGGAAGCACTCTGTGCTTAGCTGGACTACAACTGTTTTTTTTTTCCCTCTACTTTTTCTTATTCAGTTTGTATTGAAATAAGCAGGGAGTTTTTTTATGATGGAGAAAAAAATGGCAAAGTATTTAAAATGACAAAGGAACTGAAGTAAGTTGTGAAGGTTGGCGTGCGTTCATGTTACACAACAACTAAAATGGCAAGAATAAATTTAGTACTTTGAGAAACAAAAATACTTCTCCAGTACGTACATTTTGAATACGATTGAAGATAACTGCAACGTGTGTCATTGTTTTTCATTTTACTTTGGCTGATATATTTCATTGTTTGGCCTCAGAACTTTTCTCTTCTCACTTGTGTCATCGATGACTCATTGTGGATCTGAAAATGCCCAGAAGTGATTCACGTCATCGTACCGAAGTACGTGAAATGTCTCCAAGAACTCACACTGACCTCTGATATAAATTTGAATATGTACTAAAAAAAAACTACATCATAAATTTGAGAATCACAATGAAGTAGCCAATAAATGTAACGGTTCTATTAACCAAGGTCAAGATGCAGCATTCGTAAAGAGAGTTCCAGAGTCTTTAAACTGGCTTTATCAGTCTTCTTTTCTCATTCTTGGAGTCTAATTTTGGGATTAAACTCCTCATTTCATTCAGAGTGAGCTCATGTGAGGGCTGAGCCTGTAAGCTGTGAGGCTGCCTCGTCAGCATCACCTCGGAGCCTCGCGGCTTCCGAGTAGCAGAGGCGATGATGACGGTGATTGTGGTTGTAAGAACGGCGATGAGAGGGATGAAGACTTCTGTGGACTGTAATAACCGTCGCTGATGTGGTCCCGGATCCTGGGACGTTTGAAGTCGGGAATGTGAGGGGGAAAAGTAGCTCTTAATGACGGGATGGGTGGTGACTTTTCCTAGATGGGATTGCAGCTTAGAGGCTCATATGTCCATTAAAAAAGGCCTTTTGCTTTAAAAACAGTCCAGTCTTTTGCTTTTATCTTAACCTCTATGAATCCCACTATTTTTTTGTGTCAGTGTTGTCTCTGTAAAAACAAAAATCTATTTTATTCCAGAGGATTTGTGTAGCTGTCAAACCATCTTTAATTTCCTGAAGAACCATCAGGAATGCTGTTCACAAACATCCATGTGGGTCAGTTCAGACATAAAACTCCAGACTCCACAGTTTGCCATCAGTGTGGAGAAACGGCTTTAGAGATCCGGGTGAACCGTGGGCTCGTCTTGTGGCCTTCAGACACCACATCTGATTACTCAAGGCTTTTGCATCACACGAACTGTTTATCAGATCAACACTTGACATATTTTTTCCTGCAGTTTGGGGAACAAACAACTTCGGGATTGTTGGGAAAAAGCCACTGTGTGTAAAGCAGCTCTGCTGAAATCAGCTGCAACCTGCTCCGGTTTACTCGTGTCACTTCCATGTCGGACCACTGACCCCTGCTGCCGCCGCGAGACCCCCTCAGTCAGCTGATATCCCCAGTCACAGAGGTCACAGCATCTGCTGCTGTTGTGCGTCCCCTTTTAGTCCATATTTTGAATTTTCCAACAGATAAAGAAAAAGAGAGCTATTCCCACATCTATCTCATCTGTTCATTTAATTACTTTCCTTCGTCGTTCTTATTAGTTGTGGCGGAGCGCGGCGTTCCTGCGGTGAATTCAGATTGCTTACCTCAGTCTGAGGGATTTGCAAGGAAATGATGCAGTGTGTAGTCATTTGCAAAAGGAATGAGCGAGATGGGGAAAATGAGTCTGAATAAAACTGCAACAAGAAAGCAAAGGCGGTGAAAATGAAAGCCGAAGACAATTAAATGAGGTGAGAACAAGTAACAACATGTACAACTCGGCATATCATAACAAAAAAAAGAAGCAGTCTGCTTTTGTCTCGCACTTCAGGCGTACGTTTTACACAAATGTCTTGTTTCTGCCCAGCATGAGTCACAGCACATCTTCAACAAAATACCCCCTCATTTTCTCTGAGATGGTTCCTCTTATAGAAAGACGATGATATCCACAACTTGCAGCAGCAGCTTGTACTCTGGTCCCTCTATATTCTTCTTTTTCTTTCATCTGCCTTTTTTTCTCTGCCATCCTCCCCTGTATCTGTAGTTGCATTTGTACTTTGTTTACCTTCCAATGAGCTGTGTTTGAAAAAGGTAAAAGTAGCTCGACTTTTATTCAGCTCAGACTTATTCTGCTCCATGTAAAATTGTTCCCATTCTCAACCAATTCTACCAAAAATCTCCCTTTTCTATTAGATTTTTCTTATAAATTGTGGCCATTATGTTTCACTCACCGACTTCACAGACTTCAACATTTCTGACCAAAGTAAACAAAAACTTTGTTTTGCAAAATATAACAAAATAACTTAGATATAAATGTAATGAGCTGTTATAAATAAATAAATGTGCAGAAGCATTCAAATCCCAAATAAAGTAGAATCAAACTTAAATAAATTAAAATTCAGCACCTAAAACTGAGCATGCATCGAAATAAGATTTATGTGCACATCATGTTATCAGCGCAGTGAAAGTGAATGGATTGGCTTTAGCTTGTAAGTCTGCAGGTAACGAAGCAGCACCACGGTGGACTTCACCAGCTTTCCAGTATTAACATTATGTTGGGAATATGCCGTTATCTGGATCTGAAAATCCCACCAAGGAATCGGTGACAGACTTATAATGCAAGGCTGCGTTTTTTCAGAGGTGGCACGAACATTAATAAAAATGACATGAGCAACTTTCAGCTTTAAGGAGCTATCATGTGAAAATGTAATGGGAGTTTATTATGCCAAAGGGAAAGAAGGGGAATCTGCAGCTCTGCTGTTTCTGAAATGACAGAAAGCAAGAAAAACTCACCAATAATAGATCCATTGTCCTGGATCACCTGGAGCAGCAACATTTTGTGTGCTCAGAGATGCATTGATGTAAAGAGCGGTTGTTTGAGTAAGTAAAGCCTTTCTATAATCTTGAACAAGTCTGGCCGTTCTGCTCCGGCTCAACAGAGAAGAAATGATCATTTCTCTTTGTCAGACCAGTTTCTGAAAACCCTGAAGATGCTTTTTGTATGAAAATGCCAGCATGTCCACAGTTTCTAAAATACTAAAACCAAATATGGCACCAACAAGCATGCCAAGTTCAAAGTTTGACCTTCAGCAGGTTAGGTTTTCTTGACATCTAGATATGCCGATGCATTTAACAGCTGCTATTTCATTAACTTCTTAAATATGTGCGTGAATGACTAGTTCAGTAAGTGCACCTGATATAAATGGCTGGTGAATGTGTAATCTTGATAATTATGTCATCAGCTGTCAATCATCCATCAACGCTCTGTCTCACAGGTTTGAAGAACAAAAGTTGTCCACCCATGGTCTATTTATTCATCTGTGAAATTATGCTTTTTAAAATGTTCAAGCTGAGGAAAAAAATCCTTTACCTGTGTCTTAACTTTAGATTCTTTGCTTGCCGGAACAGACACACACCTCCGAAGCCATGTGGACATGTCGCTGTATCACCCATGTATTAATGTTAAAAAAAAAAAAAAACAATGGCTCACTTCTTTCATTGTCCACCGAAGACCAGATGGAGGCAAAGAGAGAGGGCAGAGTTAGAGAAATGGATGGCTAAGAGCAGAGAAAAAGAAATTAGGAGAAGAGAGAGAGAGAGAAATCGAGCAGATGGATCTGGACACTTTCGAAATGAGCTCAGAGAAAAGAGCATTTACAGTAGAGTGCATCGATATGAATGCTAATGCCCCAAGACGTCTTTGCCACTATCACAGATACGAGATTGTGTTTCACTTTCTTTCTCTGTCTTCGCCCTTTTTCATTTCTATTTCTTTGCTTGGTTATACCTTACTTACTCCCCGTGTGAGTGTGTGTTGCCGGCCGATATTGGCTTTGGAGAGTTACTTTCCCTTCACTTTTCACCTCTCCCCTCTGATCTTTTATCATGGCACACAAACCGGCGCACACACTCGTGAGTATGTTTCAATAACAGATTATTACTGAAGCCCGCTAACCTTTCATCTCCTCTCACACGCAGAAAAATATAAATAAATAAGTCTGGGTGCACATGCGCTTATTGATCGGAGCAGTTTTAGATCCGTGCGCCGACTTCCTTTGAGTTTGTATCCTCTCTTAAATCATTTCATCTAATAATTCAGCTGTGTGTGTGTGTGTGTGTGTGTATGAACGAGTGTGTTTGTGCGGTCAGCAAATCTCATTTATCGCCACAGTTCAGGTCCCCACACGGCCGTCGTGTCCTGTACAACCTGCGCCCACAGCTGTACGAAGGATCACCGAGGGGAGGAAGTGTGCTCATCTTTGCAGAGCCAACGATCCATAAAGCAATATGAGAGTTTATGAGCTCTCAATGTTGTTCAATATTTTGGAGCAAGCTCAAATATGCAGGAGCCCTTAGATTCTCTTTTAATCTCCCCTTCTTTCTAAATTTGTTGCACTTGATTGTGAAACTGTGAACTGTAACCCGATTAAGTGGTTAGATTTTATTTTCAGGACTTGGCAGAAACTTAAAGGTAGATGTTTTTCGACCAAACATTGGAACCATTGATCTTACCTCCAGCTACCTTCAAAACTGGACCAGCTATGTCTAACAGTAATTATGTTATTTACTTATCTCATTTAGGACTCATTAAACCACTTTCCAATAAGCTGACTATATTTTCTGACTGAGTTTGAGCAACAATCCTCTCCACAGCATATTTTAAAAGGGAGTGAGAGCTCAGTGGAGATTTCTGAAGGAACCAAACTAATGCCACTTGTCCCGAGCTCAGCCAACCATCTAGTACTGTAACCATCTGGTACCGCCCAGTTTGGGTCAGAATGGTGTAGTTTGGAATTACAAAGCCCGACTTGCTTGCCAGATGTGTTGTCCGGGTAACAGCATATGTGTGGAAGTTTCTCAAGTAAGGAAGAATAACGTAACTCAGTTAAGACGGGACAACAGTAGAGGACATCCAGCATGTTGTTTTTTTTTGAGGGAAGACTTAACAAACCTGCTGCATAATGTCCGTACCTCCACGTCACACAGGAGAGTGACTGCAGTGTTTAAGCTAACTGTACCGCTGAGTTTGGTACTCCAACAGAAAGTTGTTGTACAGTTTTCAACTTTTGATGATGTAAACACAAATAATTGTATACCTGTAATATATGTATATATGTATACCTGTAATGTAGGAGAAAGAGGTTGTAAGAAATTCTCTTTCTAAACATCTCTGTTTTCAAAAATAACTGGGAAACTATGAGATGTTTGAATCAGAATTCAATGATTTGAAGGCCATTTTTGAAGCTATTATATGTTGTGAATTCAAAGGCAACAGTTTCAACTTAGAACTAAAAAGGTTCATTTGCAGCATGTCTGGAACATGTTTAAGAATATTTAAATAAGAGTGTCACAGGCAGACTGAGTATTTGAGAAGATGTGAAGGGGTTCATCACTCTGAAAAAGTATGAGAAAGTAATCTTATAATTTATAAGTAATAAGCCTGGCGAGTCGTACAAATTCACTTCGTGGGAATTCTCTCTTGTGAAATGGGTCTGGTGCTGCTGCCACGAACAGCCATTTTACTTGTACAGAAAGTACCAGACCAATTACGTCGAGGTGGGTGCAGGCTTTATGTGATGACTGAAGGGTCATCTACACAAAACAGGTGATGGTTGCAGAACTGCTAATAACACCTTAGATCAACAAGTCTTTACTTGCAACACTAACAACAGATTTTCAAGTAACACAATTTTGGATGTCTTTTGTTTCTGATGATAGATGATGATAGGCGCAGCCTTGGCTGAGATCTGATACATCTTCAGTGTTTCTGAATAAAACTCTTTTGACAACTTGTAGTTCATCTCTTTGGAGCATTTGGAGGTTTTTACTGCTGGGTGTTGGGATCCCCAGACATTCCCAGCTGGATACAGGGATGTCAACCATTACCTTGGGGGCAGGGAGGCCTCACTCAAGACACACCTTGTGTTATTAAATATGACTCTTACTCACTTCCATGTTTTTTAGGAATATCTGAAGAACATCTAAATATCTGAAGCTCCCAGAACTGGAGCCCTGACTTTTCCTTTGGACTTGGATGTAATTGCTTTAACATTCCCACTTTGAATTACTGGGTTTTGATTACTTGAAATGGCTGATTTGAAAATCACAGACCATGTCACAGGGGCGACTTAACCTCCACACCTTTGGGGGAACCCTCTGAGCTAAAAATAGCAAAAATTCCTTTGTCTCACTTCATCGAAAATGTGCTTTGGGTTTAAATAACATCGGCCAGAATGATAGGCAAGCTCTGCTTGGTGCCATTATCTAATTAATGTCCTTTTTGGATTCCATCTGTTCCCATCAGTTGATCTGTGGTCATTCACCTCCTGCGTTGAAGGCGAGGAGGTCAACAGGTCTGACTACCCCACGCCCTGTAATAGCCTTGGCAGAGGCCACCAGAAATGGTTGGCCGGATTATAGGTGACGTTCGCTCTGTGGTGGTTCCGCCCTCTAATAAACAGCCAGTTTTGTGTAAGTTCAGCAGAAATCAGAATGTTTATTTCACGTCATTGAACAGAGCCAGACAAAACACTTTAAAGCTGTTGAAGTAGATAAATATAAACCACTGGAGGACAGATGTCCCCCCGCTACCTTTTACACACATAAACAGCCAACAGTTGCTGTAGCTGGAAAAAAAAAAGGATTTTGAACTGTTGACAAACTTTAATGAGCAGTTGAAATACGCTGAGCCAAATACTGCTACTGTGTCAAACACACACACATACACGCAACCACACACACCTCCAGCCGTGCCCAAGGTGACATGACGATGGTGCCAACTGAACATAGCAAATGGTCGCGGGGCTGACTAGGGAGGCTGACTGACTGGTGGAAAGGCTGGCAGGGATGGAAAGTGGGCTTGATGGGTGGAAACATGGAGAACTAATTACAGTGGGAGCTGCAGCATTAGTCAGTTGTCACACATTTATCATTAGCACTACAGAGAAGCCTATCTATTTTCTTTTTTTGCAATAAATTAAATAGCACATACATTGAAACATGCATGGGGTTTTTTTTCAGTATTTTAACAGGGGGGCAGTTTATTGTGTTGGGGTAGAGGTCATTACCATCTATCTGCAGAGGCTATTGAAAACCAACAACACATGCGTTTGTGAGATTGTGTCCATGTCTGCTTTCATAGTTGTTTTTCTCACTGTGGCGAAAAGCTACAGAAAAACCCACAACTTTTCTAATTGCCTGGCCTTCCCACACACCAGCAGAGCAGCGTCTATTCCCTGTAATATCTTCAAAGTCTTGCCATCTCGTCAGCTGAGCAAAGTCTCCAAGTGAAACCCTCTATAAAGGTCAACCAAAGTAATTTGAATATCTTTGATTAAACGGCGTGCTGGTGCCAGACCCAAACTGTAGGTCACTGCCTCAGAGAAATGATATCCACCCTGCTAACCCCACTTGTCCCTCCCCATGTCCTGACTCTCACAGCTCCCTCATTGTGGAGGGTATCCTCTGCAGCTCTATTTCAGCAGTTTACTTATCCAGATACCACTCCATCCCTCTGTTTCAATACTCTCTCCATCACTTTGCTTTCTTTGTTTTCCTCTCACTGTATCACATATTCAAACAACCTCTTTTGGCAACAAATCTTCAATTTCAAAGGTTTTAACTCTTATTTTATATTTGTTATTGGATGGTTTTTATTGTCCAGGGTCTAAACTTTACAGAAGCTAGTGAGCCAAGAGTCTGCATTGTTTACGGAAGCATAGGGTATTAAATATTCAAACAGGATTCTATTTACTTTTTATTTTTATTTTTGCTTGTTCTACTCAATTTCACCACCTCCAAATGTCAGAGCAGAGTTCTCAGTCAGTACAGGGCCAACTTGTGAGTTTAAGTATATTGTGGTCTTGCTCTTGATTGAGCGGAGAATGGAGCACAAGACTGACAGTTTTCCTCCGTTGCGTTAGCTCGGTGTCCTGGAGGAGCCAGAGAAGGTGGATTTTGACAGTGAAATCTGTGTCTCTATGCTTAAAATGCTGTCTCTATCATCCAAACCTGGATAATGGATGAATAGATGGACAACTCGGTATGAAAAATGTTTTTAAAGTTGACCTTTTTTCTTATGTCTGTTTTTAGTTTGCCCTGGCACAGAGAACAAGTTGAGCACCCTCTCTGACCTGGACCAGCAGTACCGCACCCTGAGGAAGCTCTACGAGAACTGTGAAGTAGTCATGGGCAATTTGGAGATTACCAGCATCGATCGAAACCGCAACCTCTCCTTCCTCAAGGTAAGTTTGTTGAATTTGCTGCAAGTATCAGCACAATGTGAAGTGGTGAGTGGAAATATCTTGAATGTGGACCATGCACACAGGCAGAGAAACCAAGGCTGAATGTGTCATTGTTATGAATAAGGACCAAAAAAAGATTGAAGTTTTTCAGCACCTTGGACAGAGATGAAAAATGTTCACTTATTCTTCAGCTTCTAAAACCACTATAATGGAACTGGTTGGGTGACGTTAAGATGCAGGTGTCAACCAAAAGGCACAATGGTCCAGTTGAATCATCCCGTTTGCTTTTTGCTTTTACAAATGTTCCTCATTTTAGGAAAATGACCTGGAGATATCTCAGTGGTAGCCAGGATAAGATCTGGTTAAATTCTCTAAATGCCAAGGAAATGAGCTTCAGCTTTCCCATTGTTATCTCCTCCGTAGGAAACACTGGGCCATCCTTTATGAAGTAAACTGAGATAGTGACATCACACAATTCCTTACTCCAGCAACACTTGATTATTGCAGTTTGCTCTTATTTCAGGGAGTCAGTATAACAGGCTGATTATTACCAGACAGGCCCAGTAATTTAGATTCATGTAGATCAATATGATTACAAGAAGTTGAATGTGATTAACTCCTCCCAGTGATATGGTTCCCTTTTGTGACTTTTTATTTAATTCTTCTAGTTTTAAAGTACTATCCTTTATGCAGACTGTGTGGGGGAAAAAATGCTATGAAATTGGGGCTTTTTGTAGTGTCACACATGCAAAGCCACAACACAGCTTTTCTGTAAGGTTGTTTACTGAAGCATCATTTCTCTGCACCATGCTTTCCATTGGAAAAAAAAAACAGTTCAAAAATGATTT
Source organism: Zenarchopterus dispar (assembly GCA_028564865.1). Lineage (NCBI taxonomy): Eukaryota > Metazoa > Chordata > Actinopteri > Beloniformes > Zenarchopteridae > Zenarchopterus > Zenarchopterus dispar. The sequence goes on from JAOWBL010000012.1 coordinate 3,358,131, forward strand.
TGTTGCATCATATATTCATATTTTCTGTCATTGTTTAGAACATGACTGACAAGATACATAATCAGCATGTTTTTGGAGCCCTCAAAACATCAGGTTTGAGACCTTTGTTTCTCAAAACTTCGTTGTGATGAAGTGAAGAGAAACTTAAGCTACTGAGTGGTCTTCAAGCACAGAACAACAGCATCTGGACCCCATGTGGGCATTGTCGAGCTCCAATCAAGTTTTAACTCATCCAAGGGCTTCCTACAAATAAAGAAAGTGAAACACTGCATACAACAATATGATGCAAAGGAAGTTTTTTTTTTAGATGCAAGGGCAGTTTAATGTTGTTCTTGTCCCCTAAAATAGATTTAGTTTCAGTCTATGTTGCAAATAAGTTGGCAAAAAGTGATAAAGCATTCAGCTACTCTGCTTCAGTCAGTGTGAGGCATTGCTTCACGGTTTCCTAACATATACCTTTACAGTAAACATTACTTGCCTTGTTTGGCATTGTTGCTGCATGTGCACCTTTTACTGTGTCCACTGGGGGTCAAGACAGCTGTTCTAAGAGGTAACTCAGGAGGTACAGCAGTCAGCTGCCAACCTGACTGGTCTAATTCTGGACCTCACAGCCCACATGTGAGAGGCTCTTTGCGTAAGAGGCGGAGCCCCATGTTGCCTCTCGTACATTCATTAGTGTGTGATTGATTGGCTTTGGAAAAGGAAAAACAAAAGCCCCCTCTCCCCATGGACTCAGGAGGCAAATCTGTATACAGATCCATAGATGAAGAAAGGGCTCTATGGATAGGCAAATGTGATTTGTAGTACCAACATGCTTTGAGTGGTCAACAAGACTGGAAAAGTGCATTTTAAATGCAATTCATTTACTCTTTACTACCGGTGAAATGTGCAGGGTGTACTTGTGCCTTCTTCCCAAAGAATAGGCTGTAGCAGACCCTAATGACCCTGAGCAAGAAGAATCAAGTAAAGGGGATGGATGGATTTACTATTAATCAGAGTGAAAGGAGAAAAGGAGGCTACATGATCTAGAAAACCATGGAGGGTTTTTTTAAAAGTCTGTCTGCATCAGGCAAGTTACTTACAGGGCTTTGTGAGGAGAAATAGAATTTTAAACATAATATTGGAAGCTTTAATTATTTCAACTTACCCCTGGCTTGTATGTGCTGCTGTGATCTATGGAAATCCAAAGACAAAGAAAAATTGAATTTTTCTGCATCACTTTTGATCATATGTGAGTTGAAGCTTTTACATGAAGTTCCAAGTCATGAACAAAATGGTTCACTTTTGCATAAAGTATCAGTTTATTCTGCTCTGCAGAGATGGCTAGTAATTTTTCAAACCTTCGGATGGCTTTTTTTCACATTAGCATTCAAGGCTGCTGATTTAGCTGAATCTGTCATCTGAAGGGAGTTACAATACTGTAACAGACAGTGACTCATGGGTATTGATTTAAGGCCTTTGCTAGGACAACAAAACACCATACAATACAAAGAAATGGCTGGTAAGACTCACTTTTAAAGGCGTACAATGAAATATTTGTCTGTTTGCAAATGAACAGCAATCTGGATTCGAAGTGACCACAGACTGACCATAGATTTCCCGTGGGTCTGTAGCTGCTTTCTCAGAGTCTCTAGGTGTGCATCTCCATCATCAGGGCTGTGTTTGGTAATTTTCTCTGTCGCTGTCACATGTGCCACAAGGCGTAATCTCTCCCCCCTGCTGTTTAATGAAGTGAGGTGCAGTCTAATTACTGGGCCAGTGCTATCAAATAAATAGCGTAAACAGTCCCATTAGACTCAGCATCATTAGAGAAACAATTAGGCATCTGTGGGATTGTTAAGTGAATGTGAAGAGGGTCGAGGGGGTATGCGGTTGCCATGATAACTCTAACAATCACCTTGCTCATCACAAGACATCAGAGAAGGTATTAAACTAAGAGGACAGGTGGGAAGATGTGTTATTACCATTCTAAAAACTTTTAGTCCCAGTAAAATGAACTCTGATACATACAGCTAGGATATATTTTAAAAAAACACATGCTTAGTTTGAATTTTTTCAGACAGCCCAACGACTTCAAAAACCAAAGTTAGACTCGTTCAAGTTCGCAGCACACTTTTAAGAGTTTCCTCCGTTTTCGCTTTCCCCTTTTGTCGGTCCGCAGTTTTTGAGTAATGCTCTAATCGTACAAAATAACAGTTCATGCAAAGTTCAGCTTTGCAATGCTCACATTTCATCTCCACACATATCTGCTCTGCACGAATTTTGACAGACACAAATGTTCTGAGCTGCAGGCTGGGTTTGAGTGGCTAAGGAGAGCAGCTTAAGGAGGGACAGCAGTATATATGGACAAATGGTGTGTGGAGAGTGGGAGGGGAAGATTTAAAATGGAAGAAAAGACAAGGAGTGAGCCAGGCAAGAGCTAGAGGGATGCCACTTTTATGGCAGGCAGAAACAGCTGCTCCGCTAAAATGGCAATTTTCAGCTAATCTGCTGCAAGTGTGTGTGTGTTTGTGATGGTCTCTGTGTGTTTGTGTGAGTTTGAAAAGAGGAAGGAAAGAGGTAAATGGAACTCTGAAGTCGATTGTGGAAGCAGGAACAATGCAGTACTTCTTCTGACGACTAGGGGCTGACCCCAAAAGTGCGTATTTCTCTGTTGACTCCCATGTTCAAATTTCAAACTTTACAGCTGAAACACACATATTTACATATTATCAACTCTATGGAGGCTGAAGTTTTATGTACCTGATGTGGTGAAATGATATAAATCCACGAATTTATGCATAACTGTGGGTGTGTTCTATTTTTAAAGACAGCTGAATTTATCCAAGTCTACGACATCGAATAGATTGATGTCACTTTAGCTACTCAGTCCTGAGCACTTAACACCTAAGCTATGAATAAAGAAGTAAGATAGCATAATCGATCTTATGCTAAAGGTCATTTCTCTTATGGTCTTAATTGCACTAAAAGGCCTCTGTGATTCTCTCTGGGTTGACCTCGAGGTGTCCAGGGGATTTGTGCCTTTGGCTAAGTACCAGTACATCACTTGTGGAGGAAAACAGGCAGCTTTCAAACTGCTGGCTGTAACTTTTGCTACTTGGTGCTTAGCTTTCCTGGAATCAAACTTGGCTAAACGGTTGGAAGCTGCTCGCCAGAGCTAACTTGATAATACCTGTTCTAGTGGCCTCTAGCTCGTCACCTGCTCCCTCTAGCAGCACCCGGATCACTGGTTCAGCTATTTTTGCCTTCAGCTATTTCAAGACGCTTATAGGAGAACGTTCTTCCATTGTTTGAAGTGACACAACCAAACAAAAACCAAGTAAAGAGACAAATCCTGCAAGTTTAGAAATTAATCAGATAACACCCTGAGTTCATTTGATTGAGCTTGTGCTGGTTCATTCTGTGTATTAGCATTAGCGATTTGAACTAGGTGATCAAAGACCAAATGCTGATCATGCCAATTTCATTTTCTGTGAGGAACAGAAAGGAGACGACATAGGATTCCTTCACAAACCAGCAGCTGCACTGCTTGATTGTGAAATTCTTGGCACACTAACCACCTCCCTAAAGGTGGCCTGAGAATTAAACACTTGATAAAAGTCTCCCTCTAAAATGGTTAAAAGCACCTCAGGAGTACTTGTGCTTCAGCAATAAAAAGAATAAATGTAAGGCATCACCATGCTGGCACCTGGCACTCTCTCTGTCCATCCTGCTGGCCAGCTCTCCTGTCTGTCAGTCACATTGACCTATTTTCGCCAGAAGTGAAGCGCAGGGCTGCGACAAAGTGGCCTACAACCAGCTAATGATGTCACCAAGGCTGAAGGACTCTTCATTAAAGCTGGATCAATCTGGCGGCTAACACACTGTGCAATGCCAGGGGTGCTGCTCAGACCCGAGGGACCGGATGGGCAAAGGGTGTCCGTCCATAGAGCCTCAAAACGACATGTGTCACAGAGTGTTTCTTGAAGTCTCAAAGTTCTCCTCCCACCTCAGAGAACTGAATCTATCAGAAGTTTGGGATACAAACACACACACTCGTACACATCCCCAGACTTCTGTGACGGTGAGAGATGAATGACACGGTCACTGAGGTGTGTGCTCTGTGTCGACACGCAGACAGAGACACTCTTTACCCAGCTTATCTCCAACAAACACCAGCCAGGAGAGACGGAGAGAAATGAAAGATGCAGCACGTCTTCTTTAACCAGCTCTCCTTTCTAAACTGTCTTTTTTTTTTAAAAAAAAAAAAAGAGAAATGGAAGCGTGGCTCCATGAGTTCAGGACAGCACAGCTGGGCAACAGAGGAGACAGAAAAAAAGACGAGATGAAACAAAGAAGAGACTTCTAACACCAAAGCCTTCCCATCTTCCATGGGCTCCATTTCACCTGCAAATAAAAAGCTCCCAGTGATTGTGCAGCTCAGCTATTCTTAAGTGTACATCCTCAGGAATCTCTGCTGTTTCATACAGCACACAAAGCCAACTCTTGAAGTGTGTGTGCCTTGCCGGGGCATATGTTGTATTCTCAGAAATGTGGAACTGAGATCTCGAGTCAAACAGAGGTCACAGGTTACAAGGGGTCTGGTGATTTTTTTGATCAACTTTCATCCTCACCACTGTGCATCATGACCTCGTCAGCCCCTGGTGCATTTATTTCTTTTACGTCCTTGCTCTAACCTGCTCAGATCGGCGTGTTAGTCAGAGATTAGTGCCTCTCTCTGAGTCATTATTCAGAACTCATGTGATCGCTCTTTTCACTGTCTGAAAGAGTGGCTTTATGCCATTAATTTACTGTGAGGCAGTAATTCAGGCTTCGCTCTATCACATTTCTTTCACCGTGTCTGCCCTTCAGCGATGTTTGCCATTTATCCAGGCCCTGGTTTTATACTATATAGACACATACTTTTGTGTCCTTTTGATCTGAGAGTCATTTCTGTGGTTCAGACCAACGTCTTAAGGTATAATTAAGATAATTCTACATTTTATGAGATATAATATTTCAGAATGAAAAAGAAATATGCATTGGCAGGTAGTAGAAGCCCGGCTACACCACCTCCTCTCCTTTTAAAATCTTTTTCATCACAATCTTCTGCTTTGAAGATACCAAGACTTTATCCAAATTGCAGACACATTTAGCTCTAATCTGGACTATTTCCAGTACTTACGGCTCAGCTACAATACTACCAAGTGCTATGTGGACCAAATGTGGCCCAAAGGCCATGAATGGAGTCAGACTTGGACGGAGATGTGTTGCACAGCCAGGCGTCAACCAAATGTCATACACTGTCATTTACATGGCTCATAACAAGTGCTTTTAGAACCAATAGAGCACAAAGGCTGTCAAGAAAATGCAGGTTTGAACTAAGTCTGGTGCTCAGGCATCTGCACTCATCCTGAGTCAGCGTCATCCCTTAAGGCAAAGTGAGTAAAGAAAATTGGACATGTGGACCAGAAATTGTATGTTATCAAGGCATATGAGAATGATGCACTGCTTCCTAATACATCCCAGTGATGACGTACACTGGTGCACAGATGATTATTATGAAATTGCAGTGTTTTCTTTTAAGCAACAGGGACAAGAAGGGTGATCAGGATTAAGCGTCAAAGCTCTACCTTCTAGCAAAACAATAACCACTGATATACAGCTAAGAGACCCCTGGAAGGCTAATACTGCAAATGTGCCCAGCTTGAACCTGGTATTAATTTGATCAAAGCCCTGATGGAGAAAATGAAAAATGGACAACAGCTGATGCTCCTCGTTTAACTTGACAGCAGAAAATCCCCAAATTATTTTCTGCAAAATCAGATTAGCAAAAGATTAATCACAGCCAAAGGTAGTACAAGTGGACAACGCTAATGAATGAATGTCTTGCTGTTTCTGTCATTTTTGTCTCTGCCTTCTCTTTGTGCTTTCTTGGGCATTAATTAACTTTAATTTGGTGTTTGCAAAGCAGGTCTCTCTTTTGCTCATTAAACGGGAAAACTAGACCTGACCACTCAAGACTCATTTGCTTAGACATTTTAATGCCTCATAGGGACACATTTGTCAACCACTGGCAGCTTGAGATCTGATTTTCAGGACACATTTTAATCTGAGATCCAAACAAGGTGTATAACTGCAGCTGATAAATAGTTTTGAAATGATTGCAAAGTCGTTGTTTTTTATTAGTTATTTAATCTGTTTATTTTACTGTGGTAATTTACCACACTTACCTCAGCGAGTTGGTCCTCTCGGTCTGAACCCACCTTTACCTTTGCTGCCAGCCTGTTAGATGGGACTGAGAGCTCTTACCTCAGTGAAATGGCATTTACATGGAGAGACAGAGAGAGGTAGAGGACAGGGCCAACGAGGAGGTCAAGTGCTCCTCTCTTCCACCCCCCCATCCCTGCTCTCCAAAGATGTTTCACGCTATTGTGTTTCGAGAATCCACAATGGCCGCCACAGGGCCTCATCTCTATGCAGTGACACAAAGATCCTGGGTGACGGGTAGAGGGGTGCATAAGCCGGGCGAACCGCACAGTTTCATTAGCCTCTGAACCAGATGAGGAGCTCATAAAAGGTTGGGACTGTCGCCTGGAATGGGAGGTTGTTAGCGCCTTCGGGCACCCAGCAGCGTTTGCATAATTACAGCTCTTAACGCGGGGAAAATTAGCACCCTCTGTGTGCCATCCAACTCCCAGTAAGATCACGGTGGCGCGTCCCTGGTGTATCATATAGCTTGTTAATTGTAGGGTAATTGAGACATCTAAGTCCAATAAAAGAAATATATCAACTGTTTTTCTCATTGTTCTTCTGTTTTGTTGTCATGTGCATTAATTTACGCATGAAATATTCTTGCTAAATGTATACTTGAATAGTTCCTGTCGAGCTACAACAATGTTGCACGAAAATACAGACGAGCAACCAAAAGCATCTGCGTTCCTGACAGCTGAACATCGACCGCTCTGTTATTTTGTCCCCTTTCTAACCCTTTGATTGTCAAAGATGAATGCAAGTCTGTCTTAGTATTAAAGCTACAATAGCAAAACAAAACAGTCTTTCATGTGAGGTGCAGATGCTGGATGAAGTCATTCTTTCTGCTTTGTTCCTGCAGGTGCAGCCAGTTTTAGTCGAGCAAGGGGGTGCACACCTCCATCACTTTTATCTTTGTCACTGATGTTCCAGCAGAGTTTAGTACCGAAACTTGTTGCAGGAGCAAACACAGGTGAAAACAAAAACTTGACAGCAACCTTAAATAATACTTCTCATGACGCCTGTGTATCAGTTGGATTTAATTGTCCACATGCTATTTTATGATCTGGGAACAAAAGATTTTAATAACCTGCTACGAGGTTGGCAATGGCAGAATTTAGCAACATTGTCTTTCTTAAGCTTGCCAGATTTTTATTTATTTACCTATTTATTTAAATACATACAGAGTTATCACCTGGTAAAATCACATGCCAGATGTTTGCTTTTCAAGGAACCATCTGGAAACTCTTAAGAAGAAACCTTTCATCTATGGGAAAAGTTTTTTCAAGGAAGGAACAAAAAACCAGCTTCAACAAATATGTAGTAGTATTAGTTAGAGCTATCCAATTATTTTAGAACTATTTCAGTTTTGGCTAAACAATGCACATTTCGAACATAGAGTCCACCTGGCCATGGGTTTAGTGTTCCCAGATAATACTCTGGTCATAATGGTGTTTCTGACCATAAACACCAGATTATTTAGTTTAAAATTTATTTAGATAATAATTTGCATTTAAAGTGAAAATTCAAACTTTCCGTCTTGTTTCCCCGATACGTTGTGAAGCATGTTGCATTTTAAAAAATGCAACATGCTTCAAAATGCAAGGATTTAAAAAAAAATCATGATTTCACCGTTGACCAAAATACAAATGGAGGCTAGAGCAGCAAATGCAATAAATCTCTCTTTCAGGGAAAAGCCTTGCATATTTCAGCAAGATAATGCTAAACCACATACTGCATCCATCACAACTGCATGGCCCGGATGCTGAGCTGGTCTGCCTGCGGTCCAGATCATCATGACTTCAAAAAATCTCAAGACCCAGGGACTGTTCAGTAGCTTGAATCCTACATTGGACAAGAATGAGACACCATTCCTCTCATAAAACCCTAGCAGATGGTTTCTTTACTTTTTAGACATTTATGGGTAGTTGTTAAAAGTAAAGGGGATGCTTCAGAATGGTATATTCAAAGTTAGTTAACATTTTACATAAAATAGGAAAATGTCTGTTTCAGCTTCCTATATGTTGTTTATCTTCTTTTGGGAATAAAATAAGCCCTGATGAGATTTGCAAATCATTGCATTCTCCAGGTGGGGATCACACCCTGCCCCAAGTGGAGGAGTTCAAGTATCTTGAGGTGTTGTTCACAAGTGAAAGAATGTTAGATTGACAGATGGATCTGTGGAGTTGGGTTGAAGAAGCTGAGCTGAAAGGTGGTGGTCTCTATTTACCAGTCACTCTATCCTCCTGCCCTCACTTATGGTCATGAGTTGTGGGTAGTGACCCAAAGAATGAGGTCGCAGACACAAGCATCTGAAATGAGTTTCCTCCACAGGATGTTTGGGCCCTCACTGAGAGAGAGGGTGAGAAGCGCAGTCATCCAGGAGATGCTCAGAGTATAGCTGCTGGTCCTCCTCATCAACAGGAGCCAGATGAGGTTGCTCAAACATCTGGTTAGGGTGCTTCCTGGCGAGGTTTTCCAGGCTTGTCCCGCTTGATGGAGACTCCATAGAAGGCCTAAGAACACCTTGGAATACCCCCAGATGAAGTGTTTGAAGTGGCCGGGTGGAGAGATGTCCGGGGTTCCATGCTTTGGCAAAATTAGGATGTGCTAATAGTACAGGTTTTCAAACAAATACACAACCTGTAGTATGGAAAATGTTGCTGGATTAATTCTGTGTACCGGAACATTTGTAGGGTGTAACTAAATAGTCCAGTTTACATGATGTGCCCCAGAATGCAATGATCCACTAGTCCACTGCTTTCATTGTGGCATAAATGATGACTATGTCCATGTTTCTTACAAACTACAGTATATAGTGAATTATATGTGTAGTCTGCAGTCGTGAAAATGGCCAGCATTTACACAATGACAACAGATCAGCTAGCGTAGGTATGAGGCAATCAGTCAATTAAAAACAGGTATGAAGGAAATCAAAGTCAGAGAGAAAAATAAACTGAGATGCAACCAAGACCTGGTCAAAAATCTAAAACTAAGACAATAGCTCATTTATAACCTTGTGTAAATTATTTAGAGTTTACAAAATCATTTCAGTTGCAGTTTGGATAATTGGGTAGATGCCATGCTGCTATAACATGTGTGAATGGGGTAATCGTGACTTAGTTAATATTTTTCTGTTTTTATCAATGATTCATTTTTGTTGCAGTTTATTCAGTGAGTAATGGGGCATGGGAAGAATTTAGAGGCTTGATAGGAGTCTTTTTGTTCTTCACACAAACACAAACTCTCTCCAGTGTTCGCACGCTGGACTCCTGTGGAGTTTGTTATAACGAGCCTCGGACCACCAGCTGACTCTACGGACCAGAATAGACAACAGGAGAGAAGGATCATCATATTACTCATTCATGAAGTCTTCTAAAGGGAAATGTTCAGAGTCAGCTTAGATGGAATAATCTAAAATTGTGACACTGAATCATCAGCCAGATTGCGACAAAAAAGTTCGTCAACGTACAAACTGAGATGAGATGTAGATGCCAGAATAAGAATCTGAAGTTTCCACTTTTGGAAAGTCTTGCAGGAGTTGAAGCTTCCCACTTTGGATGTTGGGGTGCTTTTTGCCCTCGGGGGGTACTGGTAGGTGGTACAACTGAGAAACTGCTCCTGCTCATTACTGCAGTCCTGGTTGGCTTGCCTGCAGCACTGGAGAGGTGTTGTCATATTGTATTTCCATGTATCATGGAAGCATAGGTGGACACAAACATAGACATTACACATGATTGGATACACACCTGCCCATCTCTGCACGTGTGTGTTGCTGAAAGTGAGTGTGGTCGACTGCGCACCTGCTTTTTTGTGTTGCCTTGATCAAAGCAGACATGGTGCAGAGCAGAGGTCTCGGAGGTGAAATTAAAGTCTTGCTTCTTCCGTGGCGTGGAGGGGGGAAAGTGATTACCGTTAAATTAAAAGGTACGACCATAAAAGCGTGCCGCTGCCGAACCCTTGCTATTCATCAAAATGATCCCACGGCGCGTCTTTTGCTTATCAAATTGTAAAATATTGTCCATGACACCGGCGTAACAGGGGCGTAATTAATGCACTAAATCAATTCTGAATCACTCTGTGCAGAGTGGCCCTGCTGGGGTGCCGTCATTATCACAAATTACGGTGGCAGATGCATGGGGCCGAGAGGAATGCAAAAAGCTGTGGCTTCTCCTCCTCTGCAACCGGGTTTGTTGATTTCTTTTACTCACCGAGCGTCAAACAGCGTGGTATTTTATTTTGCTTCACTCACACCTGTGATCTTAATTCCAGGTGCAGATAGATGCATTAGTAAAAGCTTTTTTGAAAAATTAACGTCTTGAAATTATCTCTCAGCTGCCACAGGCAGGTGGGTTTTTATGACGGTGTGTATGACTTTATCTATAAAGCAGAAAATTGAAGACGTGAATTTATAGAAGTTAATTTTCCCATCTATTCATTTTCTATACCTGCTTAACCTCCTTTACAGGGTCATGGGGGTCTGCTGGAGCCAATCCCAGCTCTTTACAGGTGAAAGACAGTACATCACAGGACAACATAAATAGAAAAAAAAACCCCAAAAACATACGCAGACACACTTATGGGCAATTTAGTATCAGCAATCAACCTAACATACAAGTTTTTTTTGGACTAATGTTCATTGTTTCTTTTATTTTGGTATCAAGAGGTTCAGCGCACAATTCACATGACAATACAGAACCTTTATTTCTTTGAAGGGGGTTATTTACACCAACAACAGTCATGTTTTTTTTTCTGCAGTCATGTTGCTTAGTTTTATCTTATTGGATTTAGGAAGTTCTTCCCTGAAAATGATTCATTTTACAGTTGGTATTCCTTGAAATTCTGTATACACCATTCAGCTTCAGTGGTACCCTTTTACATTAATGTACCTCAGTAAAATCACCTCTGTTGACTTTTAACAGTTTGTTGATAAGAAGCCAGATTTTTCTTACCTCTTCAGATTTACATGAAAGTTTCTTCCATCTGTGAACTCTCTAGCTCTACATCTGAAAGACAAAGAAGGCTACAAATAAATGCTTTGGTAGTTTTATCTTTTTTGCATCTTCTAAAGAGTGTGCATCCAGTTTAAAGTGCACATAAATGAAAAAAAAACAAGAACTCATAGTATCGGTTTTCAGTGGCCCTAAAGTCCATTTTTTGGATGTGTATGATCTTTAAAGCTGTGTATGTTGCTATGGCAACATGAAATGTATTTGCAAACCTTTCCACAATAAAACATTTTAGAGTATATTTTAACACCTAAACTCAACATATTTTTTTTCTTTTTTGTTGGTGTATTTGTGTTTTCCTTGAAAAACTTGAAATCCTCATTTGATTGAAACTCAGTTGGGAAGTTATCAGTTACAGAAAGTATCATGTCATATTGTACACAAAAGAATGAAACACAGATAAATAATAGAGTTTGTGTTGTCCCAGTCTCGTCTCCCACAACTTGCCATGAACACAGTCAACTTCTCAGATCTCAGCTGCTCGCACATGAACACTTACATTATGAAAACGGCTTACAAGACTCGAGTGCTTTATGTCTGGCTGTGTTTGGAATCACTTTAAGATCACATGCCTTTTTTTTCCCGAGATAAATTACTTATGGATATTGCATTTTTATGACATTTCCTACAGATTTTGTTACTTGCAGTGATTTATTATAAGATTTTGGAAAATGCACATTTCACACTGTGCATCCAACAAGAGTTGAACATCAGTTCTGGAGAGTTCCATTGTGGATTTAAGAGGTGTGTTTGCATATAAAGTTTTACATTATGTGCATGTAGAATATTCTGCATGTTTGATAGTCTCACATCCCCATTGTTGATGACAACTGCAGGCAATAGGAAGATGGAGGAATATCATTTAAGATAACATGACAATTCAGGAAACAGAAAACATGTCAGCATGCCCAGTAAAGCTTAGCTAACACACAACATTGTAAATGAACCCTGCACCTGTTCTCGATGTTAAACGTGATTGCAGAATTGTATCAAACGCGGGTTTGGCTGATTGTGTCTGATCCATAAAAGTGTCTGGAAACCAGAAGCACGAGTAAAGATGATGCTGGTGTCTAGTTCTGACGTTTGGTTTTTGACTTCTAGTCTTGGTTTGACCGTAGGCAGAAGGGCCTCTGAAGTTTGTTTTTGTTAGGACACCGAAGGGCAATCTTCCGCTATGGGTTAAACCACGGGTGCTAATAACAGTCCACAAGGATTTGGAAGGTCACATGACTTTCTTGCATCCCACGGGGTATAAATTTAACTCTAAAACACAGCTAAGTGAGTGACTTTGGATTTATAATGTTTCCAAAGAAAAAACAAAAACAAAAAAAACACATCAGACATTGATAAAACTGACATTTCCATCTCCCTAGTGTAAACTGCATCTCAGTATGTGAGAGCAAATGTTACCATGCAATAAAATCCATATCTCTGAGTTTATTCTGTCACATTACGTTTATTACATTGTCCTGAAATGACTGTTATTCTAACACTCTACTGCTCAAATTCAGCTGCAGGAGTCATGTCCATGTTGAACAACAATTTGCTCTCCACAATTTCATTTACTTCCAGTAATCCTCTTTTGCTGCTGGACTCCACTTTGTACTGCCGTCTCAAAAGTGTGTCTCTTTGCTTTATTGCTAAAACATTTCAATGCAGCTTTGTTTCCAGTGTGATAGTTATGTTCCCCTGTTTGTGCAGCTGTTACAGCTTAGGCGGCATTCACGATGCCTGCAGGAACCCCATCGATGCTCTTTAAGTGATTTCTATGTAGTTTCTTTCTGTTTTTATGCAACCTCCTTCCCCTACTCCACTTCATCTTATTTATATAACAAGATGATGGTTTTTAACAACTTATATTATAACAATATTTCAAATAAAGTACATTGTTGAATATTCAAACGGACAGATTTATGTGTCCCTGCATATAAATCAGTACACAAAGGAGCTGGAACCGACTCCAGCAGCTGACTTTAACATGCCGCTCACACGTTGATGCTTCAGTCTTGATGATGGGAAGATGTCACGCACAATTCTGTATCAGCCAGCTGGACGAAAACTGTTCTTCTAGTTTCACATTTTGAAACCAAATTCTACTCACGTGCAACTCCAGTTCCAAAAAGTTAAGACGTGTTGTAAAATGTCACAAAAGCCAATGATTTTCAAGTCTCCTACACTCATAATTTATTAACAGTTAAACATATAAAACTTTATCAACTATTGAAACTGAGACATTTTGCCAACATTTAAAAAATGTTTACTCATGTTGAGTTTGGTAGCAGCACATTGTAAAAGGAAGTTGTGGTATTAGTTGTGAAACAATCTCCATATCTTTATAGGTATGTACTTGTGAATACTTTGAGCATCTCATCATCTAAATATAGTCAAAGGATTCTGAGAATCTGGTGATAGCTCAGTGGGTGTGGGACAAGGAAAAAAATCCATATCAGATGCCTTTGCTCTTTGGGCCCTCGGGCAGCACTGCATTAAAAACAAGCATGATTTTGTAATGGAAATAACTGCATGGGCTTAGTCAGACTTCTCTGTTTAAGAACACAGTTCACTATCTCATCCACAAACTTAAATTGAAGCGCTGTCATGCAAAAAAATACCTAAATATATACATAAAGCCAAAATATCACTGGCTCTTTGGGTCTTTTAACTTGTCTTCAATTTGTCTTGACCCGTCTGTATTTTAAACCTTTCATCACCTGAAAACATTAGGCTACATCAAAGACAACCGAGAACCGTTGAAAAGGTCCAGTCCCCCCTCTTTCACTGTGTGTGACTCACAACTTAAATAGAAATGAGACACTGCATTTTCCTTATACTGCCAAAAGTTATGGATTGGTAACTTGCAGTGGAAGATAAAATCCAGTGGGGTGTTTTAGCTGCTTTTAAGGGTGCGCTTTTATTCAGATGTCGTCATGATTTGGAATTTATGTTCCCAATGATCACAAAAACAGTAATCAAGAAAAAAAAACAGATTCTTTATTGTGTTGTGAATGACGAGTACACTTCAGGAATCATTGGATGGAATTTTTTGTCCAAAAATTAAAGCTTCATAGATCAGACCAACATCTGGAAAGATGTAGGGTCTGAAAATGGCCCATAGGGCCTTCGAATCTAAGGGGTGGCACCAGTGTTTGCTTTTTAAACTGCCTTTGCATACCATTTGTTAGTGCTATGACCAGTTAGCATAAGGAACAAGGGGATGTATTCAGAGCGATGGAAACAAGTCGGTGAGAAAAAGAGCTGGGCAGAAGAGTGATTTGAGTCCCATCTTCTGTTCAGTTTTCAAAGAAAAGGTCTGAATCTTTAAGCCAAAACCAATTCAAATGGCATTAATCTTCAGCTGCAACCATCTACACTGTTTACATCTCCATTATGTCGCTACTCTGTCATCATCATGTTAAACCCACCCAGAGACTCTATGTGCAAGGATGGACCAATTTGATTGGGTCCCCAAGACTGTTGAATTGTGATTATGAATTGTTTAAACATATGTGCTTCATAAAGTATTTTGCAATAAACAGCTAAAAAACTCAATATTATTCTGCTGGAACAGTTAAACCACTTCTTCTCTTCAGCAGCAGGTAAAAATGATGTAAAATAACAGTTCTGAGGAAAAGCATCACCAAAGTAACTCCCAAGCACGAGATCCGTCTCAGAAATGACTACATGCCACATCCATAACACATGTAAGGTTTGCCTCCTGTTCAAGGTGCACTTTCTGGCTGAGGATAAATAGTTACTTACAATTCCATACGCCGCGTGGCGGTTCCTATCGACCTGACCGCACATAGATTGCCGAGGTCTGAAGAAAATCGGGTATGCAAGGTCACACTGAGAAGAGGAACCTTGAATTTGTCAAATCAGCTTCATTGGAAAAGAGCTTTATATCCAGAAACTGCCAACAGGTTTCTTTGGAGGGAAACGTAATACTCTTTGTATTAATGAAAGTTTCTTATGCAGTTCGATGTAAAGAAGGTCACACCTGGTATACGGTATCAGTAACAGAATCGTGAATGTCCAAACGCTCGACTAAACCTGAAAGACCAGTGCGAATGCATAAATGACTTAGAAAATGCCTTTGGCTTGCAAAAAGATTAGTTCTACCCCTCTCTCAGGAGAAAAAATTGTTTCTAATGTTATGAGTATTCTCTCTCATTTACGACTGCTGATTCATTTATTGGTTTAGGTGTTTGCATGTTCAGGGAAAAAATCCCTACTAACAACATGTGGTGTCTTTTGTTTTGAACACACACTACCACGTGCACACACAGAACACCTCCACATGCAAACCTGCACACATCACGACACCGTGCACCACATTGCAAATCAGGACATCCATCTCCGACTGGGGCATTTTGATTTCAGAGTAATGAGGTAGTTTATCGCTGAAACGAGGCATGCTCTACAAGCACTGATGATGACGCTGGAGTCATTTTTGACATAAAATTGCTGACAAATACCCTCCATCAGCAAATGTACCCACACACACACACACTCGCACATGTGCTCTGTGAAGAGACACGACAAATCGAATCTGCCCGGCTTCAATAAAACCTCCAGACTCCCGTGAGTCCATTTTGAGATTGTTGTGTTAATTTGATTTTTAGTTGGGCTAGATTACAAAACTTCTTTTGCTCAGGAGAAATTTGTGCTTTACTGTAACATTTAGCCTTTTAAAAGATGGCATGGTTAATACAACATGTTTCTTCAAGGAACAACATTTTGATCATGGATATCTTAGGTTTAACAATGGCAAAGTCTTTTGACTCGGCTGGCTTAGCTTAACCATGTTGTGCAATTACTGTATGCAGTGTAATATTGTATTCATGCAAGTTTCTGAGTGCATAATGTCATAAAATCAATCTGACTTCTTTGAGATTTCTTTACATTATTCCTCAGAATATCAACATAATCCTCTTCTCTTTTTTTCCTCCTCATAATCTTATGCAACCCAAATAAGGTTTCTTGTTCCTGAAGCAGGCCATTCAGTCTCACTGTGGGCTGAAGGTCCCTCCCTTCTTTTACCAAACAAAAACAGCATCCATGTGCATCATCTGAGTGAAGGACTTTCAAAACCCATTTCCGATTAAATCCAGATTAAACCGGTTCAGCAACAATCATCTTCGCTGACATCAGAGGATACTAGTTGAGTACTTCTGTCTCACAGTGAAACACTTGAAGCTGCAGATTCAGAGAAGCATCCAACATTTTCTGAGTTCTGGGATAATTTCTTCACTTTTTCGCAGCATAGCAGTTCCTTACATCTATTTCAGAGGAGTCTCATTCTCAAATGTGGAAGTGACATAAGTCCTTCTCATGGACTTTTTATGACAACCAGTACATTGAAAAACAGGTTTCATTGTTCCTGCAGGGCTGATATGTTTTACCTTAACTGTGTATTAAAATATCTTATTGTATTTCTGAACTACTACGAGATTATTGAGTCTAAAGAGATGAGTAATTGTGTGTGAAAATGCAAGAAAACGTGTGGATTTGCAGATTATATGACAGTTAATGCAATGGCCTCATATAAAGCATGTCATTATGGGAGATTATATTTCCGCATGTGACAGGAAATATGATTTATGTCCCCAGTGGCCTCTTCTAACACAATCATTAACTGTAACTGCTCTTTTATTTCCCCACATTCACATGGTTCCGCACCGGCGATTCATGCATTCTGCCCTCTTTTCCATTGACATGTATTTATTATCCAAGCAAAGTATTGCGTTGTCTTGCTATGGCTGCATCCTACCTCCACAGCAGGCCAATCATCAATCACTCGGAAGGACCATTAAGCACCTTTTCTTCTCCTGAAGAGTGAAGTGACATTGGTCCTCGGAGGCTGCTCAGCTATCCCTTCGTCGTCCTCGCCCTGGGGTGATAGGACCCCCCATGCAGGATGCAGGAGATGGGCACTACTTGCATTCAAAACTGTTCTCCACTGAGTTGATGCTGAATAATGAGACTTACATATGAGATGGAGGAGCTAGGTGCTACAGGAGAGAGCATTTTTCTCGTTTTTTTTCTCTCCTTCGCCACTGTCATACAAGTAGGAGCCAGCCTGTGGCTGATGTGCACTAGCTTTGTCACATAATTGCATTATGTAGGGTCCCCAAAGGCTACAGCATAATGTGATACGCCGCACAACTGTTGCTAGGTTTCTACAACAGCTTCGTCTCATGAGTTATGTATTAGTGTTTTCACTGGAGCTCCAGGATCAGATATTGTACCGCACTGTCATTGTTTTAGATCCTCTTCCTAATGTCCTGCAAACCTTCCCCTTTGGACGTTTTAATTTCAGAGTCAGGGTCTTAACTGTAAATGTGTCTTGACAACACAGACGCCGCTCGTGAAGCAGGCCCATATGAGATTGTCGGCCTGTCTGAGACAATAAATATCAGTGCTGAAAGCCTATAGCACAACATCTGCTGGAGGCACACCCCTGGATATCACCACACACACACACACATATATTCAGCAGCACTATGTCATCTCAAAGTCATTGTCAACACTAGCTGGCAGTGTTGAAACTGAATCATGTTTGTGTCTGACTCTGTAAGGTTGTTTTTCTTTGTTTGCTGGCACCATGAGTGCCTACGATCCAAAGACTTTCTTTTCCTTTTTTACGAAAAAAAAAACATTTCCAAGAAACTATCATCAAACAAATGTGACAAAAGATTTAAATCTGCTTAGACGTAAAAGTGGTCAGTGTTTCTGTTGTTAAACTTTGTTGTATTTGATGTTTTTTAGACACTTTCTAATTGTTATAGTTTCTAAAAGGAATCTGTCTACTTCAGTTGAATACAAGATTTCAGCTGCAGTCTGTGGTTGTTTTTGCCTGATTCTCCAGATGTTTTCATTCCACTAATCTAGACAGCAGGCAGTGCAGTACACACATTATATAGTTTAAGCCCATTTACACAGTCACTTCACTCTGCCGCTGCAACACCTTTGTTCCACTTCACTGTCCAAGGCAACAACTATGGCAACAATCAGGCAGAAAGTTTATCCTTATTGTCAATACAGAGATTCATTAAGTGGCAAACGACTAAAATGACCAAAAATGTTAAGGAACTTGTTGCTAAATGTGAATTATTGTGGCTTCACAAGATCACTGTGAATGCACAGCTAGAAAATGGAGGTGAGATGAAGAGGGGATCACTGAAACTTTTTTGCCGAGATAGTTGTTTAAATGTGGCTTTAGAAAGGTAGTAACAATGGTGAGGAAATGGCTCCAAACTCTGCAGAAGATGAAATCCAATTATTCCCAAAGACCTCAGAAATAGTCCATTCTTGGAATTTCTAGTCAAAAATCTTACCGTGGTGATCGACAAGCAAGCAGAAAAAAAATAGCATCAGGTTTGCAACCACAATGGTTGGAGCAACAAAAACGGCTGGACTGGCTGCTCATTGAGGCTGATCCTCCTGCAGCAGCAGAAAGACTGCAAGAACCAGAAGAGTCTGCACAGCTCAGGCCAGCACTGATGTATGTCCCACTGGAACAACCAAGCTTTGTTTCCACTTATTCACTACTGACTATATAAAGCCCAGTCGGTGACCAGAGGTACGAGGGACTTCCTGGCTTGGACAGCAACGATGAGGAAGGAAACCACCTTCACACTGCAGAACATTGTAATACTTTGTGAAAACACAGACTGGTGAGGACACGTTCCACCTTTTTGGAATAGACGGAGGAGGAGTGGGATCTCCACTACATCTTTACAACGCCATCTTCTGAAGCAATGTCATTAATCATGCAGAATGAGGTCTGTGCCATTGATCTTTTGGGAAAATAAGTTTCCTTGGTTGCCTCTTTTTTTTTTAAAGAAATTAAACACCTTTGAGTCAGTAGTATGGTGCCATGGACGCTGATGCATAACTGGAACACAGATGCTGAGCTTCTTGAAAATTCCTCAATTTATTTCTAGTATTTGGGGTGTTTCTGATGTCAAATTCTACATCTATGTTTTATAAATGCAAAGAAACTGGTTGTTTCTCTTTTTTTCCATTCTGTCTTCATTTTTAAACATTCATTTGCTAAATGAGGAAAATATTTCCATGGAGACAAAAGAGATAGTTATAAAAAAATAAATAAAAGTAAAGGCCTGCCTTGTTGGAGACCTTTTCACACCACAAGTGGTTCTCTTTATAATTTAGGGCATTTAGCTTGCCATGATAGTGTAACTTGATTCATAAAAGCCCATCCAATTAGTCTTTTGAATAAGGAGAGAAAAAAAACCCTGTGCTGGTTAAGAATCTAAATACCTTCAAGGGAGGGGAATTCAAGGAACTCTGAACATGAAAAGTGGCGTGTGGGTTCAGAACGCTCCGCTCGGTTGTTTGATGTAGCTTTTATTTGAAGTGAACTCCACCTTCTTCTTTATCAACACAATTTTCCTTCACAACCTCGGCCTTATAGGAATACCTTGGGGTACTATCAGCAGAACTTGAGAAATTTTCACAAGCATCTTCACAAACTGCACAAGTTTTAACATTTTCAGTGGAAAATTAACCAACTGGATTTAAAAAAAAAAAAATCTAATGCACTTTCTGTGGGATTTCTAACTCTTGAAGGTTTTTTTAGCCTACTTAGCAGCCTTGATGTCTTATAAGGTAAAGGAGTGCATGCTTCTCTTACATAGCTCATTGATGCGAATTGGTAAACAGGTCCCTGCCCGCCCATTGACTTTGCTCATGTGAGTAGGAGTCAGATTGATGCTTCAGTCTGATCAAACTGTTGAAATTTGACCGTCTTGACGCTGACATGCGTTGCTGCACTCTCCTTGACTGACTGGCAGAGCACTCTATATGTATGGTAATGAGCCATAATAACCATAATATGTGTCCCATCTCTTGTATTTTATAATAGTGTCATTACAATCTTTCCCCACATGATGCCCTTTTCCCCTTCCTCTTCTCCACTTGAGTTTTCCCTCCCCTCCCGATCTTGTACCCCCTCCCCCTGTACCTGCCTCCATTTTTTTCCCCCTTCATCCCTCTCAGATGCCTTCTCCTTCTACCTCATTTACACTCTCACTCATCCATTTGACAGGAACAGGTGCACTATTAATTATGCTTCAACATATATCTCCTCTGTGTGCTCCTCTCCCTTTCCCCTCATCACCGAGCACTTGCACCCAACCCAACTGCATTAACTAACTCTAAACTTCTGTTTTTGAGGTACTTATGTCCTTACACAGTATATATCCTTTAGAAATGAATTACCATATATAATATTTACCTATAATATATTACCTTTCTGTAACTGGATTGCGATGCCTTTTATAATTATATGCTTGAGTCTGTGGGTACCTGTTGGTTGGTTGGTGGTCTGGTTGTTAGCTTTGGGGGTCAACGAACTAGATGCCATCTCGCTGGCAATCTTGGAGTTAGCCCCAGCTAGCAGTCTTCAGCAGGGGAGAATAATTGTTGCTGCTGGCTGCTTAGCTAAGTTTAGTTTTAAGTTTAGAACCTGCCATGTATTGGTCACAGGTGTGAAGTCTAGCTGTGGAAACCAGGGAGTAATATGTTTATGTCTGCTGGAAAGTTGGACATTTTAAAATGAGGGTTAATGGAGATTGACTCACTTTTGGAGCCCCTGGTGGTAATTTAAGGAGCTGCAATTATTCACTACTTCCATACTAGCGTCAGCTCTGAAAACCAGATCTTGTGTCTTGGTATATAAAAGTAGGGGATGAGTGGGATCAGTATTTGGCAAATAAAGAGGTTTGTTTCCCAATGCTCTTTTTTTAAACTCGTGAATTATATTTCCTTATTATTGCTTGTAAAGAGTTAACTGCCTAATTAAAGCTAATCGTGAACTAATATTGTAAAAGTGATATTGTTTTTGATTTCTCTAGATCCTCACGTTGTCTTTTTACATCTTCTAATTTTTTTCTGTCCAGTATCTGCACAAGCATGACATTTCAGAAGGGTTTTTTTCCATCATCAGTCGTAATGAATCCAGATTACAGATTATTCATTAGATTTTCTTTAGAGACCTGTTTCCATATGATCTTGTCCGATTTCCTCATTACCTCAGGTTCGCAAAGTGTCATTTTTTGCTGTATTCGTGTTAGCCACTTTAAGATGGCAAACTGAATTGCATTATCTCCAAGCATCAAACATTGCCTTCTCATGAGCACCACAAATGTCTCATTATTTCAAGCGAACAAATCTGGATTTTTTTTTCACAAACCCAGCTGCTTTGCCCCGCTGATCTCCATCTAAATCGGCTTAGCCTGATGAAAGTGACACCGTCAGAAGAAAAATGCAGAGCAGATAAAAATTTAAAAACGAAATAAATAATTGAGAATTAACCCCATGATTAAAATAAACCCTGCAAGACCGAACCCCTCAGCAACATCCACAAATACAGCAGTAATGTCAGATCAAAGTAAACGCCACAAGTTGAGATAATGACTTGTTAAGGTTTTGATAGAGGAGGACACAGATGAGATCAAATTAGATTTTTGTCCAAAGTTTTAGGCCACAGCGAGCCTCCTCAGCGTGGAGGTATGAACTCTAAGTCACCCCAACATTTGGTGCTTTGAAGATATCATTCAAACATCTTCTGCTGAGTTGAGATCTGGAGCTCGCAAATAAAACTTTGAAGATTGACAAAGCTAGAAATATCACATGCTGACATGCTTTTCCTGCCCTTCATCAGTCTGTATGGGAATGGTAAAGGATGAGCAAGTTTTGAATGCCAACGCCTCATGTCTGGATTAGGAATTCATCACATGCACTTGTCATTTTCATCAATGAAAAATCAATTATTTACTTTGCACAATCCTTTATAACAAAGAAATTTTAAAAATGATAAAAATGGGCAAGGGTACATTTGAAAAAAGTAATAATTGAGTTATTTTTTCTTTCAAGTTTGAGACAAAGCATGAAGGTGAGAGACATAGCAAATGTGGTCACTTTATGGACAATGTTTTCACTTTAATACAAGTGCTAGTGGAGCCACCAGGATTGGGGGAAAAATGTATTTGATCTTTGTTGTGCAGTCCTAATCTTCCAAACTTAAACTGACTGATGGAGCATTTACTCCTGTGAGTTTGCTCTGCCTGAAGAATATGACCATATATGGATATTCCACCCTCAATGATGTCACAGAGACACAATGGTTTAAAAAAATAAAAATACATTTTAAAAAAACTCCAGAAGGAAGTGTTCCCAGCAGCCTGAAAATTAGGATTTTTTTGCAGAGGAATACTATAACATTTTTTTTCTTTTTTCTAAGCTTCTCCTCGCATCCAAGACTGTAATTTTAAAAGCCACTTCAGTCATCTTTGAAACATAAATTACTGTGATGTCAAACTAATAGATAAAACTGACATTTTGTTTCCTTTTCCAAAATTTGAAATTAAAAACATGAAGAAAAAAAAACATTTATCACATCTTCAGCCACAGAGTCAGTACTGACTTATCAGTACTGAGTTTAACCAGAGTAGAAAGTGACAGCTGGAACATGCCTTAATCATACTCTGGCGTTCAGGACCTGATGTTCTCATTTCTTCTTCAATATGTTGAGTCATCCTGCCAAGATCTAAAGAGGTCTCTCGTGGTTCCATGTAAAAAAAGTGGATGTGAGTTTGTCCGGAGCCAGACATCTCTGTAAATTTAGCCCAAAAGATGGTCTCATCCGAAATCAAGTCCCCAGGAAACCAAAAATTTAATCACAAGATCCAAGTCTGTAATATTGTACCTACTGCTGTCAAATGTGCCTGATCTACAGTCAGAAAGGATGAAGCACATTTGGCCTGCCCAAGAGAGAGTCTTTGGTGGTGGTGAAGAGTGGTTGAGTTGGTCCACTGAAAAGTCCTGCCCCTTTTCCATATCACATGTTGTTTGACAAGACCTCTGCAGTCCTTCAGTATGCTCATCAGTGTGTGATTGCTGGAGAAAAAAAAAAACCTGACTGAGAAACACCATTTACAAGAGTATATACCACAAACCATTTGCTGTTGTCTAAACAAGAGCCAAACTACAGTTCACCACTAAAAATATTGGCAATGACCAGAGCTTTTGAAACCATTTGCTAACAAATGAAAGGGAAAAAACCAAAACACGTCTCTTTAGATGTAGAAACATATCAGCTGTAAAGCATGGTGGAGGAAGTGTTATGGTTTGAGATCTGGACTGGACAGCTCTACCTTTGAGAGAGGATCAGAAGAGTAGCCACATTAGGATGGACTGTAAGACCAGGAATACTTGCCACACTTGCAACTCAATTAAGTAATTGGTCGAACGCATGATGGCTTATGGGATCTTGAAGTCATAACCCAGATCTAAAGCTGTGAGAAATACTGAAACAGCCAGTGCATGTGATAAAATTCTCACACTTGCTAGAACCCGAAGAATCTTTGAGGTGGTCTAATAAAAATTACCAGAAAGTCAGGACTTCTTTTTGATATTACATATCTTTATTTTAATTCATTCTACTCTGTAAGCCCTCTTTAAAAAATGTTCAAATGTTTGTTAAAATTTGTCAAAATGCCAACAGTTTTTAAGTGGGTGTACTTTTCTCTTTCCAATTGACTGAATATTAAAAATGAAATTTTTAAATGTGCATTTGGTTTCCCTTTGAAGAATTTGTTATTATTATTATTTTTACTTAAAAGTTAAATTGTCCATCTTAATCTCATTGTATCTTCCACAACTTATTCCTAAAATTATGTTAAATAAAATATCTCAAAAACATAACCATTGAAAATGCTACAAAAATAGTTTTGTTTCCTTTTATTTTGTTTTATTGGGGGCAGGGTCTTAGAGATGGACGGTAAAGCAGGTTCATTCCCTCAAAATTCTGATCTTGGATTTATTTTAATTGTGATGACGACATACAATAAACGGCAGATTATCAGTTTCAGGAACTCATGTCATATTCATGCCTCCTGTGACCAGCGTGAATGTTTCTTCCCTGAAATTTTGTCTGTTAAATTCACCATTGGAGGGGGAAAAAAAACATCCTGGCTGAAGCCCAAAAGATATTCTTGGGAAGGCTCCTGGAGAAAAGTGTGTGCATATCTATCAGCTGTGCTGGCAAGGTTTCCTGGGTAACTGAGCTGGAAGTGTAAATTACAGCAGACTTAAAGGTAATTGGCCTAAAAATATCATGAATTTTGGAGGTTAGTTAACATAAATGCCTGTTAAGTTAAATTTGACTTAAAACGGGAGACTCCTGAATGCTGGGGTGTCACATTTAGTATTCACTCCCTCCCCACTCCCGCCCCACAGCTGCTGAATTTGCTATGATCCAGTCTACAGGTCTCTGTGCACTAAATGATGGAGCAGTTCACAATGCAAAACAATTGTTGGCTCCTTTTAGCGCTGGCTTGCATGCAAAATTTCCTCTTTCCAGGTCAAAGCAGCATGGTGCAAGCTGAATATCTGCATCCTCCTACTGCAAGATGCTGGAAACCTTTCCACATATCTGAAGGGTTTACAGGTGCCCGAGCTCTGCAGCTGAGCCTCGCATCACGCACTTTCCTGTTTCTAATACAGCACGGGTGCCTTCCATCATAATTATGATGTGTGGAGTAAATAAAGCCCTTTTAGCTTGCCTGCCTTGGCTTTCACGCAATGTATCAAGGAGATTCAAAGAGCAATTTGCCAACATGTGAAATTCACATTTCACCCAGAGGACAGAAGAGAGAAAACAAGCCCGTCAGGAGGCGTGTAGGATCTCGTTTGACTGAGCGCTGCACACCAGGCTGCTAATTGCCTGAGACTGATAGAGAAAAGCACTAAAGGAAGTGTTGAACTTGCAATGCATGATGGGTAGTTGACCTGTGTCAGCTAAGTCTTGTCTGTGCCTAGTGGCAATGTTTCATTTTTATTTTATTTTTTTTCTGTGTGTAGGTGGAGGTTATCGGCATATATGAGCCCTGGATGTGCGCATAACTTAGAAGAAACAGCAATAAAGCCTTTGTGGGGCTCACAACACAAAAACACTTTGATCCATCAGACGAAGGCTTGAATCCAAATACTGAGTTGAAACAGCTTCTAAAATAATGACCTGAGCTGCTTTTATGCACCAGCCAAAGTCGTTTTCGACGGAGAATTGAGTGCAGGAGGTGTTCTCGTGTGTCTTGCACCTTGTTGGTACAAATTAGCCCTCACGCTCGCCTTGTTAACTTTTCTCTCTTTATTTGAAAAGAGACACAGGAACTAGTTTGAGTTTGCATGCCCGTGGCCCTGAAGCCGGTGCCGGGCAGCCTCTCAGAGCGGCATCCTTCAGCATCTGTGTTTGTTACTCTGAAACAGAGCGCGGTTGATGTGGCGGGAGGGGAAGTGCAGGTGCTCGTGTTTACTTCCCTCTGGACCTTCCTCCCCCTTGTCTTTCTGCTTCCTCTCTCCTCAGGCACACAGGAATGCAGATAAATATTGATTGAGAAAGCTTTCAGAAGCAATAAAAAGAAATCTATTGCAAATGAAGGAAATTAAATAGTGTCAAAGCAAAAAGAAAGGCAAAGGGCAGGGTAATCCTTTAATTTAATTAGGTGAATTACAAGAAAATATCTTTTCTCTGTCTGTTTTTCTCCTCTTGTCTGGCTCTTCTCTCCCTCTTTGCTCCCGCTGGGAGGCTTTCCTGGGGTTGCTTAGCAACAAGGAAACAGTTTTTCTATGTATTTTTTTTGTTTGTTTTTTTAGCCAACTGGTCCCAGAGGCTGGCAGGGGAAAGGAGAGGTGGTGGTGGTAGTGAGGAGGTGATGGGGGTGCACAGTGGAAGCACTGTGGCGTCTGCCAGCATCCGAGTGGCTGCCCACAGCTGGGTCGGGTTGTTTCCAGTCACAGCGCCCCTCGGCGGGTGTCTCGGGGAACACGGGGAGCGGGTTTTACGGGTTGTGAAGGCTTGCCATGCCCCAGAGGTAAACAAGAGGGTCACAGAAGGGTCGACATGATGAAGCGGCAGGACTTTCCCAAGAGGGGAAGAAAAAAAACCTTTTCTTTGCACTGTGTTCCCAGAAGCTGAGTCACAAGCTCTGCAAAGTTGGTAGCTATCCAACAAACATAAAACTCTCAAAACATACATGACAGAAACTGGTTTCTCCCAGAGGATTTTGACAGGCAGCAGAGTGCCTCACAATGGAAATCCTTTCGGCAATAAGTATGCTAATCAAAGCCTTTCCTGAAATGGATTCTACCGCTCTTTTATTATATTGTTCTTGGGCTCTTCAAGTGATTGACACATTGTAATCTTGCTAATAAGCACCTCCACTCCCCGTTCCCGTCCTATTGTGTTGGTGTTCCAATAGGCCAACTTGGCAGGTGCACGGTGTTTGCTTCGTACTCAATATAGGAGCTCATCTGAGTTACCCGCTATTATCCTGAAATGCAGGCACCCTATGTGCTGTCAGTCTGTGCTAATGTAGCCCCGGGGTCAGGAACCAATCCCACCTCGCATTCTTCATTTCCTCAACGCCTCCTGACCAATCATCCACATCATTACTGGCCTGTCTCTGGTCATTAGGATGTGGCTGGAGCTGCCCGTTCGCCTGTCGCCGGATGTTTAAAACACCCTAAAATAAGACTTGAGTGAGCATTAGGCGCTGAACAGCCTTCATGTCCAGGGTTGAGAACACTTTTTCTCGAGAATTAAAATTAAATATTTCAAAATGATCCATGTTTCAGCCTGATTTTTGGAGTTGAATAATTGCAGCCTTTATCTCTCTTGAGACACTTCGAGACAAACCAATTTAAAATGTATAAAAAGCCAGCTGTAAGATTCATGTGACTGTGCCTGCACTGTCAACTGCTGCTGGTTGGGCCTGACATGTCCAGACAAAGTTGAAAGGTGAAAGAGATAAGAGGTACATCCTCTTGGTGTTACCCTCAGACTAACAGCAAAGGCTATCGATGTCTATTAAACAATTAGAACTAACTCAATTCAGAAAAACAAAAGTGAAATAGTCAAAGTATCTTGTTGTTTTACATAAATATGAAATAGCTTATCAGGTTCATAATGTTTTTCTTTTTTTAATGATAACTCAAGGTTGAGGAAAAACAATAAAAAAAAGGAAGAATTCCTCAATGAATCATCTTATCGTAGTGAAGGGATTCGACTGGACCTGTGATCCCAGGAGCTATGCTGCTGGGAACCACTCACCTCTTTGGGTCTCTTAAGACCAATTGCTTCTTGGTAAGGAAGCTGGCAAAGTGCACCTCAAAACCTTTAATGATGGTCGACAAACTACCATGCCACCTCACCCAATTCAGGGTTATTAGAGTTTTACTCTGGAGTCTGTGGTAGTGGTTCAGAAGTGAGTTCTTGATGATGGGCCTTCACCCCTGGACCACCCTTTTCAAATCTATCACCAGTCAGAGGTGCATAAGGGTCTGGTACATTGTGGACTGGGCAGTGGTATGAAAGAGAGGCCTTAGTGGTCTTACGCTTTATTGCTGAAATACGCTATTAGGGCAGGGTGAGGAGCTCAGTCATCTGGGAAAGTTTTGAGTACTATGAGCCACTTGAGGTGGTCTGGGCAGCTGGTTAGGATGGCTGCTGCATGAATTTCAGGCTAGGTGTTTCAATTATGTCCCAATGGAGGAAGGACTCAGGGCACACCCAGGACCCACTGGAGAGTATAGAGGCAGGCCTTCATTAGCGGGGGTAAAGGTGAAACTGTGAACATGAGAAGTGTAACATGGCCAACTTCCCCAGTCCTTTCACCCACTGTGTCTCCATTACGTTGTAGGTCACCAGTGGGATCTTCTCACTTTTGATAGTGATCATTCTTCAACAGTCTCAGTTGCAACATAACTGGTTTGGAAATGTTTTGGTGCAACATTAACATAAAAAGAGATGACTCAAACTCAAACGGGGTGTCATGAGAGATAAATATCACCTCTTCCCAACAGCAGTCAGCACTGAGTCAACCCCACAGCCCTGCCAGCACTGTTTTGGGTCCTTACTAAAGTACATAATGCAAGGCAGGGGTTTAAGTCTGCAGAGGCTCCCAAAAAATCTCATTGCGAGGCTGTTCCTAGTAATGAAGACAGTGGTTGATGCCCCATAAAATATTCCAGGGCTCCAGTAATGGAAACTTGCCTTATATGTTTTACTTATCTATGAATGCCTAGAAAAGTAGAAAAGTCCTGGATAGGCGGTAAGATATGGATGGATTGATAAGTGGTAGCCTGTCCAGTCATCTTTATTCCTTCTCTTTGTGATACTAAGAATTAGTTTGGTTTATGTAGATTTTTCTTGATTTCCAAGTAAAATCTATATAATCCAACAGATGCAGAAGGAAACCACTGGACAGTCATCCAACCAGTCAGACTTGGAGGTTGCATCGAATAGAGGGTCTGAGATGCTCTTGTATGACTCTTGTATGAGGTCTTCTGCATTAAACTTAATCTTTCTGGTTCCACTCACACAATGAGATGAGATCAGCTTGGATTAAAGCCAAGCGATTGTCTTTCAATGGCTTTTTTTATCATGTGCCTTAGGAGAAATTATATAAAATCCAATTAAATCAAACACGATTTTTTTTAAAAAAAATCGCTTCCATTTAATTTGAAAACATTGTTTATTAAGGTGCGATTATCCCCAATTCTCAACCCTTAAGGAACAGCTGAGGAACTCTAATCAGAGAAGTGTAATCAGGCTGCAACTGAGCTGACATTTTAATAATTTTGAACTATACGTGGAAATATTTTATGAGGTTGACATTTCAAAATGCAAATAGCATAGTTTGCTCACAGAAAATGAAATGAATGCATCACCACGTTAAGGGTAATGAATGAATGAATGAAATGTGGACCCAGTGAGGTGATTGATGCATTTACTTGCATCAAACTCTGAGTAAATATAGATATGTTCTTTACAGGTATGAAAGTTTGCAGATAAATCATGTGTCTTAGAAGTGATGCCACATTAAATATTTCCCATCATTTGTCTTTTTTTTTTTTTTTTCTAGTCCATCAGAGAGGTGACCGGCTACGTGTTGGTGGCTCTCAATCAGTTTGAATACTTGCCGCTGGAGAACCTGCGGATCATCCGAGGCACCAAACTTTACGAGGGCCGCTACGCTCTCGCCATCTTCCTGAACTACCGGCGGGACGGGAGCTACGGCCTGAAGCAGCTGGGCTTACGAAACCTCACAGGTCAGACTGATGGCACTTTAAATGAAATACAGCAGAACTTTCACTTTTCTACTTTGTCTCTTTCTAAAGTGGGAACACAGCATTTAAAAAAAAACCCAACGTGAATGAAACACTTTCTGATGCATCAGAGAACAACCAAATCAAATATATTTTAGAGTTATTATGATAAATCATTGTTGAAAAATGCAATATTTAGCTATTTAAACTCCCCCTCAAAATGATTTATAGCATCTATTTGTGATGTAGGCTTCCAGGGCTTTGAAAATATGTTGCCATTCTCTGCAGTATGAATGCTTGTGCTTCACTTGTTTTTTGTACACCCACATATATAGAGTTAATAGAGCCTTTATAATTAAGTCACAAAATTGGAACTCAACTTTTGAAGCTTCTCTTGCAAATGAATCATGGGTATAAGTCCTATTTTTTCTGTTAATTACATTTTTGTTTACACATTTGGAAGAAAAGGCTTCTCTTGAAGATTTTGGAAGTGTTTTTATCAATGTTTTATGTAACAGTTGTGCTGCTTTTGTTTGTGTTGCCCAGTTGAGAGTTTGCAAGTTGGATTTGGTTTGTAAAAGGTAGATTTTCTTCCTGTTTAATTAATCTCAGTGTCAGATGCGTGACAAAGGACTTTGCAGTCGGTCGATTGTTGCACACTATTGAACGGTCCTTCCAACCTTAGTCAGAACAAAAGAGGAAAATACTCTTTCACTTTAACATAAACTACAGGTGAATCTCCTTCACTTTCTGCCAATGAAACCACATCTCCTCTCAGGGTTCTTCACAAACAGCCAGACTGCATGCAGTGCTTGCAGATTCTTTGAAGAGGTTCATTTTTCCCAGTGTGCTGGGGAGCCAGGTGCTGTTTTTATCTTCGGTCTTGGTGCCAGCATTACCATCGCTTTGGGATAGAAGCTCAAGATGGGTTTGTAGCAGAGCTGATTGACGGATGACTGTCAAATAAGATCTGAAGGGAGGCGGTGGAGCTCAGCCTAACGTTTGGCAGCAGTTTTTGATGCCGTGCACAGTTAAAAAGGACAAACAAAATAAAAAACACTGAGCAATATTAAGGCAGCTGACTCAACTAAAATGCTGAAAAAATAAAAGATAACTTATTTGGGGACATTTAGGTTCATGCCAAAACCAAACTTTTTATTATAGGCACTTGATGTAATAATGACATTTCGGACCAAATAAAGGCAAATGTCTGTTGAGTTGATAAAGGAACCATTATCAGGTGTGCTAATGAATATCGACAAGCAGCACATACCGTTTTAACACTTGTTTACCATTAGAGGTTCAATTTTTTGAAAGTTATGCCAAGCACTGACATATAAACCTTCTTGGAATATACTGCCCCTCTTTGGAAGTGATTTGTTGTTTTTTTTCTAACAGAGCAAAAGCAGTTTTGGTATCTCAGCGTGTCCCCCTAGTGGCGTGGAGGTTACGTAATGTGACATTTGCTATTTTTAGCTCAGCTGATCCTCCTATGGGTGTGACGGTCAACACACTTTTAAAACACTGTCCAAGGACTTTTTGTTCTCGTTGTCATCTTTTTAACTTCATCCGCATATTTCTGACATAGTCCACTATGGTGATAAGGTGTTATCGCAAAAAACAACTTGAATTTGAGCTCAAAATGACTTCAGCTAGTATTTTGTTCATGATAGCTAGAAAAGACTTCCTAAAAGTAATCAAGAATTCCTTCAAATGAAATTGAAACTAATACTTCAACATGAAAAAACTCCTTTACGCCACTTTAAAGAGACTGTGTGAAAGAAACATTGTGGGCACATGGGTGGGGGAAGTTGTTTATGAAGAATATCTTAAATATGCAGCGTGAGTGAAGGAAAGCTGACTGTCGGACTTTAAAGAAAGCATTCCTTTGACTTCTTCACTCGTATCCTGCGGTATCCCTCCATCTTACAAATTTGGATCATGTTTGTTTACTGCTTGCAGAGTCAGAGAGTTGGAAGTCTTTTTTATCCTCTACACAGCATTTTCTTTGTATTTAATCTTGTTGGATTTTGCTGGATTTTATTATTGCAGTGGGGAAAAAAGCATTGTTGTCCTTCCAGCATGAATTTGATTCCATCTTTTTATGCATCTTTCGGCGGCCAATGAGAAAAATCATGTCCAACACGTATGCCCCTAAAGCAGTGCCAAAGAACAAAGACAAGTGTGCGACAAACTGCCAATCCCTGATGATTGTTCATAGTGCAGTAGTAGAGATTTTTTTTCCAGAATGTAATTATTAAAAAATGCAACACCAATCGTGGATCACATATGAGGTTCGTTTTTCTCTTGCAGAGGAAATTTGTTGTATCCAAGCCCAACCGGATTCAGTCACATGGTACGTGCCATAGACTGCCAAGACACCGGGAGGCCTTTTCTATATCTCCCTTTGTTTTATTTTGCCTGAGGTTTCTTCTCTGCCATCGATCTGCCCACTTTATTCTTCTCCACTGTGGGAATTGCCATTTATCCTGCATCCTCCCTGGCTTCCGACTGCAGGCAGCTCTGAGTCAGACACTTCCCGGAGGAACCGAATTAGTCACGTGCTTTGCAGTCGCACTAAGTGCAACAAATGCTCACAGCATAAAGTTCATGCATCGGTGAGAAAAAAGAAAACAGCAATGAGAAAGTTGGACAGCAGAAATTTATCACAGGTTCTTGTGCCTATTGACTTTGCACTTATGTTTTTATGATTAATGGTCGCAGATCAGACAACGATCCGCATTAAAACACTCGACAGGTTTAGTGTGATAAGCAGCATTTTATGGAGTCTGAACACCATGATAAAGGTCTTCTGAGAGTTCTAAGGGCGTGCTGACATCCTAAGAAGGGAAAGCAGCGGGACGCCTTCCAGTTTGACAACCTCTACGAAGAAAGGAAACCTGAAGTGAACCTTTATCCCTGAGTGACTCATGAGGACTAGCATGTTATTGTTGGTTCTCTTTTGCAAATAATATGAACTGAGAAAATTATGCAGAAGGGATACAGGAAATGATATCCCTGTTGGGTAGCTTAGGTTTTAAAAAGTCTTTCCTTCATTTGTTTTTCGAATTTCCATGCATTCAGTGAGGAAACATTAAGTCCAGCCTCGTAACTCACAGAGGAAAGTAATTAAGATGTCAGGGATACGGGTATCTGGGTGCCAGTCTCCATCTGCGAGGGGAAGAATTCACCTCTGGTTCACCGCTGTTGTTGAAGCTCTCCAGAGGAGCCCTGCAGGTCTGGCTGGCACTCTTCACACCTCCAGATGTGTGCCTCAGATCTCTAGATGCCATCTGAGTGCAGCTGAAGGCAGCAAAACCGGCCATACAGATGGACCAGCTTGACTCCCTATGCTTATTTGAAGAAAAAGCACAGAATGTTATCATTTTTTCCCCTTTGTGCAACCAATTAGAGCAGCAGATTAACCTCCTTTCCTAACAATGATGAGCAAGCCAACATCAGCGTGTACGCACAGATACATGTCTGATCGACTGAACAAATTAATTTCATTTTGCAGCCGCCATATCTGGAGGGGGGTGTAAGTAGCCAAGAGAGAATACACTCAGCAGTTTTCCAGTGCACACAATGCATTAAACAACAGCTTTACAGATACTTGAGTGGATTCAGTGCACAGAGGGAGTCCACGAAAAGCGTGAAATTCAATTTTGCTGCTGAGTCAGTATGCATACAGCTGAGCAGCCTTCTTACTAGCAGGAATATATAGTAATCTGTGTTTAAGGAACTCCTCTGATATCAGCTTGTTCAGCGACTACTGAGCACAAACTGTGTGCACGTATACAGCATGGCACGGCACTGCTAATTACCCCATGCTGAGCAGCAGTGGGTATAATAACCACCAGATCTGGGGTTGGGGGGGGGCTATCAGAAATGATGAGGTGTTGTGCATGAAAGTGTTCTTAGATCCAGTTTCCGCCTGTTTATTTGCTGAACTTTTCTTTCCTCTTTTTTTCGATTATGTGAAAATGCCCATTTGGATGCCAGCCAAATGACTCGGCGTGCTCCAAAGAAACACTGATTCCCACTTCCCATCTGGCGGAGGTGCCCGGGTGCGGAAGCAAAGCGCCATTTCTGCCACCGCTTTCCCCTCTCTGATTATTTCTGTCGGCCTTCACCGAGGCTCACCGGGGCTGTCGTGACTCCGCCACGGCTTCACAACCTGGCTACATCAACTAATTTAAGGCTCATAGCTTACCACTGCTGTCCCTCTAATTGCGGCGTCTTTGCCAGCATTTTGAATGCATTTAGGCCAAATTACCAACGGCAGCCGCTGCTGAGATGAATTGATTAATAGACTTGACTGTAATTAACCCCATGTGCATCTTCATTTCTGGAGCATGACTATTGATTTACTGGGTCACAAGCATCTAAGTAGTTTCTCTTCTCCGCAGTCATCCTGCTCAGCGCAGTCAGCAGAACAAATAGAGAATTTCCTTCATGCTGAAGAGGATTTGAGAGTTGAATGATGCAATGACTGGATCACAAAAAAAAACCCCATAATGATGTCAGGGAATATCTGCTTTCAAGTATTTATTTGAAGTCTCTCTCAGGCAGAAGGTTTTACAACTTGTTTTAAAGAGAAAAAGAAAAACTTGGCAGTACATGATGATTGCAGCTTTTATGAAATCATCACCGTGCAAAAATGTATATCCATAAAAACACCCACATTGGGCATTAAGTCGGGACTGAAAGACTCGATTTACCACCCTTCAGTACATGACCAACAACTGGAAGATTTCCATTTGAGAGAGCAGCAAGTGCTTCAAAATTAATACCTTTAAGTTTTATTGTCAGATCAAAACAAACATTGATTTACTTGGCTACAATGATCAGAGGAGAATTTAGAGGAGAAGTAAAGAAAACAACACTGTTAAACATGGCAATAGAAATATCATTCTGTGGGGTTAATTTGCCACATAAATTATTTAAAATGACGAGATACTGTTCCAAAAATTCTCATTATTAGCCCCTACTACCAGCAACTTCCACATATCCAGGCATTTTAACAGAACATTGACTGAAATCAAATGCCAAAATTAACTGTGAATGAATGGACAAAGCAGAGTTGGATAACTTTTCCCAAATCATTGCTCTTAGATTTAAAATACTGAGAACTGTGTTTGAAAGTTGTGTTCTAGCCTCGAGTGGAAAGATATCTGGTTTGCCTATATATATATATATATATATATATATATATATATATATATATATAGTACATCATATTGGCTATTATTCTGGCAAAGCTTGTTTGATTGCTCCCATAAGTGTCTGATTAAAGCACAACTTGATGAGCGGCACTTTATTAAATTTATATTAAACTTCAGTATATTTGCACTGTTTGAGCCAGAGTGTATGTTGTGTAAATTGTGTTGATTTCATTAAAATAATCCAGCAAATTAAAACTTGTCCATCAAATTCACTGCATAGCTTCAAAAAATAGAATACGAAGTCATGAGTTTTGATTGTAGTGCACCTTTGATACATTTTTAAAATGTAAAAAAAAAAAGTATTTAAAACTTGTATGCATATTTTCTCCAAAACCTTATTTATGTATTTATGATTGAAGAACTTTGCTGCTGCTTTTGGTTTTCTCCCCCAAATCCTGAAGATCTGGGAAGACATTTTGGACTTTGGTGGTTTGACCATGTGAAAGTGACGTCTCACACTCCCCTGGGCACTCCGTCACAATTTAAACCCACTGCACCCTGTATTTGTCATATTTGAATAGACTTATGCAAAGAGAAAATCAAAAAGAAATATTGACGGGAAAACTCAGTCATTCAGTGTGTCCAGGTTGTCAGCTGACCTGAAATGAGCGTTGGATGAGCACTGATTGACAGGTTTACCTCCAAGAAATAAGCTGGTGCTTCGAAACGGATTCCCTGAAGTTCAGAAAAGACAAACACATTTTTTGGACCCTCATAACTTGGCTGAACATCAGTCTGACCAACTGAAGCAACTCCAGACCATAATATTGCCTCCTGAAGCTTGCACTATAAATACCCAGGATTCTGGAGCAGATCACATGACCTTGGTATCCATGCCATTTTTACATAACTTTTGTTGTATGAAATGTTTTGATCGTTGCTCTGGGTATCTTATAAGCTAAATTTCTACTGATCTTTCTCAGCTACAAAGAATTTGCAAACTTTCTTTCTTTAAGTATCCATTTCAGAAGCGCCATAAAAGCTGAATTTGATCTATAGTTAATCCCCTCAGTAGAGAGTACAAAGGCAAAACACATCAAAGATTGTATATCTTTTACTTATATTTTAAAAGAGTTCATATACCTAAAAGGAGAATCTTGCTGCACCCAAGCAAACATCAAGGTGCCCTTATACTTAACTTTTTTGTTCTTTCACCTCATATTCTTCTGAAAACAAGTATTTTTACATCCAATAACTGATTTTCTTCCATAAACATCCCTTTTCCACTCTCCATTGCCAGGAATGGGAAATACCCCTCATTTTCCTTGCATTAGGAAAAAAGAGGGGAATAAAAAGGGAACCATGACAATTGCGTTTGGAATTTGTTTTGGCAGAAAGCCAACTTCCAAGGCCTCTTTACTTTACATAAAGCTTGCGGTGAGATCTTGAAAAAGTGGGTGTAATTACACAAAGATCAAATAGAGGGAAAGCGGTTAATGCTAATATACGGATTCTGGACTGCTATGAGGAAGAGGGAGAGGAGAGGGATGGGGCCCATTAATAATGAATCCTGTGTCATCATTAAGGCGCCAAATGATTAAAACATATCTTCTTCCAGCTTCAAACACAGCTTTGCTAGCCTAGAAAATGCTGCAGTTGGAGATCTGCGAGGCAAGAGACCCTTTCAGTCCGCTTGTGAAATAAAGTTTTGCTTTTTTTCTTTCATCTCTCTTCTTCTTTTTGGAGTGTGAAAACACCAAAGCACCGGCATTCCCTGTTGAAAAAAAAAAAAAAAAAAGAAATCCTCCGGTTTTGTGTGATGCTGCACAACTCATAAATCTGTGCAGACGTTTCCAAGATGTGAACTTTCATGCCATGCCAGATCAGAAATCATCTTTGCTGCACATTCTTGAGGCCTCTGTGTGGTGGTGTTACCTGGAGAAAACACAGCTCAGCTGCAGTAATCTGCCATCTGCTATTGTTCGCTTTCTCCCGTGAAGATCAGATGAGGCGACACAGCAAAGTGAGCCTCGTTAAAAAAGGGTGACAGAGTTATTGACATGAAGACTAACTCCATCGGTTACTTTGTGATCGTTTCGCTTTTTCTAACACTGTTGCACTCAGAAGTTAGAAGGCTATCACTCAGAAGGCAATCATTGGAGGGTTTTTTTCTCTGAGCGCTCTTCTTTGATGTTCAGGTTTCATGACCCCGGCTAACTCCTGGCATGACCTTGTAGAGCTATACTGACTCTCAATCCACGGTACTTTTCCACCTCCTCTTTCCCCACTCCTCGCGGGTTTCGTCTTGCCAAGTTCAGTCGAGATGGAATGACTCATCAGCCCTGTAAACCTGTTCCCAAAAAGAGTGACAACATTTACAAAACTTATTTAGATTTACCTGATACCTACTCCATATGAACATTAACTGAGTGTCTTGAGGAAAAGCTTGGATGGCCTTCAACTTCCTAAATTTTAGTGAAAAGATGACGGAGGTGATTGTTTTTGGTCCTGCTATCATCAGTGCATCTTCTCCTGTCGATATGGGCCTTCGAGCACATTATTGTTGTAACATATTTTTATTTCCATGTTCAGCACTTTGGACAGCGGTTGTTGTTTGTAAACTGCACTTTCAATAAAACTAACTTGGTCTGGCGAGTCGTCACTCGTATTCCCTGGTGAGCAGTGTTGTTTTCCACACTACTTGTCTACAGATACTGTGTATGTATAACTGTGTGTAGATTTGAAGCTTTGTTCCTTTGTATATTTTTAACTGATGTGGTACAAAAAATCCACCCCTCAAACTGTTGTCATGGATATGAAATTTAACTGTGGAGACCAAAACCATTTCTTTGAAATATACTGTAAATATGTTTAATTCTTCTTCAACATTGAAGGTTTTCACGTGAGCATTAGTGGACATTGACATGATTTTGGAGACGGCCTCTAGTGGACGATCAAAGAACTGCACTTGATCTTACTTCCTTGTTGTAATTGAACCCGGAAAAGAAAAAAATGAGTGTCACCCCTTGGATTCAGGATATTTTATGTTTGTGTACTGGAAGTGTCGAAAGACGAAGAGTGGTCTACTGTATTTTTAATTCCCATGCTCAGCACCTTGGACAGCGGTTGCTGTTTGAAAAGGGCTCTTTAAGTAAAACTGGCCTGCCCTGGCAGGTCACTGTGCAAATTTCCTGGTGAGTGGTGTTGTTTTCCACCCTGCTTGCCTATAGATACTATATATATGAAGATTTGAAGATTTGCTGCTTTATATATTTTGACCTGATGTGGTACAAAAAATTCACCCCTTGTACTTTCGTCATGAATGTGAAATTTAACGACAGGGACCAAAACCCCTTTTTTGAAATAAACTGTAAATATATTTATTTCTGCTTCAAAGTTGAATGTTTTAAAATTAACATTAATGGAAATTGACTCAGTTTTGGAGGCAGCCTCTAGTGGTCGATCGAGGAACTGCACATGATCATAATTCCTTCTAATCCAACCTGGAAAACTGGATGTCGCCCTGGGACTGAGTATATTTTATTCTTGTGTATCGCAGGTGTTAAAAGACAGACTATTTTTCTAAAGGAACTTTTTCTGTCTGTGTGGACATTTAATAATATCTGAAGTTTCAAGATATGAGCTTAGCTGCTCAGCAGTTTCCCTGTTGTCATGGCTCCCTTGTGGCCTGTTCATCGTGCCCTCTAAACTCATGTTGGACGTTTCTATCTTGGACAATTGTGCCCAAACACAATTTCCAGCTCAATAACGGAGCGGACTGACTGGTCAGAGTAACTCCAGTATAAAACAACCTGTCACAACTGTTGTGTAGAAACAACGTGGCACAGCAATTTTGGGGTTGTTTGTACTTAGAGAGGCAATTTATTTGATGAGTGAGTTGCTTGACCTCTGGGTCAGAGCGAGCTATTAAAAGCTCAGTGTAAAACCTCTGAAAGATGACTTTTTCTTTGCTGGTTAGGACTGTATGTTAGGAAATTTAAAAAAAAAACATGAATGCTTGGTTACTAAATTTAGATGTGAAAGTGATAGTTGTTGGGTGTTAATAGATTCTCCTTGAATCCCGCAGGCTAACCGCACACATACATCAGTGTTGATCACGCCATTGGCCGCCTTTATTAGTATTCAGCAGCCCTCTCATCTGTTTGGCTGGCTCTTTTGTTTGCCTGCGCTGATTGGAGGGCCTCTAGTTAATTTAGATGCTGGGAAGCGGTGACACAAGAGGGGCTTATTAGGGCTGTGAGCCCATTCTGCCTTTAAGTGCAGAGTCTCCGCTTCCATTTTCATTTGCCTCCATTATTGAATTTGCTGGCTTCTCGTTCACTGTGATTGCATTTTGTGTCACCTCTAAAAAATAGTAATAAAAAAAGAAATCCCCCAGAGGTACTGTGACGCTCAGAAGGGAGGCTGACTGTATGATAGTAAAAGTTTGGATATCGACACCAAAGTTCGTTCTTTTTATATTCTTCTATTTTCAAGGCTTTGATTTTTATTAGCTTTGAGAGAAATGTATGAAAGTTTTCGTAGAATGCCTGTGAGTGTACTTTGGCAAGAGAATTAGAGGAAGGGGGAGTTTATGTGTTTAGAAGAGGGAAGGGTGGAGCAAGAGTGGGTGGAGGGAAAGAAAGTGATGACAGGGATTCATTTAGCATCCAGTGAAGTTTAAACGGGAAAAAAAAGTGTCATCTCCGCCTCCACTTCCTCCAGCGCCAGCGCAGCTTCCATAATCTCTGAAGGTGAAGCATTTTTCATCAGGATTCATCGCAAAACAATATCATTCGAGACTGCAAAATTTAATCAGGGGCTTTAAAACACAATTATGGTTATCAGGGAGGACGCGACTGCAGCGCTCCCGTTCGTTCGGGGCGAGGGGGTTGTTTCCACCCCCCACCCCTGTGCTCTCCTCTCCCCCATTTGTCACCGAACACAATATCTCCTTGACTGGCCCAGCTAATAATGGAGAAGTTGGGGGGAATGGGACTCCGGAGACCCGCCTCCGCCTCGCCACTGAGATCAGATAAGTTCTCCTGAAGTCAAGAGGTCCCCGAGTCACTATGGGTTTTGCTTGGAAGGATGGTGTCGTTTATAAAAACCCGGCACAGCCTTCTGGCAGCTTTTTAGGCGCCTGAATAATGCAGGTCTTTATAAAATGTGCAGCTGCAGGAGCAACATGTTTCCCCGACTCTCTTCACGCCTTGAAAAGTTCATTTAATTTTGGCCAGTTGTACCGGCAAGCCTCTTTAGCTGATCCTCTGCATTCATTTACAGGATAACTAGATGCTGTTTTCTCTCTCTGTTATCTTAAAGATCCACAGTCATTTATCAACCAGCAGCATGGTTGCAGTCTGGAGATTTAACAGCTATTCAAAGGATTTGAGAAGTCAAATTCACTTAAGCAACTGTCTGTAAACAGGCTTGGAGGCGCCATACATGGTGGTTACCATGGACTTGTTTTCCAGTCAGGTCATCTGTTTCCCTCAAATTACATGACTTCCTGCTGTAAACAGTCGTAGCAGAAAACACACAGATTTATTTTAATTACAGCCGCTTTGATCTGGCATCTTCATGCGAGTGAGTGATTTGTTCAGAAAAAAATTCCCTTT
Source organism: Zenarchopterus dispar (assembly GCA_028564865.1). Taxonomy (NCBI): domain Eukaryota; kingdom Metazoa; phylum Chordata; class Actinopteri; order Beloniformes; family Zenarchopteridae; genus Zenarchopterus; species Zenarchopterus dispar. The sequence continues at coordinate 3,398,289 of JAOWBL010000012.1, forward strand.
CTGCTGGAACATGGTTCATTCAAGACAGTAGCTATGTGGTGGGCACTCAGTCATGAAGACGGAAGAGTTTTTTCCTCTGTAGTGAGGAGCTGAACTCTTCATTGTTCCCCTGGCTCAGCTGATCTGCTTCAGCTCTCTTTTGTGTGAAGTTGAAAGTGGCCTGTGATGGATGTGAGCATGTTCAGAATGAGCCAGCATCTGTGCAACTTGGTACCTCCTCTTTTAATCATATGTTTGTGTGTGTGTGTGTGTGTAAAGAAATAATTAATATAATCTCATCATACATCCATTATCTTTCCCCACTTATTCCAATGCAGGGAATCTGCTGGAGCCTATTCCAGCTCTCTGATCAAACTAGGTCTTGTTATCATCCAAATATAAAGACAAGCAACCTTTTTTCCCATCATCACATCATTTATGTGACAAAAGACAGAAATACTTATGGGCAACACTAAGTACCCCCTCACTGCTTCCATAAGATTTAAGAGGGTGAATTTTAGCCAGGTTCTGTTAATCTTCAGCCCAACTGATCATCAGCAGAGGAATAGATAGAAATTTTAATTTTAAGTGTTCATGTGTGTCTGGAAAGAGTTTTAAGATAATAGGCTGTAAGATAATCATTTCAAAATCCAGTGTTTTACAGTGTGAAAGGTTATTCAAAAGTAGATAGCTTTTGCAACAGTTCCCAGTTTTCCCTGGAGTGGATGTCCCAGGAAATATCCGCCACAGAGGGAACGTACAAGGAAAAAAAAAAAACTAAACAAATGAATACATGAACTTTTCATTATTATTGAAAAACAACAACAGTTAAGACTAAACATGTTAAAAGTTAACCTCTGAAGTGCCAGGGAGAAGGGGGGAGGGATAAGGGAGGTCCAGGTTCAAATCCTGGGCTTTGGTCCTTTAATGCATTTCTATTCTTCTCACTCTGCAGCAATTTCCTGTCAAATTATTTTCATTAGGACCCACTAGAGTATAAATAAATGATAAAAGTAAAAGTATTAGATTACAACTGACCAATCGGAACATCCTACAGGTAAACACAGGTAAACCAATGGATGTTGAGTTTCAGATGTACAGGAGCTTGAACCTGGACATCTGGACATTTCAGTTTCATTAAAAAAAAAAAAACATTGGAAGATTTTGATGTTTCATCTGTTTTATAAAGCTTAATTCCATTTCCTGAATCAGAATTAAATGTCTGTTTTGGATTAACTTTCAGACTTAATGTCCAGAACATCTACATTTTCTATAAGGTAAATGCTTTTCCCTTTTCTAGTATTAGCTAAAGATATGTGATTGCAAACATTATGTAGCAACACAGATTCTGTCTTGGATAAGTTAGCTAGCTTGTGCTAAAATTTGCAAACATTCATTCCCACTAGCCATGAGTTTACTGAGCTCCCAGGAACCAGACACAAAATTGGAACTTTAAATCAAGCTTTAGGGAGCTAACAGTATCTTTATAACTTTATAACTTCTGTTGATAGATAGCTAATAGTAGATCTGAACTAATGTAGCGCTGTAATTTCAACTCTATTTGCCTCTGAACCTTCATCTCAAGTTTAACCAACCATATCTTTTTTTCAGATTTTAACTGCCCCTTGAGGATAGGTGGTCCCTTTCTGTCCTAATATTTGTATAAAATATCTCTAGACAATGTTTTCACATGTACAACATCCAAATTCAAGTTCAGAACAATAACTAAGGAGCATGAGTCTTACTGATAAGTCGGTTAGAAGCAGACTGAGCAGGATTTTATTTTTTTTTAAGGATTATCAGTGTAAAGCCTCTTTTCACTAAAAAGAACACAGAAGCCCTCCTGAGGTTTGCAAAACTCCTACATGAGACCAAAAGTGAAGTTGTTTGATCTTAATACCAATGTTTGAGTCATGTTTGATGAAAACCAAGCACAGCATTTAAAAAGAAACCCCTCATACCCACTGTCAAACACAGTGGTGACCACTTATTCCCATGTTTGTCTTATTCCCACCCCACAGAACTGAAGTGCACGTTTTTCCTCAACAGTGAGATATAACTACAATATCATTGATTCTGATGTGAGTGTTCGTCTTCCAGAGCTGCAGATTTGTTGCAGTTGTGAAATGTTTGCCGGCGCTCCCTGAGTAGGTTGCGCTTCACAAAAATGAAGCCAATTTGTTTCGTTCCCCAGATCGGCGCCTTCTGTCTTTCCAGCTGTCAGCGCTGTGTCGCAGGACGCACAGAGCACCAGGATCCAGTGCATGCAAATGACTAAAAGAAGCAAAACAGTCAAAATATAATTCTGAAGTAAAAGCAGTGTCCAAATAATTATTGTGCCTGTTTGCTTAAAGAAACACTCATGAGGATCATTTTGGTAAATGAAGTGTAAAATGCTTAAAGAAACAAGTAGCCTACATTTGAAGCATTCTAGGTGGAGTTCCTAAAATACCCATACATGTTCTTTTATCTCAAATGCATCAATGCATGTAAAGCTTTTTATTATCAGAAGCATTCACATTAACTCTGTCTCACACGCTGGAGTGACATTTGTACCTGTGAATCTCTGAGTATCACATGACCCGATTCACAGTCATTGATCATGGTTTGATTTTTGATTCAAAATGATACTATTTTAGTCTTTGATCCACCTTTTAAATGAATAAGATAAGCCTTTTTTGGATGTGCATTTGAATAGATGTTACCATGCTTTTTGATTCATAGATTTCATTGAAAAAACTAAGCTCCTTTCTTTATTTTGTAAGGCATCTAAAATATAGCTATAGCACACACATAAAATACAGATACAAGTCAAAGACAGTCTGAAGAGAAGTGGACAAACCCACTGTGATATCACCCAAAGGTTTCTTAAGAGTAGTCTTGACACCTGTTGGTAACCCCACCTAACTCCAGACAAACCCCACAGCAAAAAAGCCTGGCAGTTGGTTTAACCATGCCCAATTCTGCCAGGTTACCACAAATTGTTTAGCTTAATTTAGTGATGTAAGCCTGTGATGTTAACTAACAGCATCCCAAAACATCCCTAATTCTTCGATACCATTTTTCCCACCTGTCCTAAGTGGAGTCTTCTGGTTGCAGGACTATGACTTAGCATGCCCTCCATCAATGATGAGTTGAGTTCTTCAGATCGTGAGTTGACATAACGCCAGAGGTGACAAAACTCAAGAAAGTGGAAGAAACAAGAGCGACTGAGCGAGAGAGCAGGCACAAGCAATCCCAGAAAGTGTCATAAAACTCTCTGAACTAAATACCTTAAAAGTTCCTTTGTGTCATTTTAAAGGTCACTTTAGGCATCATCACTGGGCAATAGAAGCAACAGTTCAATTTCAAATGCTACAATTAACATATCCTTTGCTCATAAGCTGTGGGTATGGACCAAAAAAGCTCAGTTATACGTAGAAGTGGCTGAATGATGATTTCGTCCAGAGGTTTGCTGGACTTTCCCTTAGAGGCAGGATTAGAAGTCCTGGCTCTTAGGAAAGATTTGGTGTAGAGTTGCTGCTTTTCCACACTGAGGGGAGCAAGTTGACATGGTTCAGGCATCTGGAAGATGGCCTCAGGTGAGACCCAGAACATGCTGGAGAGATTACGTCTCTCAGCGGCCCTCAGGATTTCCTCGGGAAGGGGCAGGGGAAATGACTGGGAAGGGGGAGGTCAAGTTCTCCCTTCTTTGCCCTCTGGCCCCACAACCCAGATTTGGTTAAGCACTGGATGGATATCATTGAGATCGCCAGTGGTCATCCCCCACAGTTCATGGCCATTGGTTCAGACCAATGTTAAGGCCTCATCATCCAGGCTGGGGATCAGGGTAGAGTCAGCTGGGTTGGTTTGGTATCCAGTAAGGATGTCTCTCAGACACCTTCCATGGCTGATGTTTTGGACATATCTCATAGTAGGGAGGACTTGGGTTAGACCCAAGGCTTACTAGAGATTGCATCTCTCAACTGGTTTGGGAATGTTTCATTGTCTCCTTCGTTGAGCCAAAAGAAAAGGCTGAGGAAAAGGAGGAATTGGGATTTAATCTGAAGCTGTTACCCCATGACGTGGACCATAGATGGACAGATGAATAATTAAAGTGACTTGATGCAACACTTTCTCTCTTTGCTGAAATTGAAGTTTCAACCCATACTTTAGTTATATATCTAATTTCCCTTAATTCATGAAAAAAGAAAGAAGGAGAAAAAGATCCATTTTCTTTCATTTATGTCATGAAAAAAAGCACACAGGGCATCTCTTTCAGCTCTTCATTTTTTGTTTTTATTTTTAATAACCAGACAATTTAATGTCATTGACCCTCAGACCCTCCCTACAAACACCTGATACCTGAACTCCAGGAGCATGGGTGGGAACTGACAGGAAGTACTTATAAAAAAGCCTCTCATATGTTTGTGTGCTATAGTTCAATATTCAGAGTTCTGGGGTTGCAGTTGTGTTTCTCTGTACGTTTAAGAACACATTTGACTGTGAAGTGAAAGAGTGATCGTCTTAATTTCTGTGCTCAGTTTCCTCGGCCCATCAGCAGAGTGAGAAATCCCTCTTTGTTCGGGAGGGGATGGATGTGTGTGAGGGGTGGGTCACGGTGGAGGATGACAAGTATGGAAATGATCATTACTTTCTTTTTTTTTTTAAAATGGAGCGGAGTGGATGACCTGAATGCTCTCGGCTTGAGTCGGGTGATACGCGCCCCCCACCAACTCCCCCGGGACAAGACAATAATGGCAAAAGCATGGACTCATCAGTCGAGGACGGATCACTGTTACAGCCTTATTCATCAGCATAATTAGAGGGAGGAAGAGATGTGGGACAAGTGGCTAGCAGCACTGATGAAAGCTCATCAGCAGGCCCCCCTCTTTCACACCGACGGCCCCTGATTGGTGCTGCAGCCATCATTGCCTAGAAACAACTTCAAAATAGGAGCTTTTCTCTGCTGAGCGGCAGTAAAATGAACTTAATTGGCTAGGGAAGGCAGCTCGGTGCAGAGAAGATTTTTACATCTTTAACAGTCTGAACAGTTATTGCTTTGTTCTCAGTCTTAGTGTGAATGCAAATAAATATTCTTAGTAAATTTCCCACCAATTCGCCACTGCCTTAAACAACACTCAGGTGCTCTTGTTTTTGTTTACAGCTTTGTGTGATTAAAGGGTCACGGTGATGCTGTCAGGGCAGTCTGACTTTCTCTGCATGCCTCTCAATTTGTTGTCAGTCATTTAAAAATGAAAGCCAACTTTGACCCTCCTGTTTGCTGTACACAGGAGGTTCATTGAATTGTACACAGTGCTGAATATAGATGTAAAGCCAGGGATGTGGCAAAGTCACTTCCAAAGCTACTAAATCTCTGTTTGTTTCATTATTGTACATTTAATTTAGTCTAGATTAGTAAATGACTGGCAATGGATTCGGTAATAAAGAGTGTAATGCAATGATAGAAGCAAGACTTGCAATTAACCTTTCCTTTCTTACAAATAAAAACACCAGCTCAGTTAGACTATAAACTCTGGCAGTACTTAGCTGTCAATCAATGTGTTTCAGACCTTAAGGTGCTCTTTAGGTTTGCTTGGTCACAGTTGTTGCCACTGCAAGTTTCAAACCTTTATAAATGCACAACTCCCTAAACTTTCTCCAAATAATCAATAGCTGTGAGCTCTTCTATACATATATATTGTATAGTGGCTGTTTTCCATAAAAAAGAAGGAATATGTGCATTATTTTAAGGAAAATATTTGGCCACATCTGTTTGGTTTTTTTTTTGGTTTGTTTGGGGTTTTTTTTATTTGTTTGTTTTTTTTAATTCAGGGGTTTCAATCAGACTGATTGCCACAGGATCATAAATCAAGCATCTATCCATACCCAAAATGGGTCGTTCCGAAGAGCTCAGTGACCAAGCGTGGTACACTGACAGAAAAGGTGGCATCCTTTCCACAGTGAACTTCAAGTGATATTAATAAAAAGCAGAAGAGCAGCTCAGCCATGAAATGGAAGTCCATGTAAATGTGGAGGACTTCACAGAGCAGAGTCGATGACCGTGAAGGCTCATGGTGCGTAAAAGTCCCCAATATTCTGGTGAATCAGTCGGTGAAGACTTCCGAACTTCCATTGACAATAGTGGCAGCACTAAAACTGCAGCAGGAGCTTCGTGGTGTGGGTTCCTGTGGCTGAGCAGCTACATGCAGGCCTTACATCACCAAGCCCAATCTCAAGCGTCAGATGGAGTGATGTAAAGCATCTCGACACAGGATGCTCTGTGTCAACTTCTGTCAAGTTTTGGCGGAGGTGGGATGATGGTATTGGGCTGTTTACAGGCTCCTTATTTCCAGTGAAAAGCAATCCTAACAATGATCCCAACTTGTGAGGCAGCAATTTAGGGAAGGCACTTTTCTGTTCCTACACGCCTGGCCCCAATTCACACAGCAAGAACTATAAGGACATGGTTTGATGAGTACAGTGTTGAAGAGCTAGAAACGACCGCTCAGGGCCCTGACCTCAGCCCTATCCAGTACCTTTGGGATGAACCGGAACAGAGATTACGGAGCGGGCCTTCTCATCTGACATCGGTGCCTGACCTCATAAACGCTTTACAAAACGAATGGGCCCAAATTCCCACAGAAACCCTCCAAGATGTTGTGTAAACGCTTCCAATAAGAGTGGAAGCTATTTTTTAGATCCCTGTTGGTGGTAGTCAGGTGTCTGACTACTTTTGTCCTTATAGTACTTGATTTTTATTAGCAAAAAGAGAGTTAACAGGGATGATTGAGGTGAACTAAAAGATTATAAAACCAAGAAAATCTTTAGAAACAACGTCATAAATGTTGATAAACAGAACTTTTTGTCTGCAGTGAGCATAACTATATTTGGACAGAAAAGAGTGTAGAAATTCATGAAATCAACTATGAGAGAGAATTGTTGATCAGTGATGCATCATCACAACCCAGTAAAACAACGAACAAAACCGAAACATAATCAAAACCAGAGAAACACCTGATTTGGGGCTTTGTATTATGAGTAAATGTTTTTCTGCAGGATTAACACTGAATAAATCAAACCAAGGGGAAAATTATACAAATCTACACACTTGTGATGATTTGGAAAGGAACAAAATACTAAAGTGTGAAAACACCCACAGAAAAAAAGAAATCTGGGGCTATGTCTAAAAATGTGGAGGCTTTCACGGCATCCATTACATCTTCCTATTTTTATTCATGTCAGGAACAAAAATAGTATTGTGTAACATGAAAATATCACACTTTATCTCACAACTCATTGTGGGTGTCACGATTCGGTGGTTCAATGTCTGGATTTTATTCATTTTAACAAAGGCTTATCATTTTTGAAACAAAATGTCATCTTATTACAATAACTCATTCCTTGGAGTGTTCAACCACTCTTTTGAGGATTTCCAAACCATTAGAGTAAACGGACCACTGGAGGAAGTCAAAAATGTTGGATTAAAACAGAAATAAAGCCATTTAAATTGATGCAGGTTGGGTTATTTGATAAATTCATTCATTTCTGTCCTCTGTTGATGGGATTTACTAAAGCCAGGCCTCCTGCTTCATAACTCCACGCCAAGTCTGATCTGGGATTCAAAATAACACTTTCACTTGGAGAGATTTCGTTTTAACATATAACACTGAGACCTTTAATCCACTGCCAGGAGATATGTAATAAAAATGCTGCACCAGAAGCAGTTGAGAGCAGAACATGATCCGACCATATGGCAGCGAAGCCCTCAGCGGCCACAAACACTACATGCAGAAAATGGTGTCACGGGGAACTGTGTCACCCAGAAAAAGCTTGTGGCGTAATGCCGCTCTTTGGTCAAACAGACTATCAAAGGGGGCTTTGTTCTGTGTCCGTTTTAAAAGCTGTAGACTCCATACGAGCATGTTTCTGATCAGATGGCCGCTCAACTGTGCAGCTTGGAGTTAAGAAATGAGGAACTAAATAATCTGCTTGTAATACTTTTACATTAAGAGCCGGAAAATGTCAGTGATCCTCATGCAAATGTAAAATAACAAAAGTTGCATCTATCTTGCTAAATAGACAATAAAAGAAGTATGGAAAATTGTGATTTACTGACTGACCACTAAGGGCTCGCTGTAAAAGTAAGTCAACTTCCAGTGAACCTTTTATTAAAATGTTGAAAATCTTTACAGCCTGGAACAAAAACGGTTTGTTTCCACAGCTATGATGTCACATCTGTGACAGGTGTTTGAGTGTTTATTTTTTTAATGTGGCTTATCAGGTAAAATTCTATTTCAGCACAAATGTATTATTTATTCATTTGTTCATTCATTTATTTATATGACTCATAGTCACTGATTTAGTGAGTGTTTGTGCTCACAATTCACTGTTGATTGCACAGTTATTCCCTGTCATGGGGAAAAAAAGCATGTGGAAATGTTGTGGCTGACGGGGTTGGAATAGACACGAGGTGCACAAATATGGCAGGAGAAGTTAGATTTTTATTTGAATTTTAGTCTAATATGGATGAATCGTGGGCTTTAATAACTTCCTGTTTCTTCTGTGATTTAAGCCATGAAATTTATAATACAAATTTCATTATTGTGAAAATGAAATATAAACTCTTTTATTCCTCCTGGAGATTATTCTGATTGTTGTTCACATGGTCAGTTTTTACTCCTATTTTTTTGTATTTATTTTTGTAACAGGCACGTTTTTAGGACCTTAGTACTGGAGACACCCGTCAGTTATTTTCTATTTGCAAGGACACTCTAGTTTTCCTAGTTTAGTAAATCTGGTCAACATTTGAAGATCATGAACACTTTCACGCAGTTTCCTCCTTTCTGTATAACTACTAGCACCAGAACATTTCTGAAAATATGGGAATATTTTCATGAAGATTTCACAAGCTGGAGAAAAACAAATCTCTTCTGTTTTATGCTTTTCTGTCTTTTCTGAGTTTTTTTTTTTCTTTTTTTTTTTTTGCTGTTGACGAGCTCTTTTAAAGTCTTGTTCTTGTTGCTTTTTCTGGTGCTGTCATGTTTTGAAGTTAAGCTTTTGGTAAAATGTTGCAAAAATCCATTTTCTATTAAAAGTTATGAAACTGTTTTGTTAGATTTTCGGGGGAAAAAAATCTGGTCTCGTCTCATGTCTCGGGTAAATGCCGGCCCCTCCAGCTTCTCACTGAGGAAAGCAGCTTTTCTGATGGCCTTCTGATTTGAAGGAACATGGAGGGTGGACAGAGATGGGGGTGGTGTTCAGTAAGTGACTGCTATAGTGTCCTGATTGACACACGGAGTCCTGGAGTTGGGTGTACTCGACTGTGTGGTGACACAGGACTGTGGCGCATTAATGAATGGCATCCCAGTAGAGGCTTGTCACCTGCTAGAAGAGTTAGCACCCCTGTTTGGATGGACGACAGGCTTGGCAATTTGTCTCAAGGCAAGCAGGAGGATACTGGCATTTAAAAGAACATTTGGGACACTGCTGGGTGGGTTATAGTGAAACAGTTCTCCATAAAATAGTGAAATTGATTGTCTCTGTCATACCTCAAAGGTTCTAAGAGTGAAAAGAAGTATATTCTGTCATTTTTGGACTTTTTCTGGTATTTACTTTTTTGAAACTCCAGGGATAGAAAGTCTGGTCCACTACTTTGGTTTCAAGTTTAAATAGTTATATTCCAAAAAGGATTATATCATTGTTATTAAATATATCTATCTCTTTCTTTTTTGGACACAAGACATTCCAACTGTCCCCTCGTCCAGTGGTAATCTTTTTCTTTTTGTTTTGAGGACAAACCTGAAAACTGCCAGCCTGTGAATTTCCCTCTTTCCCCGTCACAAGGTTGGCCTGTGAAGCCATTTTTTTCTGTGAAGTATTCTGGCCTTTGTTTTCAGTTTTCTGACAGAAATTATTTGCTTGAAACAGCTGAGAAAATGTAATAGATTTTAGTGGACCTTGACATCTCAGTGCTTTGTGTCTTGCACAGCACAAATTCTGCTATCTGGACTCTGGACACATCCCATAACGTTGAACCAGAATCAGGTTTTTGTGCACTTCCTGTGCCAAAGCCAACATAAATTCTCAGCTGCTGCTCCAAAAAGCAGCACATCTGCTGAGTCTGCATTTTGAGATAAAGTGAAGCATTATTCAGCAACGTCGAGGTTTTCCAGTGTTCCACCACATCATGGCTAGCAGTAGCAGTCCCCGAGTTCATGTCTGAGTGAGTGTGGTCAAGTCCCTGTCAATCATCATGTTGAACGGATTCACTTGAATTCAGCTTTACTTATATGGTGCCAAATCATGACAAATGTCATCTCAAGGCCCTTCTACGATATATTTCAGCTCATTCCAAAACTTTCCAGTTAATACAAGGCCTGATTACTGATTCGCTAAGGAAACCAACAGATTGCATCAAAACTTTCCTTTGATACAATCCCCTGTCCTGAGCAAGCACCAGGCAACTGTGGGAAGAAAATACTCCCCTTTAAACAGGACCAGACTCGGGAAGGGTGGTGGTCTTCCTCAACCCCCCTGGGGTCAGGGGTCATTAATCCCATTTCAAAAGCTGACTTTCTTCAGTGTTTCCTCCACTCCTGCTCTATTTTTAACATCATTGGTATGTGTCTGTGTGGTGTTGTTTTTATGTGTGCGATCATGTTTATGTGTTGTGGTGGTCAAAGTCGTGAAGGGCTTTTTTTTCTTTAATTTTTTAAATTTGCTTTAGTTATTTAAAGCACTTTGGGATGCACAGGTTGTATGAAAAGTGCTATAGAGCTTTTTAGAGCCAAAAACAAATAAATGGTTCCTCTGTTGGGCTGCTTCAGAGGAGAGTCCTCCATCACGTCAGTGATTTGAGTGCAGCTATACCATAATATGTTTGTGGGTAGAAGGAAATGCACATGTGGATTCACTAACAGAATTTTCCTAAATCCAGGATGTCTTCCAACAATGAATGGCTGCTCATTCCAAGACTATATTTAAGTGACATTAAAGCATGCTGATAACACGCTCCATGTAATTTGAATAAAGCATAGCTTGTCCCTTTATTCCACCCACCATCCATGAATGTAAAACACCCCCCCCCTGATAAATCGTCCTTTGTGACTGGAACATGATTACATGAAGCTGCGGCTGTAGGCCATTCAGCAGGCAGACGGAGCGCCATGTCACCTCTAAGAGGGGTGTGAATAAATGTCCCTGTCTCTACCAAGGCCCACTTCCTTAATCAGGGTGTCGGATGGTAATGATTAGCTTCCTGCTTGCAGCTTCCCATCTGCTGAATCGTCGGCATAACTCATATGCTGTTAATAATCTGCCTGGAGAGACAATGCCCTGCTTTACTTTTAAGCTTATCCAGTCCTAATCTGAACCACATTCCAACTTCTTTTAAATTAAATTTCATTTATTATCCCAAGTACTTTCCTGGAATCAGGCCATACTTCATATTCAAGGATACAGGAATGCAAGGTGATTGTATCTAAATCCCTCTGGCAGATTTAACCGTGCATTCAGTCGGTGTGCCAGAGAAACGAAGACAATGATGGTGACTCTTCTGCCTTAGGTTACGGCCCGGGGAGGGAGGTGGATTACTGCGGCATCATTTCATTCAGTGTCAATATCCAAAACCTGGATTAGTAACATGGAGAAGGATTAGAAGTTATTATCACACAGCCCGCTCAGGCATCTGTTAAGGGCACTGGTCCTTGAAAAGTAACATATTTTTGCTATTAGCACTGGATCAGGATCCTGCCTTTGTCTTTGGTGTGATGTGGCAGCAGCTCTCACTTTGATAGAAACATGCGGAGCAGGTCGAAAAAGCTGTTTTCCATGAGCCGGGGCCAGGAGAGAGCCCTTGAAGGTAATAGATGAACAATAAAAAAATTTTATGATGTTCCAAACCCCATTTTCTGTCCTCCAGAAGATTGAAATAAATCCAAATTCTCATGAACAGTAAAGCTTTATGTGTTCCTGAGTTTAATATTTCAGTTTTAATTTGGAAAACCAGTATCTAGTGTCTTTGTGTGACATTCAAACTCAATAAATCTGCAACTAAATGATATGATGGAATACACAGGGCATGATTAGGAAATAATCCTGGATGAGTCCTCTCTAAAAGCATAGCTGTTTAGTTTGCATGTAAATGCATTTACTTATTTTTATTGGAGTACTCTCTCCTTGTAGACCATCAGCGTCTTTGGACAAAGCATTGAATTACTGTGTGCATTTGTCAATAGCATTTACCTTCATGCTCAGATGCACTTCAGGGAATGCCGTTTGCGGCGTTGGGCTTTAAGACAAAAGAACGATAGGAGTTAACCTTGAAGTATTGATTTTCTGCCATTGTGTACATGTCCTGTAACTCCACGGCTATGTGCTCATTTTTCTTTCTCTTTTGCTCTTTCTTTTCCTCTCTCTTTCCGCCCCACTTTATGCAGAGATACTGAACGGGGGTGTTTACGTGGACCACAACAAGTTCCTGTGTCATGCCGACACCATCCACTGGCGTGATGTTATCAAGAACCCCCAGGCAGAGCTGCTGGTGGTGCCGTCCAACAACAGCAACACTGGATGTGAGTGCGACACGTGGGTGGAAATCCACTGGAACCAGTAACTGTGGATGCAGTAATTGTGCCCTACCAATTTTTTTTTTTTTGTTCTGTTTGCCTGGCGGTAGTTTGGAAGCTAAATCACAAAGCGTTAGATCAACGTGTGAACCTTTCCGTTGTGGTGGCTCTGCAGGGAGGCCCATGGAGCTGCTGTCTGCTGCGCTCTTTTTAAATCTCACTGAATCTGACAGCTGGTTTGAAGTCGCCACTTCCCCCTCCCCACTCCTGCTCCCCCTTTTGCGGTCCCTGGCAGTCCCTCAGCTCGCTCTGCTGTGGACATAACAGGCATCACTGTCCAGCAGACATTCTGTGTCACAGGAACTGGCTGTTAAAGGAGGACTCTTGAAACTTTTCTGCAGACTTCTGGATGACCCTTCTGTCTGTTTGAACATGAAGATCGAGAGGGCAGTCGAAGTTTCTCGTGGCCTTCCACCCACCACAGTGGATTTAATATTAGAGGCAATGCAAAAAATGTTGCATTTAGGAATTACAGCCAAATAATGTACACTAATTTTCAAGAGCTCAAAAGTATTTGGACAGCTGACTGAAATGAATTTAACTGGTCAGGTGTGGGGAAATCCCTCGTTACTATCAGACAAACGAAGCAGATAAAAGGACTGGAGAAGATATCTGGTACTGAGTTGACATGTGGCAGCAGTTTGATACAAGGTGCTTCTATGAAGTCAAAGGATATATCAGTGCAAATGAATATGGCTGTGATTAGGCTGAAGAAAATGTACATCAGTAAAAGTGACAGTAATAACCTTCAGTTTAGTACATTCTTATAAAAGGAATGTGGACTGTTGACTTGAACAACATCAAAAGCTCTCACAACAAGGAACAAACAACTGAAAACTTTCAAGAACAGGAAAGACAGATTAGAAATGACCAGAAAAGGCCTCCTGTGTTCTGATATCTGAGTCTTTGGGCTGATTTGGAATAATCATAAACAGGAGAGTAGCTCATAATTCAATACAGACCACGTCTTGTGTCAAACATGGCGGAGGCAGTGTTATGGTATGGGCGTGTAGAGCTACCAGTAAAATGGGCTCGCTGGGGTTTGTTGATGATCTGATGACTGACAGAAGCAGTAGGAAACTCAGAATGTGGTCATGCATGAGGGGCTGAGAATTCAGGGAACCATTTCACACAAATCAAAATACTTATTTGCCCCCAAAAATTTAGGTCATATTCATAAAATCTCTTAAATGAAGCTGAAAGTCCACACTTGAATCAGATTTTGATTCCATTCTGGTGCTTTTATGAAGCCAAAATCATAAAAAAGTGTGTCATTGTCCAAATACTTCTAGACCTGAGTGTAAAAGAAATTTTATGATCAAAAATAAGGGAAATATTGAGATTATCTTTGATAAAAAAAAAAAGCAGTTGTTGGAATAAAATCTGTATAACACTGACTTACACCATCAGCAGACAGCCAGACATCATGAAAAGCTGGTTACACAGATACTTTGAGGTGTGAATGTGTGAAACATTGCTCTTTTTTTTCTTTTTTTTTTTTTGTAATTAGAGGGTGCTGGTGTAGGATGAGTGGGATAAAAAGCAACAAAGAACAGAAAATGTGGGCCAGAAACATGACAAGTGTGTGGGAGTTTAGGTTGCCAAATTGGGGCCCTTTGCCAAGACGTAGTTAGTATTTAACATTAACAACCCAACGGTGGGAGTGGTTGAAGAGGCCAAGTGACAATTTGCAGCCCCATTCTGCTTAATCTGTCATTAACCCACAGTCAGTTAAGTCTCGATGATTGGCCACCGGCAGATGAAGGCAGTAAACACTGTCAAATCCCACATTGTGTTGACTGATTATCTTCTTCATATGCCTCAAGTCACCACGGTAACGCCAGGTCTGGTGGACAGAGGAGATTTGACAAATGTCTCCCTTCCTCTAAAAGGGAAGGTTTTGGTGTTGAGCATGTGGGGGATTATTGGGTATCATAAGTGTCAAAACTGCTCATTTGTTTTGCGCAGCAGTTGTTTGATGGACATTTGTTGGTATTTTTGCAGGCAAGCGCTGTCATCGCTCCTGTAATGGGCGCTGTTGGGGCCATCAGGAAGACCAGTGTCAAACCTGTGAGTATACTCATCATATATTTAACCGAAACTAGAAGCAATGTGTTGAACAACTAAGTACAATAACTGTTCCACAAGCACCAAAAGGATAAATAACCAAGTTCTGTGAATCAAATCTACTTCATTGTTTGGTCATTGGCAAGTGTGAGCATCTCTGTAAAAGAAGAGGTTTTGGATCTTTCAGATGTGTGGATACAAGGAGGAAAGCTATCAGCAGTGGTATTAGAGAAGCAGTGTTGGTGCCCATCAAACTGTGAAGTGATTTAAAAATATGTTGAGAAAGATTATGAATAAACTGAACACATTCAAGACAGCTGAAAAGCCTTCCAGAGTGGACGTCCCAGCAACTTCACCCCAACGTCAGACTGTGCAATACTCAGAGAAAATGTTAGAAAATATCCAAGAGCTACATCTCAAACCCTACAGGTCTCAGAGAATATGTTAAATGTTAAAGTTTATGGCAGCACAACCAGAAAAGGAATGAACAAATATGTCTTTCTTGTAAGAGTTGCTGACAGAAAGCCTCAAAAAAAAAAAAAAAGATCAGAAGATCCACGGCACAGCCTGAGCATAGCTTCGGTTTTCAAAGTTAGGCCAGAACAAATCACGACTTCTGGAACAGTGAAGACCAAAGGCTGTACATTTTTTCACATTTTTAATTTTTCTTTTCTTTAGCTGAATTTTAAATTCAGTTTATTGAAATGTAAATTATTGATTCACCAAAGGTAAATTAATTAAAAGATATTCCTGGTAAAGTAAGTTTGAACTCAGGTTCCAGCTTTGTATTTAAATCTCAAGACTGATGTGAATATTTTTCTCAGTTGCTGAATGAAACGTTAGGCTTCTTTGTTATAAGTCCATTCAAGTCAACTTCCATATTTCACACAAACTGCTTTTGAAATGTTCCTTTAGTGTGATAGATACAAGACAAATGTATGAATCTGTATTGATACTTATGAACTTCTTTTGCACAATTTCTGTAATACAATGCATGCAAAAACTTTCAAGGTAGAGATGCAACCCACTTTTTATATCTGGGGTCCATTGTATGTAGATATAAATGAACTGAATAAATGGTCCAGTTATGGGATTGTCTATGGGAATGTTACTGGCTCGTACATCAGTGGTTCACAGCGAAGGGAAAGTATGGGCATGGGAAAGATTTGGTGCCGATCAGTGTCCCACTTAAGCTAACCACCTAACTGAAACCAGCAGGCATTCCAGTATAAATCCCCATTTAAATCTCATAGTGGTCCCCACATATAAAAGTTGGCTGGGTAGTTGGTTTCCACAGGAGTTGGCATATCATTGGATATCACTATGCTTTTTGGGAAGAAGGAAAGTCTTGAAAGCCCTCCTGAATAAAAACACACCCCAAATAAAGCCAGAAAATGCTGTAGCAGTGGGATCCAGTGTTTTATTTTATTTTATTTTTTTTATTGGAGGGTCTTGCTGTTTAACAAATGAACTATCTTTGGAAATCCAGCTGAGCTCCCTCCAGCTACAATGTTCCCCCTCAGATTCATACCTGCCATGCACAGTTTTCAGCCGCTAGTCACTGAACTGATGCTGGAAAGAAAGGGGCTCGCTTAAGGACATCTCCTGAGTCGTCGTAGAGAAAGACATCCAGGTGGCCAAGCCTCTACGTGCTTACAAACCCATGTGTCCAACCTTCAGGTTTCCAAATCCACGGATACGCTTCTGGCTATATTTTGTATGAGGTGATCCTCGTGATCATCTGCAACATGAGATAAAGGTTGAGGGTGGTGGTATTGTCTCTTTTATGAATGTCTTTGTGCACGAGGGTCAGACCTTTAAAATCTGGTCTTTTCACTTCCTTGCCAGTGACAAAAACGGTGTGTGCAGAGCAGTGTGACGGTCGATGCTTTGGGCCTTACGTCAGCGACTGCTGCCATCGCGAATGTGCCGGCGGCTGCTCGGGCCCCAAGGACACGGACTGCTTTGTATGTCAAACTGCACCAACAGACATACACCTTTTATTTCTATCTTAACTTCTCGCTACAATCCACATGTCCACATATTTTATGCAACATCTGTTTGAGTGATCCACTTTGTTTACCTGCTGATGAATTGTTTGCCATTTACGAGGCCGTAAAAGTTTGCCGATGCTCATCAAAGAGGAAATTAGTGATTAGGTGTCCCCCCTTTATCCCCTCGAGTTCTTCCCGTTTCCTAAATTCATGGGGGGCGCACACGGTGCCAAAAACGATATTGCAGTTGTAATTCACAGGAAGACTCATCCAATTCAATTACTGCTGTTTCAGCCTGTGGCCACAGACGACAAGACACTTAAGAGGTTTATGGGAAAACATTTCACCATTTACATCATGGCTCCAGATCAATGGCTCCAATTTTTTTCCCATTTGGCATCCAGCGAGACAGGAGAGAGACGCCGCAATCCCATGTAAAAATGAAATGCGGCTCTAATACTCTTTCACTCATAGCGGCTTATGAAGGAGCACCCCCTCCCCCGTCCAAACTCACCTCTGAACGCTTCCCCCTTCATTTTTATGTGCCTTCTACAGGCTTGCACCAACTTCAACGACAGCGGAGCTTGCGTGACCCAGTGCCCTCAGCCCTTCGTGTACAACCCCACGTCTTTCCAGTTAGAGCACAACCCCAGGGCCAAGTACACCTACGGAGCCTTCTGTGTGAAGAAATGTCCCCGTAAGTCTGAGAGCACACATGTAAATACCACACTCATAATGATGCTCATAATTAGGTTTCATTGTTTGCACGCTGGTTATATCACAGCATTCATCCTATGATCTGCTCTAGAATTAGTTTCCAAATTATTATTTCATGTCAAAATAAATTACTCAAATGTAAACAAATTGTGTTTCTCAATCGGCATGTTGTTGCACCATCTGCTTCGACTTCTGCTGGCTGAAGAAGCAAATCTTAGTTCTTCCTTTCACTGTGACAGAGTTGCGCTACATCAACAGATTGGATTTTTGGATTTCACTGATCATCTAATGAACCTGAACCACTTGTGTTTGCTTTCCACTCTTCAAAAGCATTTATTTGATTCATTCTTACTTTTAGGAATATCCCTCTATCTTTGGTTTTGATCATTATACAAATTAAAATTTAATTTTTTTTTTTTGTAATGTACTTCTATCCTGACCAGCCATGCTAATTCTTTTATTCTTCAGTGCAAATAATTGGTTTGGTTCCTCAACGGATGCAGAAGAAACTGCCTCTGGACTCCACTGGAGACATGTACAATCAATCACAGCCATTGATGATTCTTTATTGCTGTGTTTTTGTAGACAACTTCGTGGTGGACCATAGCTCCTGCGTTCGAGCGTGCCCCAGCAACAAGATGGAAGTGGAGGAGAACCGAATCAAAATGTGCATCCCCTGTACTGACATCTGTCCGAAAGGTGAACCATCATCAATATTACTCCCTGCTCCGTGTTTGGTACTAGTTTAGTAAGCTGCACTACATTAGCAGGCTGGCACTTGTTTCTTTATAAATTCTTATTAATTAAAAGCAAAAGTTAATTTTGAATACTGAAGTAGCAACATCCAGAGCTGGAAAATGAAGCAAAGTGGTGAAACTACTATGGTGGTCACAGCTAATGGACGTAGTCCATCAGCAGTGACCATCACAGCTAGCGACCTTTGGGTGTGAGTTCTCATTTTAGCCCCAGTCCTCATTTCAGATACCACAAGACAAATGACATCTGAAATGAGGAGGGACAGACAGATCTCATCAGAATGAAGGTGATATAACATTAGTTAGCAGCACAGGTTAGCATTAGCTAAGTGAAGCTGGCTTAATCGTGATAACTAAGTAAGGTGAATGTCATGATCCACAAAACTTTCCAGGCTTGTTTATTTCACCTAGTTAGCCATCAGTATCATCTGCGATTCTTATGGAGTCCTAGGGAAGTTTTATTCTGAAATCAGCTGTTTCACTTGCTTCCTCTGCTTCCTGGCATACTTCACCACATTTACTGTGTATACAAGAGCTTATGTAGTTAAACCTTTTAAATCTGATAGCAATAATATGGGATAAACAAGAGCTGTCAGGAATTACTTTAAAAGCTTTATGTGACAAGTAATTTATATTCATAGCTCCAGATTTGCCTTTTTATGCAACATTAAATGGACTAAATTTCATTTACTTATTCCAGTGAACTCCTCAAAATATCAACACCTTCACATAAAGTAAGGTCATGCCATACCATCCCTGAGTCTCATCATTTCTCCCCCACCAGACGTTTCACTTGAATACACTGCAAACATTATGTGTTTTGCTTAAATGATTTATTATTTAAAGGTAATACCCTTAGATGTAGCTGCTCATTTTACCACTTCTCTTATTAGAGCTGTACAAATCCCAACGGTATTACTTTCTGGAGGATGAGTATTGCATAAATGAAGGTCAAACGTTTGATCCCAACAACAGTCGACATTTTAATTAACACAAAATAGTCTCATGATGAGAAACTGCTCTCACCTGCACAGTAATTACAAGTCATTTTTCTGCAAGAGCATCAGCTAAATGCCTAAACTGTCTAATGTGGAATTAAACAGCATTAGTTCAATGCAAAATATTAGCCCCTTCATCAAATCGTCCTCACAAAGGTAACTGATCTGCCCTTTCTCTGTGGAGGGAAGGCAATCATTTTTTCCTCGGGGCTCCACATATGGGCTGTGGCAGCCATTGATTGGCTAATCTCTTGATTGCATCGTCACGTCGTGGGGAGGGGTTAATGAGGGGTAGCCCAAGGAACTCTGGGAAATGATAACAAATTAACATTTCAGATATAGAATTGGCTGGTATAAATCACTATCAAAAACTGGTTACACCACTTAATGCCAGCCTTATTCATCATCCCCTTCTCCTCTGTCAGAAATACTTGGCTCACACTAGACTAGAAGTGTAATTAATGCAGATGTAATGAATTCATTATGGAGAGGGATTGGATGTAGATTGGCTTGTGCTTTCATCAAAAGAATTCCAATGCATGGAGAAGGGCCATGGCCTCGCCTGTGCACCAAAAGCAGACTTTATTTTCATAAAAAGGAAGGAGGAAAATCAACGTCACAAATGGCTTAATGGTAGTTTCTCAACATGAGGCCTCCGTTATTCAAGGACACTCTAGAAATACACTAGATGTATTCATATCGAAATTAACTTTGGTTTTTTTGTTTGTTTGTTTGTTTTATCAGTATGCGATGGAATTGGGACGGGCAGTCTACAAACAGCTCAAACAGTGGACGCCAGCAATATCGATAAATTTGTTAACTGCACCAAAATCAACGGGAACCTGATCTTCCTCATAACTGGGATTAAAGGGTAAGCAGTTTCAGTTTTTTACCCATCCTGTCACCAAGTGCTTGTGCAAGGAATTGTTTGTTGACTATTGTTGATATGAAGTGATGATATATACACACACATACACATTCACACTGTTGTTCTTTTTGTCCAGATTTCACATTAAACAACAGCAGATTAACAATAATACAAGTGGTTCAAAATTAAAATTTCAGATAAATTCAAGATGGGAAAGATTTTTATTCAGTCCAAAGCCACTGATAGTCTCTGAAAATGTGGAACTATAAATTTTGTTTGTTCAAACTAAAGCTGTCCTCTAAAATGTGTGTTTGTTTTTTTTAAATTTTTTTAAAAATGTTTTTGTGTGTCCTTGTGTTCTCCTTCAGGGACATGTATCATGGCATTGGACCTTTGGACCCTGAACGCCTCAATGTTTTCCGCACGGTGAAGGAGATCACAGGTGAAATGCCCTTGAAAACACTAACTGAACACAATTACATTTCTAGGTGGTGTTTGTGTGAACCTTTTCTGCACCTAAGCCAAGTTCAGACAACACTATTTTAGCTGCTATTTGGACACTGTAACCAGATTTGGCCTCAAACTCAGTTTGAGGCCAAGCAAATGATATTTTCTTTGAAAAGCTTCATCCAGAATTTCAGACAGTTTTTCACTACAGTTCTGAGATTTTTTCTTTTTAAGGGGAACAACTATAATCCATCCTAAATCAGGATACATTCCTGCTTTTGAAATGTTCTGAGGAATCGTGTTTCTTATTATTTGCGTCCCAACATATGTATATGTCTTTCTGTTTTACTGTATGACCATGGTATTGGAACCAGTTTGATTCGACAACTTGTTCTTTTTTTCTATGTTTGGCCAAAGTACAAATATTCCGACTTTCAGGTTGATGCCAGCATAGAAGAAGGAGGAACTGCAGTTTCACAAATGACCACTAGGGGCTACTAACATGGGTCAATCTCCATTGATGCGTTTGTTAAAATTACAGCTTTAAGTAATGATAAATTTGTGGACTTTTGATTGGCTGTCAATCATTTTTGCCACTTAGTGCTTAGCACTACATTGACTTTTCAACAATCAAACCCTGGTAGCAGAAGGCCAAGTGATCTCTGGATTCAATGGAGCTCTGTTGGTTCTCACTTCAGCTCGAGCATTGCTTTTGGTAGCATCACTTCAAATAAGGATGTTTGGAGAGATTAGATAAGAATAAACTTGAAGTAATAATAATTAGCATTTTAGGTTAGCATAAGCTAAATCAGCTGAGCTAAAATGGCTAACTTTGACATGGCGCATTTCAGCCGACTTCCCAAGCCTGTTCGTCCCGCACAATTGCAAATCAAATCAAATCAAACTTTATATATGTAGCACTTTTTGTATAGTAAAATGCAGCACAAAGAGCTGTCACAGTAAAAACACAATCAGTCTCACCCATCCATTTAACAGAGTTTGATGTAATGAATTCTGGGTTTTGGATCTCAGATTTTGGATTTTGATCCCCAGTATTCCCAGCATTCACAGAAGCGAATGAACACAACGTAACTCAGATGTTCCTTTGATCTGGGGCTTTGACCACTAACATTTTTCTGTAACCTGCAGATTTGGCTTTTAACGCAAGCTTGGCATTAGATGAAAGCTGAGTTTTCCTAATAAACTCCTAAATCTGTGCTGGTGGATGTGATGTTACTGTGCGTTTGTGTGCATGGCATGATTGTTTTACATGTTTCACTGTGTTGCCGCGTGTGTTTGTTCCTGCACTATTCGAAGTCTTAAAGGATGAGCAGTACCTCGTATACAAACCCTTTTGTCATATTAAACCGCCACTTGCAGTTGAGCCAAACGGCTAATGGAGTGAAACAGCATTTTCATAATGAAAATCTAAGCAATAAGAAAGAGCAATGGCCGTTCTATCCCAGTCATTTCCTGTTCTATCCCTGTTAATGCCGTTTCCGCAGATGCTGATGTCGTGTAATCTGTCATTAAAGCCGAGTGCAACCGGACAAACGCAGAATATTAAATCCATTCTTTTAATTAGCGTATGTTATCTTCCTCCTGCACATATCCTACAAAGATTGGACTCTTGCTTGAACTTCACAGAGGCAGTGGATCTCCAACGTCTGAACTGTTTCTTTGCTTTGTATTTTTAAGTTTCTATATCAAATACTCCTTATTTTTCCCCCTTGTTCCTCTTAGTCTTTTATCATTTTTTACTGAGAGAGAAAAGTTAAGAGTTATAACTCTGTGTTTTTAGGTTTCCTGAACATCCAATCTTGGCCTGAAAACATGACTGATCTGAGTGTGTTTTCCAATCTGGCAACCATCGGAGGCAGATCTCTATACAGGTATGAGTAAAGACACCCACTCAGGAACACAATGAAGGAGATAAGTGGGGATGACGGTAATTACAACAATGATGGTTATTTTTTTAAAATAGCGTTACTCACTGCTCATTCATGACTCATTCATAGAAATGGTTCTGCTCTGAGTCCAAATCACATTGCAGTTATTTCATCTATACACATGAACATGTTCATACATAATCAGCTGTCTTTGTTCAGAGAGTAGCATCTAATTTCCCTTTGAGCCGACAGCTGATCTAACTTTGTGCAGAAGCTCTTTGAAGATTTACCGTCGCTCTGCTTTGATTAGTTTTATTAACCGGTTCTGTGAGTGGCAGATCCGAGGGATAACTCTGCCGAAGGAGGTTCGCCATTTACCTTTTCACCTCCTTTCCTCTATCATTTTGTAAAATCTTGTCCTACACTTTGATTTTCTTCTCATTTATATTATTTGTATTTTAAATCCTCCTTTAAATTCTGAATTCTTCCTCTTCTTTCCTTTCTCTCTTGTTTAAGCTTTTTGCAAATGTACCTCCGTGCTTCATCTTTTGCTTTTAAATCCTTTAAGTGGCCATGTTATGCTCATTTTCAGACATCTAATTAGAATCTCCGGTACCTCTTGAGTAGTTTTGGAGTTGGCATAAGTCTCAAATCCTGAAACATCCCAATTTTTTCTGCATGTGTCTCAACAAGAATCAAATTTAAAATTTGAAAGTGGACAGCACAACAAACCAGAACACCAAAGAGGACAAGTGGACATCTCTCCTCATGAAAAACCGTCCTTACTTTTTTTAAAGCTTTTTTTTGTCACCTTTCAATCATTCACCATCCCCATATGTGTCTTTCTGTACACTAAAGTACTAATATGTGTGGATGTAGGAAGTGCAGTAAAATGCTGAGTCAGAAAATCTATAAAAATCACACTTGAGTCCCTGTTTCCAAATGGGTAGGACTGATGCTAACACCAGTGATGCTGGTGTTGCTGCTGTATTACAGTCATTCTTATAACAACCTGCACTTGTTACCAAAACAGTTTTAATTTACTGTCATAATTAAAAGGAAAAAAAAAGATTTTCGAAACCTTGTTAGTTATTCATGTTGTGATGGCTAACATCAGATGTTATCGATGTGTGCATTCTCTCTAAAAATACATCTAATGAGGCAGAAAAGACCAGAAGGAGGAGTTTCCCAACTACGTCAGGGATAACAGAGGTTCCCAAAGGAATTAAAGGATTTCTGGATGAATGATGTGAATACATCAAAGGAAGTGGAAATGACTCATAAGTCTTTCTGTAAATCCTGCAAACTTGACCTTGTTTATGTAACAGTTGTCTTTGAAGTGTGACCATGAAACAAATACATTCAAACACATACTACCCTGGAAGGATAAATTGCACACACACATCCACAGGGGGTTAACTTTCCCTTACAAACTTAAAAAACCTAATTTTTTATAGGGCATTCAAATAAAATACTTGAAATTTCAAAATTTAAACTCTGGAGGGTTATTGGAGAATATTCAAGGACCTCTATTAACACTGCAACTTTTTTGTAAAAACCATATATTTTAGTTTTACTGAAGTTACCAAATATGGTCGCTTGAAAGGGTTAAAGGGTAAAAAAAAAAAAACATTTTAGAAAGAAAAATGAGCAGATCTATCAGGACTGAAAACATGTTCAAACTCTACTGGGTTATTGTAAAAGTTTCTTTTAACTGCTGAAGGGATGCACATTACCTGAAAAAATATGACCATAAAAGGAAATTCCACCCGCTATGATGTCATTGAGAGCTGATGTTAGAAAAAAACTCCCCAAGCACAACCGTTCCAGCACCCTGAAAATCAAGTATTTTGTGTTTTAGAATACGACAACAGACTTTTACCTCATTCTTCGATCGTCTAGTCTAGTCTGAGACGAAAGACACAAATGGGAAAACATGAAAAAGCATTGTATGGCTGTATTAATTTCTTCCTGATTGTCTTTTTGTTTTTTTCCCTATAAACTTCTTCCTTTTGTATCATCTTTTGCAGTGGAAGTGGCATATCTCTTTTGATCCTGAAGCAGCGTTGGATCTCCTCCCTCCAGTTTCAGTCGTTAAATGAGATCAGTGCCGGGAACGTCTACATCTTCAACAACAGCCGGCTCTGCTTCTACAACACCGTGAACTGGACCTCACTCTTCAGGACCCCAAGCCAAAAATTCCTCATCCGCAACAACCGAGATCCGAAGGAATGCAGTGAGTAGAGTTGGTGGAAGAGTTTTAGCCAAAGCAATACTTTGATGGTTTTGTAGATGTATTCTGATATTCTGATTGAAGAGGAGAAGCAGTCTCTTGAAAAGAAAGGCAGTCGGAAGATGATGTTGTCTGGTGTTTGGGATGGTTACCTCCAAAGAAACAATCATCACTGCCTTGCATCAAGAAAGCTGTTAAGAAAAATATTACACCTGAAAGAAACATTTATTACATTGTCAAAAACCTCAAACAGTTTGCCTGTAAGGATTCAAGAAGGTCAACACTGTAGATATTAACTCTTTAAATAAATTAGATGTATTTTATAATGAAAGCCTCTGAAAAACCTCTGAAATTCTTCTAAATGTTTTCCAGTATACCATGAAAAGACATGAAGAACGAGAAAAGAAGTTTTGACTTGGACCTGTATTTCATGTTATCACGCTAAGTGGTCACTTGTATCCCTTTATGACCTAAATTTAAAAAAAAAAAAAACAAAAAAAAAAAACTTCTAAATCTGGATCTTTGTCATTTTCTAGAGGTTTAGCCTGAAAGAGGCAAAAAAAAATCCCAAAAAGTCTAAGTTAATGATTAAGTGCATTAAACTGCAATACCACAAGTGGCCACTAGACACTCTCCCTAAAATATCTCTGGCTTTAATAGACACTTTCCCACAAGTTTTCTCATCAAATTCAGAGTTAATGCACATACAGAACAGGCCTCATGTATCTATTCTCAAAGACTTTGTCCAAACTTAAGTCAGCTGACACACTTTTCAAGTCTGTTGTTAATATAGTCTAATATGGTCTATTCAATAGGAACACGCATCCATTGTGCGTGCACTTTTTAAATCTTAGTGATAAGATATGCATATACTGTTAAATTGAGAAAAATGAAACCTTGATTGGGAGAGTGGGCTAATAAACACACACACATAGAGAGAGAGAGACTCCCTACACAACCATTTTTATTTTTATCTGAGCACACATGCAACAGTAACCAGACACCTATCACGCACCCGTGTTGTCTTATTTTCTCTACTTAAGTGCTCTGATTAATTCCAAACGCAGATTCCTCTCATATCTCTGCAAATCCAGACTCTGCCCCAGCCCCGTACACCCTGAAATGCCCGTTTCCAAGGCAACCGTGTCACCAGCGTCTTTCACTACATGGCCATGAAAGCCCTTGTTCAGGTCCCCTGTGAAACTTAATGCACTGAAGTGGGTTAAAGTTACTGCCAGAACTTGAACTCGAGACCAAATGAAAAAACTAATAGATCAGTGTACCAAATACTCTGGTGTTATTACTCATCAGTTTGCATGTTGATGATTTTAGCTGCAGTATTTGTTAAACGATTTGCTGTGTTTTCCAGTATTGCGGCTTATACGGCGATAACTAGGCCATCATAGCTTTTCTTGGCCCTGCAGCGCTGCAGTTGATATCATTAGCTGGTTAATCAGTGCAGGGTGTCTGTGTGTTAAAGATCGATCGACGGGGACCTTACACAGACCTCTTCATTAGTCCGCACTCACTGTCTACCATTGATTGCTCTGGTTGTGACAGAGGGTCCGGCCCCCACCAGGCAGCACTCCTGGGTACGCGAGTGTCACTCACCGGATGGAGGCGACTGCAAGTCTGATGAACGGCATTGATTGTTGTGGTCCAACTGGGGAGAAAAAAACCCCTCAGGGTACTGGTTGGAGTGCTCTTTAATAGCAGGGTTGTGCAGAATACCATTGTTTACTCACACAGCTGGGCAGCCTGCAGTCAGACCAGGACACGCAAGCACAGGGAGTTGCAAACATATATTTCATATACTGCGTCACATTTCCAATAAGCTCTGAGTGTCGGGGTACAACAACTAGGTAAACTAATCTATAGGGATGTGCAAAGGTTAGTACCGCTCATTTTAATTCTGTTTTTTTTAAATGAAAAGATTAATACATAACTGGATTAACAACAATATAAAGACTTTAAGCTCAAATTTTAAAAAATTGCATGTGTCAATGCTAAGTAACACCTTGGTGCTTTTCATAGGATTTAAAAAGCTAAGCCGCTGCCAGGTGCAGCTGATCGTCAGCCTTTGATGGTTTATGGCTATTGGTTTGTCAGTTTGGTTTTCTGGAACACACAGGTGACAGTTAACACAAAGTCAAGAGGAAAAGATATAAGCAATTTGCTCAGAGAAGCAATTGTTGCTGCACATCAATCTGGGAAGGGTTATAAAAGCCTTTCCTAACAAACTGGAGTTGACTACATTGAGGTAAGATTACTCAGAAGTGTGAAAACATTCAAGAAGGTTGCCAATCTCCCAGAAGTGGAAAGAGAAATTCAATTAAAAAGTCAGACTGTGCAGCACCCAGATAAGAAGAAGAAGAAAAGCTGCATCTAGGACCCTACAGGCCTCGGGTATGAAGATCATGGGAGTACAACTGAGGTCCACAAAACTGCATCTGAGCAAACTACGAGACTTCTGGAGCATTGCCCTGTAGACATATGGCACCAGTGTGGACTTGTTCTGCCTGAATATCCAGAACGTCTGGACAGAATCAAGCACATCATTGCAGCAGAAAATCAGGTCACAAATGGCCGCTACTGAAGGTGGCTGTACAAGCTGTTGATGTGGGTACTTCGTATTGCCCACACTTTATTGGCTCTAGTTTTGCTAAATAATGAGTGTGTAATACTTATGCACACTACAATCCTGTGGTTTTTATAAGGGTACACATGTGGTTAAGAGAAAAGGAACAAACCGCCATATGTGTGTCCTTTTGTGCTCATGTGATTACTTTTTTCTTTCTCACAGATCACCAGCGAATGGTTTGCGATCGAATGTGTTCCGACGACGGGTGCTGGGGCCCGGGGCCCGACCAGTGTCTCTCCTGTCGTTTCTTCAAACGAGGCCGCACCTGCGTCGAGTCCTGCAACCTCTTTGACGGGTGAGTTTCACACAAGTCGAGGGTTTGATCAAAATTTTTAAGACTAAGAAACTTGGGAGACTGCATGAATTCCTCGGCAGACAGCAAAATGTGATGAGAAGAGGAAATAAAATCAATTTTAATCGCTTTAACACATCAGAATAAAGTCAAAACATCCTCAAGGGCTCTGGAGGAAGAGAATCTAATTGGCATTAATGTAATAAGATAAACCACCAAGGACTTTCACAGAGAAGTCAAAGGAAAATTTGCCTCCACATTGCAATCCATCATTTGAAATTAATTGAAATATATTGTATGAGAAATTGCTTAATTGGACTGCCAGACAT
The DNA here is from genome assembly GCA_028564865.1 of Zenarchopterus dispar. NCBI lineage: Eukaryota > Metazoa > Chordata > Actinopteri > Beloniformes > Zenarchopteridae > Zenarchopterus > Zenarchopterus dispar. Next base: position 3,426,106 of record JAOWBL010000012.1, read on the forward strand.
GAGTGTTTACTGCTCTGATCTGCAAAATGACTGAAATGTGCGACAAACAAAAGCCTTTGAGTGTCCACTGATCTTCAGTCTTAAGTGTCGGTGATTCCATTCAGATTGTTTTATTGTCATTGCCCTTCACCGGAAAAATCTGGCCAAAGCTGGATCTGCTCAACAGCATTCGCACCAACGTGCTCTTATAATTCATCGAGTGTTTTTAGCCGTGTATTTTGAGTCACTAAGCTGCACATGAAAAAATTATCTGCTGAGTCACCTGGAGAGAAAAGGTAGATTTGTAGATGAATGAATCCTGATCGGATGAGGAAAATGTTGCTCCGGCAGCCATAAGATAAATCACTTCCTTTTTTTTTTTTTTTCTTTTGGATGCCAGCAGTGACGTCAAGCTTTTCCCCCTCGGGGCAGAAGAGAGGCATACATGTGTGCAGGAGAGGGCTTCTTACAGCGAGCAACACTCAGCCGTGTTGACTTGTTGCTGGTCGTTTCCTGTGCTGGTAGTGGGAGGGAAGCTTTGAAGTTGGCCTGGAAACAGCTCATAGCGAGGGCTTTGAAGGAGACGATGGAGAGGCGTGTGGCAGGGATGTTCTGGAGCACGCTTGTTTCCTCCGCTGTAAATACAGTCGGTGCCTGATGCATGGCGAGCAATATTCATCAGGCTTCAATGAGGGCTGAACTCAAGTCCTCCTCTTAGCAAAGCTAGCCAGCTTTAATTTTTAAAACTCATACCATCACGACAGAGATCACCAGCATTTCTTTCAAATTTGGCAGGATAAGTGCTTTCAGTGCTTTTCAGATGCAAGTCTAATTTGATGACAACTTGATTCTGTTAATTCAGATTCATTGTGGTGGTATTTAAAAGCAAAATCATAAAACTCCGCCATTGTCCAAACACAACATGATTGTGATCCAACAAATGTCTATAGAGGAAATTATCATTTGTATTGTTGCATATGCTCTCATTATTTTACAACCCACATTACATAAATGATATAAAACACACAATTATTAATATTTAACTCCCTTTAAAGATAACTACCTGTAACTTATAGGAGGATTGTTTTCTTTTCTAATGGTGACAGAATTGCATCATCTGCATAAAGACACATTTTGCAAATTCATTAACAGATTTTCATTCTTCTATTTAACGAAATACCCAATTTCAAAAGTGGTAATACTTATTTTGCTCATATGTCAGCCATTTTCAGCTCGATCGTACCTTCAATTAATAGTTTTCTTGGATTTAGTTACAGTATGTGAGCTTATACTGAATTCTGAAGGTATGGGAGTGTGCATCTCTAAAGAATTCAGTGTTCGCTCATTAAAAATGTTTTCAGGGTGGTGATTTTAAACCTTAACATTCATCAGCTTGCTCTTGTTCAATGTTTCCATTCTTAATGAGAAAAGGCACTAATTCCCTTTAGTTTATAAGTCTGTTGAATAAAACAAAAGAGCAAAGGCGTGCAAGAGGGGAAAAGGAAAAAAAATACTGAGATGGCGTCCGTTGGGGTTGGTGGAAGGAGGGAAGGAGCGGGTTAGGGAGGCGTTGAAAGTGGTTAATTAAAAAAGTTCCTCTGGTGGGTTGACCATGCTCGGGCTTGCTGGATGTTTTGAGGTCTGAATGGTAGCCACATTGCTGCTTAAATTCCTACTAAAACAGGGCTAATCCCCCATCAGGCCATCCCCCAACGGGCCCTTGGCACACACTTCCAGCCGTGAAGGGGGCCAATCAGGAGGAACGGCTTTGACAGAATGGAAATGACCCTAGAGAGCACCGCAGCAGAGGTCTTTGTCTCCCATGCCTGGGCATTTTCTAAAGGATTCCCTTGGACAGAGCTTCCAGGAGGGAAATCTAATTTATTTTGGAGAAAGAGAAAGATAAATGAGGGAGAAATGTAACTGGACTCTCCTTTGAGTCCCTTTTAAGTATTTTTAATAATAAGACAATGTGCACACATGGTGGTTTTTTTTTTTGGCTGTTTGAGAGACACTGCTGTGATTGGAACAAACCAGCAGAACAATTTTTATCTTTTGTCTTTACTTTTGTCTCCCGTCATATGATGCACTTGAAATCCTGAGCGTCAGAGCGTGTCTTAAAGTGTCTTTTCTTTTTGCTTTGCTTTTAGAACCACAGAGTCTAAAATATTTTTGTCCAATATTCCCCCACACGAAAATTCAGAAAACACACACACCCGCAGGAGATGTGAAGTTCTCTGTGTCAGAACATATAAAATCAGCTCACAAGAAGAAATCTGTTGACTATTTATTCCACCCCAGCAGCATAAGATGCAAATGTGAAGAAACTGCAAAGACACACAGCGATTTTCATGATCTTATGACACTAAAAAAAAGTCTTTCAGCTGGTTGAATCCTCCTCAGCACTGGCTGATCGATCCCTCTGATGTGGAAAGTGTTTTTGATCGGCTGCCGTTGTTATTGACAACCTGCGTCTTCCATCCAACAGAGATGCCTCACTTCTTCAGAAGCAAAGATAATTTGCTGATTTGGACCCATACGAGACAGAAATGTATAGATCAGGGGCCTGCACACACAAACAGACACAAAAAGGATAAACAGAATGACCTGAGGCGAAATGCAGCTCTCGACACTGTAATTGCAGAGTATGTACCAAATATTGAGCTCTATTGTTTACCGTCTATTCCTTTAGAAGTTAGAAAAACCCAACATTGCTTTAACTAGCTGAACAAAGAGTCTGCGAGATCTCCTACAATTAGCAGATTCTTTGATAACAGAATGAAAAGCAAATTTGTTTGACCTCCGCTTTTGTCTTTCCCTTTTATGTTTCTCTTTTAAACCTTTTTGTTCTCTCATCTTTATGAACTTTGTCCTTTGCTCCAAAGCAAAACTTCTGTGTCTCTTCCTGCTGCTTTCCTGTATCCAAGTAGTCCTTCATAAAAATTCATTTGACAAAATGTCAGTACAGATACTGACCTGGAATGGTCTGGTTAGTCATACCCATTCACTTTGTGAAAACTGAATCGGTATAACACCCCCCACTCACAACCATTTCCACCGGTACAAAACGTACCAAACCACTCACAGTGGGGTGAGGGCTAGCTTTGTGCTTTAACTTATACCAGAGGATCTAGAAGGCCACCCAAGGGACTACATCCAGGTACACAAACATGCTAGTGAAGATAATTGCAGTTCTTTGACTGGCCACTAGGGTTGGGCTCCAAAAGCAAGACGTGCTTCTGAGACTTCTGCAACTGGTTTTGGGTTGGCTTGGAAGGGTTTGGGACACAAATCTTAGTAAAGCAACCTAAAACGAATATCTTCACCCCTGGCTGGAAAAGACGGCTAGCATGGGCTGACCAGAGGGCACCAGTTGGACTACCTGTAGCTCACCTGCTTCTGCCTCTTCTGGAAGCTCGGTTCTTTAGGACCCTTCCAATTGGAGCACCAGCAAGTGACATCTGATACAAAGATCCTAGCTGGGCTCCGACAGTCCACGTATAAGCTCTGGCAGCACTTTGGAGGTATTTTGCTGATACTAGTCTGGCTGTCGCTCCGTCTACACCACGTGGCTCTTTTCTGATTGGTTGGATGTATTTCCAATGGGGTCTTCAGGCAGGTTCTCCTGCATCTGTTGCTTCTGCCCCTGAAAAACCATTGGTAAATCTTGAGGAAATAGACCAATTCTTTGATTTAGAGAGTTGAAGAATTAGTTTGGCCACTCAGGCTACTTCAATAAGACTTTTTAACAAAAATGAACTAATACTAGCAGCTTGATGTACTGGATTCTAGCAGTCAAGTGAGTGATGGAGCAACATAGCAGCGTACAGTTCATACATGGAGTGCTTCAGAAACTTGCAGAAGATAATCAATATTTCAATGTGGTACACCTTCAGATCAATAATCCATGCATGTCTGTTTCTGTTGAATGTCTATCAGGGAAGTGCGTGAATTTGCCAATGGATCTGTGTGCCTGGAGTGTGACAGCCAGTGTGAGAAGATGGATGGAAACAGCATGACATGTCTTGGCCCGGTAAGACCCTCCTGAATCTGCGTCACATGCCCTTCAACCCGACTTCTTTGTCTGTTAGCTCATTTTAAGAATTCAGACCAAGACATTTAGATTAAAACCTTTATTTTTCTTTCTCTGGGCAAGATAACCTCCTATCCTGCACGGTGAAGTTTCACATACAGAATTTCAGCAGATATAAGATGTGTTCGCAGAGGTGAATGGTAGGTTAATGGAAGAAATGATGAATTGCCGTGGTGGCTTTAGGAGACTTTTTTTGGGCAAACACAAACTCTCAACAAGAGAAAAAGGATTCGGTCCTGACCTTCCAGTAAAGTCACTTTTGAAAAGTTAGACATGACTACGCCACAACTCTCCAAAATGTTTGAAGCTTCCCTAAAAATCCCAACAAAAACACATCTGCAAACAAATAATGTGCACAATTAAACTAGAAACAAAAACAGAAAGAAATGCAAGTGTGCAGCTGTGTTAATATAATTCATGAAAGAACAATGAGGGAAAATCTTATTGACTTTTCTCACTTCATCAGCCGAAGATTGTTTGTGTTGCTACACATCAAAGTAGACGACTACCTCATACAGAAGCAGCAAGGTTGAAAAATATCTCTAACACAGTATTTGATCAAACTACACAGTAATCTTTTGAAGTTTGAGTTGTTTTAGACAATAAAAATGTGTTCTTTTGGCATCCCTGACCTGACCACTACTTAGCTTAAGTTAGCATAGCTTCACCTGTTAGCTTACTCCTTTTTCAATAAACCCTACCAGTGATGTCTTTTCATGTTAAAAAAAAGTTTCAGTTTAATAAGAATGAATATTTGATTATTTGGAGGAAGTTTCATCTACCTCTGGCAGACACCCATCCCAGCCAGCGTAGCTGAAACTCCCATCGTTGTTGTCTCAGGTGTCAACTGCATATCAAATTAAGACGCTATAATTTATGCAATTAAAGAACCACACAGAGTGACATCAAGGCAGAGGCAATGATGAGACATTCAAGAAAGTAAAGACAGAAGAGATGTTGAAGTAAATAAAGACAGAGGAGACAATGAAAGTAAACCATGGACACAATTTATCCTCCACACCCACAGAGGGCGCGTCTGAGTTTAAAACTGCCAACTTTCCTTTCGGCTGCTTTAAGTGATAAAAAAGGACAAATTAAATAATTTGATTTGCTATTGGGCTAAGTTCAAATTAAAGTCAGAAATTCAACAGACTCAAGGAAACGGTAGAAAGCAACAGATGACATCAGGGGCTGGAGAAAATTTGAAGTGAATCAAGTTACGCAATTTAATGCAGAAGTTCAGATTATCCAGAAAAGTAAATGTTTCATCCCAAAAGACATCATTATATCCCTTAATTCTCAAGAACAGCTGCTGAAGCATTTAGGCATGACCTTTGTTAATTTGTTTTGATCTAAACCTCTTGATAAATTTGTTCCATTTCTCCTTAGTCAATGTTTTTCTTGTTTTATTTTTTTTTACACAAAAAAACCTCCAACTATTCCTAAATGCATCACTTCAAACCACTTGAGGATGTCCTCACAGCAAAAAGGGTAAATACAGAATATTAGTCTTGTAAAATTTTATGAGTGGAAAAAAAACCAACTTAAAAGTAGAGGTGATAAAAATGCAGGTAAATTAGAAAATGGAGCAGTCAAAATGGAGGTGAAGGGGAAAAAGGAGTTTATCTTTCACTGTATAGAGCTATCATTTATCATTTCAACAAAGATACCTCAGGGGTGAAAGTGACAAAAAAAGATTAAAAAATAGAAATAAGCTTCCAAATTAAAAATATGAGTAATGAAAATCACAGGTGAGTAGAGAAATAGTGATAAATTACCACTGTGTTGTTCTGATAATCACAGCTCATTTTCCATTGATTTTTTAAAATCTTATAATAAAACATTCACAGCTCATTTTGTCATTGCTAAAATTATTTTATCATAACTTGTAATTTTAGTTGATTCCTGTCTGAAAAACACAAAATGGGAAACCACCGAGTGAACTTTGACTCCTGACTTTAACACTTTTCACAAAGAGCTCGTATCAAATCTTTGCAAAACAAAACAAAAAATGTTTTAATGGCCACTTGTAATCTCTGAAAATTCACACAAACCAAACACAGACTTTCCATATGGTCTTGCTGTGACGCGCTGCGTCCTCCAAAGCTCAGCTCATGTCTGCTCCATTTCACCTCTGATAGGAGTCAGTTTCTGTGGAAAATGTGCAAGCATTCCCTTTTCTCATGCTTGTGTCCCAATAGGTGCAAAAATTTCAACCAAATCGGGTGTTTTTGTTTTTGTTAGACTGAAACAAACTAAAATGACGTGATAAGACAAACATTGTTGTGACTGGAATGCCAACTAAAGTCGGAATTCCAGCTCAAAAAATCTGAGAAAGCCAATCTTCGACTTCAGGATCAAATGTGGCTTCTACTCGAAACAACAAAGTAAACATTTATCCATTAAATCACATAGCACTGTTTACTTTTTATCGGTGGATCTGCTGTTGTTTATTTTTGCTTTATGTACTATTGTTTACGATGCTAGTAGAGGTAGCAGACGTGACAATTCCCAGTCCTGACCTCCCACTTCTGAGGTCAAAATGAAGCACTATTATCCACCAGTGGAATATGCCCTCAGCTAACGCCACTTCCTCGTTTTCTAGCAAAATTACAAAAGTAGACCAAAGACTACAATGACTTATATCACCTCTAGTGGGACAAAGTGGTATTACAAGGCTTGCCGCGCACTCCCCACTAGCCAGGGTGGTATTTTCTGGGTCTCTTTCTCAACAGAGCAGATCCGTGTCTTTAACAAGGCATCAGAAGGTTTTTGTTTTTATTTTATATCCTTAAATCTGTTGACTTTTACATATTTTAAAGTGTCATTCCAACATAGGGTAGATTTAAATATGAGTTTGAAAAAATCTAAGTTAGGCTCTGTCGCAGTGGAACCTGATTTAGATTTTTTTGTTTTGTTTTGTTTTGTTTGACTAACCTTTTCTGCGCGTCCCCTCAGAGAGAGGACAAGAGATGAAAACAGAACAACTTCTCAATGATGCACACAGGCCACTGACGTTGAGATGCTGGTCACAGCTGAGTAGTAAATAACACCAGAGTCAATCATCCACGGGCGCTCCCGCTCACAAATACGCATGCACGCGGCATACACGGACATACTCCAATGCATTTAGACATCTGTATGCAGCTGCACTCGTGCGCGCACACACGCGTCCACACAAACATGCCAACTAAGAATAATGTTTATTGATGGCGTGTGGCTGAATGTGTCAGGCCACGGGAGCCTGTCCGTCAGGTCAGCGTGGTCGTCATTAGTAACCGAGCACGATGCTGAAAACTCCCCACGCTCGCAACACCACTTCCTCCCGACACCGGCTCGGGCTCCCGGAAACGCTCTTTGCGGAATCGTAATTTTGCTCTTTTGTCAACACGTTCATCGCTTCAGAGATGTGTAAACGGGCGAGAGTACAGTCAGTTTTTCTGGCTTTCATCCCCCCACTCACACTCCACAGCCCGTCTTACTTATTCATGTTCCTGCTGCAGCTGAGCTTGTGCTCAGTTACAGCTTGTCATCTCCTCCATCACGCTCACCGTGCCGCGCTTTGACATGACCTGATTTGTTATGCGTTTTGGCAATTTTAACAGGGGGTGCCGCTGAATACACTCTCGGCAATTTTGCTCAACACATTTAAAGTGACTGAATGGGATCCGTGTGGGTCCTGCTGGCTAAATTAACCGTGATGGGAAGTGAGCAAAACGACATGATTTGCCAGGTTTGAATTTGATTTGGTTCACTTCTGTTCAGTGTGGTGATACTTGTTTTTTTTTTTCTTGTCTTCATCTCCACTTTTTCCCCTGGCTTTCTCCCACTCCGATTTCCATAACCGATTCTCCCTTCTGCTTTCCTTTACCTTTGCCCCCACCGTATTCGATTCATTTATCCCACTCATCCCTTCTGCCTCTTTGCTCCTCATTCACCCTCCGTCCACCATCTCTTCACAACATCCGCCCTCATTCTTCTTCTGCTCTCCTCTCAGGGCCCGGACCAGTGTGTGAAATGCCTCCACTTCAAAGATGGACCCAACTGCGTGGAGAAATGCCCCGACGGGCTGCAGGGCGCCAACAGCTTCATCTTCAAATACGCCAAGGCCAACAACGAATGTCATCCCTGTCATGTCAACTGCACCCAAGGGTAAGAGAGATGTGGTGCATAAAGATCACAAGCAAACCACCAGATTCCTCAGACTTTGTACTTGTAGATCATGAAGACATTGTAGTCTGCAGCCTCCCTCCTGAGGAGAAAGGGACTGCGACAATTTCCTGGCCTGTAGCTGGAGGCTGTTCAAGCTGTAGCTTGACTCGAAAGGTGCAAAACAGATCAACCATGAATGAAGAGACAGGTGCTGTCAAACTGTGAGCAGAGAGGAGGTATGAAGCCAGGGACAGTGTCAGCTGGGACCGGTACAAAGCAGGGAGGAACTGCCGGCTCCAGATAAAAGTGACAACGGTTTCAAAAGTGGAACATTTTCTGCAAACAATAACCGAATCCACGGGAAAGTGCAGACTGGCCAAATTGATCTCATTATGGGGTGTTATTTCACCAACGGGGACAGATTTCTCACTGTGCGGTGTTGCTAATGAAACAAAGAAGCTGATTTGTTGTGGTGACGCTGGAACGAGGCTTTAAAGCCTGTTTGATGCTCCACACAACATCTGTTCAGAAAGCTGTGATGTTCTCGACAACAGCACTGAATGACTTATTGAGATATGGAGTCCAGGTTGGTCTAAACACCAACACGGGGCTTACGGGAGGAAGCAGGGACCATTTACCGTCTTTTTAGCACCACCGCCTCAGTTTTATACATCCAGGGAGAACATTCTGAAAAGGGCAAATTGAAGCCAAATTATCACCATTTTTCTCCAAACCATAACCAAGCTGTGCTGGTTCCTAAAGTGGACTATTTCTGGGGAGGATAAAATATTCCCTTAACTCATTCCACCATCGCCTCTCCTTTTGTGAACTTTCCACTATTGTAAAATATTTTCACAGTGAATACTCTTTGACAGATGGTGTTTTTTTCCTTAACCAACATTGTTAAAGAGCAGGCTTTGCACTCAAAACTGGATAATTTTGTTGTCCAGAGTTTTAGAAAATCTGTCAGACTATTTCTTTTTGCATTCTTTAGTTTGTGCTTCTCAAGTAAATTTTAACTTTCTCCTTTTGTTATTAGACATTCAGTATTTTTGTTTTACAACCATAACTCCTGATTTTAGCCCCTGGCAGTTTGAACTTGACGTTTTTGTTATATGCGGGCATTTTTTTTTCATGTTCATAGGTTGGCTGAACCTTTCCATGTGTAAGCTCCAGCAACAGCCCTCATCAGAAGCGTAGCACTTTAAGGCTGCTTCACTTCCTCATGAATGCAGTATCTTTTCACCGTCTCCAGGGAAATTGTTCAGATTTACTATAAAGATCCGCTTGGTTTGAGTTTCATCAGTTTGGTCCCGATGTCCACTTGGAGTGTGGATTGAAGGAATTTGGTAACATCACACTCCCAAACCGTGAAATGTTTCAGGGATGAAGATGTGTGTCAACCTTGTTGTCTTTTTGTAGCTTTGAGAAATATTGTTTGCTGTCATGGCAACAACTATGTTATCACTAATTGTGCAACAGTATAAAAGCCGGGAGAATTTTCTAGCAAAGATAGTGACCGCTAAGCTAGGTGGTTCCTGTCTTCAGCTTCATATTTAAGGTACAAATGAACATGAGAAGTTTTAACAGACGTCAAGCTTTAGAAAAGCTGATCGTCTAAATTAAATGGAAAAGCTATTAATGATTAAATTAAAGGAGTTCTTTTGAGAAATTCAAATTCTGGTGAATTTTTAAGCTGAACTTACCATTTCCTGCTTTGTATTTAAGGTAGTAATGATGAGGTGAGAAGGTTTATGAAATATCAGGCCATATGTGAACAAGTAAGCTTCGATTTAAGGAAAACTGGAAATCATTTAAATCAGGGATTGCTTTTCAGAAACTCCAAAGCTCAGGTTCATTTCCCATCTAAGCTCATTAAAGCTTAGCTAGCCGGCTGCTGTCTTCAGCATTAGATTTAATCTCAAAACATTCACATCATTTATGAATGAAGGCAAAGGACTTTAAATCAAAAGTATGAATGTAGAAAACATTGAGCTGATTCCCAGCCTACAAAACAACAACTTTACTGCAATACTGTTTTCATGTTTTGAGATCCCATGGCTGTAACTTTGAAAGTGACCCACAAACTTTGTTCTTCTCAAAAAAAGCAAGGGTTCACCACATGGGGAGCAGAGATTAGAAAGATTAGGGTGGGTGATGGGGCTGAAAGTGAGCTCGTCAGTGATCCTGGAGAACAAGGCTCCGAAACCTAGCAACAAGGCTCCTGAGATGATGTGAGATGGAAGGGGGCTTATTTTTAAAATTGTTTTATTTATTTGTGCTTTACATAGCAGGAGCTTATTTGATAGTATAGCAACTCATCTGTAAATGTTGGTTTGAATTCGCCTTCAAAGTAAATCCCAGAAAAAGAGGATTTGCTTTTAATTGCAGCTCATGCAGATATTCTCCTGTTGTTACCGATCAACCAACAACTCTTTTGAGCCTTTTAATCTGATCTTTCCGTGCAACTAGAGATGCCAACATCAGTGCAGAACCTGATTTAATTTAATTTAATTTAACCTGAGTTAAAGTTAGATACATGAGTCAAACCTTGATGCACTCTCTCCTAAAACATCAGACGTTCTTCAAAAAGAGGAAAACCTACCATGAGATTACAGAGAAAGATCTTACTGTTGCCAAAAAAAAGTCCTCACAAATCTTTTGTTTTCTTTTATAACGTATGAAGATGCATTGCACTGTTCCGTTGTTTAATTGCACTATCTTTTATTAGTGCTATTGGGTTTGGTGCTCCATTTAACAGACAGTAAAGGAACCCTGGGGAATACACAGATGCCATCGATTAAACTCCCAAGTCAGCATGATTTCTTAATTTTCTTTGCAAGTTCCTTCCTTGTGTGCGGTCACACAGTTTACATTTACTCACGCGACGTCCACGTCTAGAACTAATGAGTGGCGAAAAGGGCACCCTAATCGCTTCCTGCACACACAAGACTGCTTTCATATGGATAGATGTGTTAACAGAGCTACTCCACGCTAGTTTTGGATTTTAAAATAATAAGGAAAAGCATGCTTGTAATTCTGGATTTTCTAAAAAGACAGAATTGCTGATGGAAGTCTTTGAATCAAAGGCATACTTAAAGGCTTTTTTTATCATCATTGATGAGGATTTGAAGATATTTTTAACATTAAAGCAGAAGACTGAAGGAAACACTTAAATACGTGATTAACTATAGTATTAACATTCATTTGGAGCATTTGCGGATGGTTACTTGATCAATGTAATCTCAACCTACTCTTTCCTTTTTCCTCTAATTTGATGTCCACCACTTTCCAAGGGAAATATCTGCTGCTATTCATACTTGGGATATTTGATTAACCACTATTTTTTGCTGGCTATTTGCTGTTTTTGGTCACCTCATGGATATTGAGTTTTTAGTATTTTTTTGGAGGAAATAAAAGGCAGCTAACTTGAGCTAAAGCTGATCTGAGTCAGACAACAGTTCAGTAAAAACTCTATATTGTCACGGCATCTTGCATCTTGTATCTTGATGAGTCTTTTGTTTACTTCAGAGAGTTCAGAGCTGAGGAGGATCATAGTTTGCAAATTTGGAACGCATTTTATTTTAAATTGTGAGTTTTCTGAACTCATATTTAAATTCATCCCTTTAAAATGGGTTAATGAGGCTGAAAGTTGCCAAAATCTGTTAAACGCATTAAATTCAGGGGTAAATTGTTGTTTGGGTCTCGTGTATTTGCATACTTTTCTCTAGCTTAAAGGCCACAATTTCTTGTGTACTGACAGCTCAAGTCGCAAAACAAATAATCCACGTGTTTAGTAGCAGAAGGAGGCCATTTCAAAGACAACCAGTCCAAACTAGCCCAGAGACTCTCAGTAATCAGATCAGCGTTAGCAACCAGGTCAGAGTTCTAGCAGATCTGAATCCATGTGCGTTGTTTTTATTTTTTTTACTACAGACTGTATAAAACACCAACTTGGGTCCTTGAGAACCGCTGTAGTTCATGTTTTAGATGTTGCTTCAACACACCCTGATACAAATGACGGTCACTAACAGACTGGTAAATGATGACAAGTTGATGATGATCCGTTAATTTGAGTTAGGAGTGGGTGATGCAAGGAAGCAAAAAACAAAACAACAACAAAAACACACAGATTTGCTTGAGATAAACTCACCCATGGAGTCGGCCTCTAGTGGCCAGTCACGGAAGTGCACTTTTTCATGTTTCTGGGATTGTGTCAGTTTACCAGGCTGGGTGCATCCCTCTGTTTGTCACCGGTGTTTTTAAAGCGCTGCTTCATCCGCTTCAGTGGAAAGTCACCACGTTCATTTTTATTGTTAATCATTTCACCCCTGAAGCCGCGGATAACCTGCTGCTTTGAGCTGACACTTTAAAGGTGGAAAATCTAAAAACGGTTACCACGAGACTCCACAGAGCTGCAGGGAAACTTTCATCATCTATGAGTATTTATTAAACATTTTGACATGAAAATATTGATTCAGAGCTTTATGGGTGTAATGAAAGTTACTTTTGTTAGCGTGTATTTGTAGACAGATCTGTGCTGCTGCTGTATTCAATTGAATAACAGACTTTGTAAATAGCAGCTAGATAAATCAGCCTCTGAATGAATGTCTTGATAACACCTCAGGAAGGCTCAGTGGTAAATGTTGTCACAACCAGAACAAATTAATCTCCATACCACCTACTCTGAACTGACGCAGCGTCTGCACTAAAGATCCAACATCATTTCAACCTCTGTCTTGTTTTGCTGCAAATTTGAAAGTCTGACAAATATATTGGGCCACGTTTTAGTCGCATTTTTTCCTCCCATCCTGTATTCCTCAAAAGTTTGATAAAAGACTTTATTTAGACAATGTTCTTACAACTGAATGCAGAAAATACATTTTCTCAGTCCACAAATTCCTTCAAGTGCTGCATGAAACCAGAATAATGCCCTCCAGCCAGCACAGTACTCCTCCTGACCACTTGTCAAATTGACAAGTGGTCAGCCGTGCTCCATTTCTTTGCGGGTCCTGGCCCAGAGACAGCTGATTGACGTGGAAGAAAGACAACATGAGTTTTGCTCATAACCTGTCCCTTATTTAATGGATTATCTCTCTGGTTTCTCTGCCCTGCAGGTGTGTCGGGCCAAGACTCCAAGATTGTGTTGGGATGATGGACAGGTAAGGGATCTCCGGGTACATTGTAATGTGGCCCTGGGAAGCCATCAGATTCTGCCACAACTTGTTAGAGTTCCTGTACTGTCACATTTTTCAATTATAAGAGCGTAGTAGGTTGTAAATCACAAATCAAATTGTTGCTTACGCACAAAACGTAGTCCGGTCTCACTGGGATCTGATGTGGAAAAATGAAACCACTGGATTCATCCATTTTCTAGCATATTTCTGATTAATTTTTAATATTGTTTGCACTTTTCAGCTCAATTAATTTTTCATTAGGCATATTTGCTGGGATGTTAGTTGTAGTTTACGATGCTTAGTTGTTACACAACAGTAACTGGCTCTTTATTATAGCTTCAAACTTGCATGTAAGCCAAATGCGATCTCAAAAATTTAACATACTGTCTTAAAATACTGACTTCATACATCAAAACATCGAGTCTGTATCTCACGATTAAACACCTGATATAAAATGAGCTTGTTTCCTATAAAATAGTTAAATTGTCCTTATTTAGAAATACTGTTTTAAAATGGGTTAATTCCCAAACATATCCTCCTACTACCTCAAAGTAATAAAGTGCTCAAAATCAGACATTATCTCAAAATGAAGAAATTCTTGATCATTTAATATCTTTAAGCCATTGATGTGGCAATGCTCCTTCTGACCACATGGGGGCAGTAAACCACAAGACTGTTCATGTCATCCTCGTGCACCTCTAGTGGTACAAAGTGGTATTACAAGAAGTGCTAGACTGTCTCCATTCATTCGCCCAAGATTGTCTGGGGTCTTTTGTCAACATGGCAGCTTGACAGCTCCCTTGTGGTCAGAATTGGTATTGCGTGACTACAAAATAATAATATTGCAAATGAACTAGCTTATATCTAAAAAACAGATCTTAAAATGAGTGAAGATCACAAGTTAGGATCACTAAAACCATGTCAAAACAATGAGTTCGCTTTTTTGAAATTGTGAGCTAGCAAAAAAAATATTGACTTTCCATCATCTCACAACAAAAAGTTTCCCAAAGTAATACGGTGGTATTATGAAATAGTGAGTTAATAGCTCAACTATGTCTAAAAATCATCAGTTTTCTCCGATTTTGAGATGTCACATTAAGACGATGAGTAATGATTGGCTCAAACATGCATGCTGAAAGAGTCATCAGCATTACTTTAAATGGGGTGATGGTTGCCGAACTGAACTGTGGGATCCACGGGAGCAAATCAGATTAAAGTCATGCCTTGTTTTTGGCAGCATCTGGACATTGAATTAATGTGCCTGCCTTTTAAAAAGGCTTGAATCCATTGACAAAAAAAATATATCAACATTACTCACTGCGTTTCTCATGTTGAGCGTTCAGAAGCCTTAAAGAGTCCTAATGAGTTCTCAAGCTGAGGCTGCTCCATGACACATGTGCGCATGTAAACAGCCACACAATCCAAATAGCCTGAAGACATCAACAAAAGCTCAATTAAAATACCCATAAAAGACAAGATCTTTTCAATTAGAGCAAATTCAAGAGCCGGAGACTCATTAGACATGAACAAAACCACTAAATCTGTACAACAGAGGCCTTAAGTCGCTCTTAAACTGGGGAAACTGAAATTAGGCCCTTTTGCTTTCCGCTGGGAGGCTCCTGCTAAGACCCTGGTCCCTGAAATCCTGCTGTGGCGTTACCCCCTGCCTCATCTGGCTGACCTTGTACCACTTGTTCTGCCGTAAACCCATTCCTCCTAATTAACCCAGGCCTTCCCCTTATCAAGAGTTGCGTGTCTCAACAGCTTTGATGTCTTTTTACTCCACACTGTTTGTTTTCCCCTTTTTTGGCTCTTCCTCCCTCGATAGTCACTCCAAACTACAGCATTGCTATTCACCACATGCCTGTATATCTCATTATGTCCAAACTGACAGCCTCTTTGTAAATTTCAAGCTCCCCGTCCCTTTCCTTCAGTTTTTCACAATCAATATAGCAAATAGTGCAGCACCTTGCTCCGCCATAGCACGACTCTTCCATTAGCAGCCAATATCTTCTTCAACTCTTGAACTTCAAGCGTCACATCAAAAGTCAGGATTATTCTACGTTATGTGGTCATGTTGGAAAAGGGGGCAAAAGAAAAGGGTGAAAATGGAGCACAGATATGTGGAAACAAGGGGAAGGATAAGAACAAATCGTAACATGAGGGCATAATAAAACGGTTACAGAACAGTACCTACAAGAATGAGAAATTTTTAAATGGCAAATGCATTAGTACTGTCATTAGTGCAGCGAAAGCGCTTTTAACTTCCAACCTTTATGCTTTCATTCTGCAGATTTTCCCTCACAAAGATAGGGAAGCAATTTGTGAAGGAGAGGCACTTTTTATTACTCATTTATTGGAATTCCTTTTCTATTAGTGAAAGTCTCATGAAAGGAAAGAGAATGCAAACCATGGATTAATGTATAAAAAGGTCTAGCTCGGTGAAGAACAGTCTTTTCAAAGCCTTGTTTCTTATGACAGTGGAAGCAGCTTTTTTATTTAGTGCACTTTAAATGATGAGGGTATCTGAAAAAAAGTTTTCAAATGGCTGCTGGTTTGGACTAAACTTTAGCGACAACAAATGGACATCATGTGAGAGCTTGTTGAGGGGTTGGTGGTGGAGTAAGAGGCAGTAAGTTTAAGATGAAACATTTGTGATGAGATGCATGAACAGAACCTCCTCAGCATTTGTTGAGAAGGATGCAAAAGTCAGATTAAGCCTAATATTGTTCTCTGAGAAGTGACACAATTGTGGGCGGTTCCATGGGCGGACTCATCGCCAGATTCCATGACGGTCAGGTTGTAGTTGGATGCAATTCCATCTCCAGACAGTTGGTGGCACTAATGCGTCAAAGAGGAGTATTGTCTGCCAGTAAAGCTTACAGAAGCAGAAGAAGAGTTTAACCATACGGGCGTGAAAGGTAGCTGAGAGATAAGACTATCCCCATTCTGATCCACATCAGAGGAGGTTGTAGTGGATATACCTAACTAGGGATGGGAATCGAGAACCGGTCCCAACTCAGAACCGGTTCCAACTGACCGATTCCATCGGAATCGTACGTCTCCAACGTAATCGATTCTTCTTAGCGATTCCCTGCACGACGTTTTCCGGGTTTCCAGAAAATTTGCGTCGCGGTTCATTTGCGTCACACAAGAAGAAGAATAATTTGCGTCACATTCTGCGACGGTTCAGACCTTCGACAACACCACGAGGGGGCATCGTGCAGAGAAGGAAGCAGACAAAAGCCTGGATTCATTTCACCAGACGGAACTCCACTTGCAGAGTGCTAATGTTGCTGGTCAAAGCTCCACTCCGACCTCCGTTGACGACGGTAACGTTCACAATAAATATTAGCATTAGCACACTGTCGCCTAGCAACTGCAAGCAGCATACACAGTTTCTTATTAATAAAACCAAGCTACATATAAACATTTCCTATTTATTTGAAGTGGATACGTTCACAGTTTTATTTACATTTTCCATCCCTCGTTAGAAAAGCAGGGATAAATGTTTTTGGTTAAATCTGGTTTAAGCTTGCAAGTAAGTTAAATCAACAATATGTTGTCATGGCAAACAGGACTATTCTTATTCTTACTGTACTTTTCTAAAGAGGACTCCATTTTGTCAAGATGTTTTTCAGTATGTACATGATCAGTATTGTGGAGATGTAATTTTGGGAAAAAATAAAAAGATTCCTTTTGGTGCAGAAGACTGTGCAGAACTCCTTTTTTACCGTTCAATGAACTACTCTGGAATTGATAAGAGAATTGATAAGGAATTGATAAGGAATTGGATTGAAAGGCAGAATCGATAATGGCATTGATATTGAAAATAACGTATCAATTCCCACCCCTATACCTAACACTGACTGAAAAAAAACATGGGTCTACACCGCATACCTGTGTATACCCTGCACTACACCACCCAATCTTTAAAACAGGTGTGACTAAACAAATACAGTCATAGCTTGCCAGAAAAAGGGGAAAATTTGGTTCCTCTTTGAGAAATGTGGCCCATGATTTAGAAAACTTTGATCTGCCACTGAACATGATTAACTGCAAACTAAGCTCTGTCCAGTATAATTTAGATCAGTTCATTGATCATAGCGTGCATCGCCTTTTGCAAATTTTTAAAATTATTGTTGTAAAGGGTGTGTAATTAAATAATAAAACGCTGGGATGTCGTCATTGAGTCTCATGCAGCAACGTGATGGAGGATGTTTATTGGTGGAAAACCTTTCTTCAAAAAATTTGAGTCATGAAACTAATAAAGGTATTTCAAAAACAATTACAGTGAACACACTCAAGCACTATTATGACTCATTGTTGCGTCGGGAAGTCTTTACATGCCAACAAAGCATCAGATCCATTTTCCTTTATTTTCTTTGAAATTGTAAAAGTTTAAAACAAAAAATAACAATACTTTAAATGTTAATGAAATGTACTCTCACAATGTTCAGGCAACATGTGCCCAAATGTTTGTGTGAAAACACAAAATTACCTGACAGGATCTCAAAGATCTCTGATTGACAGGAACCACACTGCACTGCTTGTCGTCCTTTGGCAGCAGAATTATTTTTCACCTCCGTCTTCTAACTTACATTTTATTTTCTTCGGTTTTGAGCTGTTATTAATCAGATTTTTTTCCCTCTCTCTTCTTCTGTCTCTCCAGGACACCGTTAATAGCAGCTGGCATCATTGGTGGTCTATTCATCATCGTAATTCTGGCGCTCAGCGTGGCTGTTTACGTACGACGCAAAAGCATCAAGAAGAAGAGGGCCCTGCGGCGCTTTTTGGAGACTGAGGTAAGACGGTTCAGGTGTGGAGAGAAAATTTTACAGGAAAAGCCTTTTTAAAATCACAAAAGAGACACAAGTTCTTCAACTGAAGATATGCCATTTTATTCCAACCATATTCCTGCATATTGAGGCTGACCTTTTAGTTTGGGGCCCCCTAGTGGCCCTGGGGTCGTTTTTACAACCTTGACTTTTTAAATTTGATGTGATGACATCACCATGACATATTTTTATAATACCTAATGTGGCACATTTAAAACAACAAATAAACAGTCTTGTCATTTTTGATCCACCATGTGACCGATCTAAGCAGATTTGCCTCTTAGTTAAGGGTCCGTTATGATAATTTAAAAAAAAAAATTTCATCATTTAACTATCCACATGTATTCCAGTAGAGCTCAAAACTGAATTATTGGTGTGCTTAATGAAAGTTTGCGCTGTTTGCATTCACAACAGTTACAAAGAAATATTACAACCTTCTTTCAGTGCAGACTTAAATAAATTAAACAAAACAGCAGCTTTTTTTCTCTTGTTTAAATTTTCCCCATTTTTGAGGTGAGACTGGAATGTGAGAGTTTACCTCAGCACTCCTTTTCCAGCTGAACCTGAGTGATAGACAAACCTTGAAACCTTAAACCTTGACTAGGTGCTTAACCGAGCCACGCTGCGTGCTGGAGGTTTTAAAATTATGCATGGCCGCCAACACCCATCGATCTGGCCTTGAAGTGGGTTCATTTCTTGGAAGCATTCGATGGCAGATCGGAGTTGATATTCCGAGGAGAGATTCAAACCCTGAGCTGCATGTGAGTGCGGGAAGAACACGTGCGCAGTCAAGTTCTGGTTGATCACTTTTTCGCTTTGATAAAGACGCTCTTCCTTTCTCGTGTGCAGCCTGGCAGTCGTGTCGTCTACGCAGGTCCACCGAGTGGCCTTGCCTTCAGGAGTGGGGTCGGCTGCTTGTCATTCCACATTAGTGTAATTTACAGGTAGAGGCTGCAGTGTAACAGACAGCTGTCAGGCTGCAGACGGGAGGAGGGCGACCACAGGCAGTTTCTGCCTCATCCCGACCGCACACATCCATCTTCATCAGCCAAAGCCTGCTCCGACAGCAGCTTGACCTGGGGGGAGCAGATTTGCTAATGTACTGTCACAGACAAGGAGGGGCTGGGAAAGATCTGGAGGGGATCCTCTTTGCTCCTTTAGCATCTTTCTGAATACATTTTTCCTTAGTCTGACTTTTTTCTTCCTTTAGTTTGAAACAGCAAAACATGAACTGCCTTGTCAGTTTTTACAGTTTCCCAGAATTCCTACTAGGCCATAAAAGTAATTAGGTTTAACCAGATATTAAACAGCTGTGATAGATCTGTTTGATCCACCACAACAGCACAAATGAACACGCATTAGTAAAATTCTGGCGTGCCACCGCACCTGATCAATCTGCTGTGGTAGGTCATTCAGAGCATTAGCTGAGCTGGAAAGAATAAAGGTGCGGCTCATCTGCCCAAAAAGGACCTTTTATGATTTGTGCCTGGAGGACGTTTAATAAATAATCTCTTTTTTTGTCCTTACCGCCAAAAATTCCATTAAAACCCATTCTTAACTTATGTTTTTAACATTTCTGCTTGAAAACAACAGATCTCATTTAAATGAGTCCATCCCAACAGCCCTGTGGTGTCTTTGAGTACATTTGGGCTCAAAATAAAAGTTAATAAGTAAAAACTTAAGCAGAATAGAGTAAATAAGGATGAAGTACACCATGAATAAAGGCGTTTTTGTCTTCATCTAATAAAATATTATGCATTTATTCTTTGGATTCATGTAAAATCCTTTTTATGGCATTTCACCGTTTATTGTACCAAGATAGACTTTCCTGTTGTGAAACAGAGTGTTTTTATGGAAGTTTTTAAGAAAGAGTGAATAGACAAACTTTCCAAATTGGCTACCTTGAAAGAATTCACAACATTTTGGGATAATGCATTGCTCCAGTCATGGTAATGTTTCCTTAAGAGACTTATTTTTGACAATCCTTCTCAAAATGGACACCTAGAATAAGTAGCCACATCTACAGCAACACATGACTCATCACACAGTAATATTCTATTTGTGTGACCTGATTTTAAATTTAAGTGTAAACATCAGTGTTTTATCATGCATTTACTTTTTCTTTGCCTCTTTCCATCTGTTAGGTGTGCGCAGATAGAACTATCCCCTAGAGATTTGTGCACAATTTATTTGTTCCCAGAGGGAAATGGAAATCAAAATAGGTTAAAAGAGAAATAATTGTGGGATAAACTGATTCATAGTTTGAGTTAATAATTGTAATTCTTATGATTGGGATTATTTTAAGCATAGAAGTTGAGCCAAAATTCAGAGTGAAACTCTAAAAATTGAACTTGTCCCCTTGCTGTTCTTCAGCTGCTGTGTCAGCGGTTAGTTAACCTTACCTGGGTCTCTACAGGCTTAAAGATGAGCCTTTTCCTGTTCATTGTTTGTGCTAAATGTGCATATTGTGTCATGTTTTGGATGACTAAAAATGTCTTGAATGGTCTCAGTCTCATCTTCCATTCGGAAGAGGTTACGGCTTTCAGCCCATAATGTGGTATTTCATGTTTATTTTAGAGGGATTTGTGTTCAGAAGCAAGGATGTTTTTTTTGTTTATGTATCATTTTATGCTGCATGCATGCTTTGTGTATCCTCCGCTCACACCTACCCAGAATACCAAACAATGTGCAGTTCTTGCAGCCTGTTTCACTCTTTCCTCAGGCTCTTTCAGGCTGATGAAACTACACAGTAGGCCTTGGATGGCCGGCGTTGTGGATTCTGTATTCAAAAGTGTAATAGAGCCGACTCTGTCTGTGAATGGAGATCAAGCTTGTCTGGATGAGGGATTTGGGGACAGCGAAAGCTCAGGGACTCCCTCTCTCTCTCCTTATCTGCCATAGCTCTTTAAACAGAGAGCTCACCTCATGAGTCAGATGGGGGAGAGATGCCTCGACTGCACGCTGTCAAAATGAAATCCTAGCACTCAGGCATTATTTACATATCAAGGACACGCGAGACAGCTGTTTTGTTAACTTGCAAAACATGCCGCTTGGTCTTCTTCATTGTTTTCTTTGCCTTACTTTTATTTTTCATGCACCTTCTTTTCTCTTTTGCTCTCTTACCGTCTCCCAGGCTTGTCACTTCCAACTCCTTCTTCTCTTTGTCTCACCTTGGAAAAATAGTTATTAGCATTAAAAACATGTATGATTATGCATTACTTAAAAAAAAAAAAATTCCCTGAAAAAAAAAATAGGTTGTCATCACGTTACAAACAGCCAAATTGTCTCCCTGTTGCAGTTCTTAAACTTTGACCCCCATCTGACAAAGCAGGACTAATGCGCTTGGAATCCTCCTCTTCCTCACTGTGAAATCCTCCTTTTCAGCTGCTTTATGCAGAAAGGGACCATGGGAGTGTTTCAGCACCACAGGCTGTGGACAGCTCCTGTTCTGCTTACATGCTCCCCTCTGCTCCTTCACTGAAGGATTTCAGCACTTGGACAGCTCCTTGCAGTCACATTGGAGCAAGTCTGTGCTCCCTCCTCTAATCCCATGTTTCTTTGTGTCTACAAACATATTAAAATTCATCTGACCAAAGTGAGCTGTACTGTTAGGCAACAACAACATCAGAGAAACAACCATATGAAACAAAAAGGAGAAAAAAGATCTCGGGGAAAGCTATAATTCCAGTGGAGATAGATCCATTTTTAAAAGCTATACTTTGGCTTGGTTGCAATCAAAAGATTTTTTAAATTATGTTCCTCACACAGCAATATAGTATTTGGTGTGTGGTGGTCGGGCGGAGGGGATAATTGCTCTCCTTTAAAGGCCGTCTGAACTTGCAAACAGGAATTCTACGTGTGTGAGCTGGCATCTTGAATAAAGATAAAGTAGCTATTAGGAATGGTTTTATGAGTTATTTTGGCTTGGTGTCATGTAACCATTAGCTGCAGCTGCACATTAAGGCTTGGCTGTTGGAGTAACACCAAAGTGGAATTTCACTCTAAATTTCATGTTTGGACTCAGCCAACAGAAATTTTGATACAACTGGATAATTATGAACAATGTTGTAACAATCAGTAAACGTGACATGTTTTAATTCATTTTTGATCTTTCACTTCTGTCAAAGACACCAAGGTTACCAATAAAATATAATACTGTATAAAAGTTACCAATAAAATTACCTACTGTACACACCATACAAAAGTTTGTATTTTTGAAACAGCAGGAAAGTGGGAACATCCAGACCATGACCATCAACAAAAGAGGTCACAGAAGAGCAGGCTGGTCTGAGTTAACAGAAAGACTATGTTAGCCTTGACAAACACCACACAACTGTTGTGAGCAGAGAAGCATCTTGGGATGCAGGAGCTGGAGGCAGATGGACCAGAACAGCAGAAGTAAGACTGGTTCCAATCCTGTTGGCCAAAACAGAAATCTGGGGCTTTGGTGGGCACAGGATTAGCAAAACTGGACAGTTGAAGGCTGGAAAACCAGAATCTGGCAGGAAACATGGTACTGCTGCTCAGTTTTTATGTTACTCCTATATCAGATGTGTTCGTCCAATCAGGAGTTATGAAGGAGATAGCATGATGATGTTGGTTTTTAAAATCTAAAGGTTTCAATAGGACCATCAGGGAAAACACTTAAAACACTTGTTTTCTTTTGAATTGTTTGTTTCAGTTTGATTTTGAACATATTTGACCTCTTTTGACCGGTTTAATATTTTCTAGATTGTTGTGGATCAAAAACTGCTCCTCGAAGACCATTGCTTGTATTGTTCCCCATTGGCATTGTATTAACAGACACTCTTTCTTTCTGGCTTCATTTACACAAAGAAATCATTAATAATAAACAAATGCAATGGCAAGAAAAAATAGTCATGATTTGTCTGAATTTAAAGAACCATGAGATTAAAACAGGATATAAGTGGTGCATGTAGATAATTACACAAGAGTTAAATATAAAGTGTCCAGAGATGCTGGTTCAGAGTTTAATTTTTGTTGACACAAGATGTTGTTTTAAAACATACAGCTCCTTCCTGTTTTATGCTTTTCTTTCTGCAGTCTAAGCCCTCCTTTATTATATCAAATAATTCCTGTTGTGATGGTTACTCCTCAAAACAGATGTAAGTGCCAGGATTTCCTGTGGAAACCCCTTGAGCAGTGTAGCATTCAAACCAGCATGAAAAAACTTTCAAAAATAACTCTTCTTTTAAGGAAAAGCCTCTGTAGAAGACGCAAAGAGAGACACAAAAAGAGCAGTGCTTTGCCAGCTCGCTGGCCCTTATTCAACACCATGAGAGAAGTCAAATACACTCATGTAAAAGAGTTTAATGATCCTTTTTAACCACTTTTTATTGGATTTTACGTTGTAAAATATCTATATAAATAGTTGTTTAATTGAAAAAAATGACTGTGTTTTGAGACCTGCCCACTCTTACTGCTTTGAGGCACAAGGTTGGAGCATGACAATGTTGTCTCACCTCAGTGTGTTTCAATTACAAAGCAGAACAAATGTAGCCTTTTGAATGGGTAATGTGAATATTAAAGCGTACACCTGAGGGTTTGCAGACCAAGTCTCTGTTTGAAGACACTGTTTACTTATTCAATACGCAGTAATTCTGGGAATGTATTCTAGCTCGAGGCTCAAACATACTGCTTATTTGTCCAATGAAGCGTCCGCATCCTGTCCACTGCGCCACCAGTGAAGCTCATTTGGCAAAGGCACGGTGCATTATTAGCTGGTAAATAAAGTGGCGCAATGAGTGTGTGTGCGAGTGAGAGCGAGCTCAAGAGAGTTTTACTGGCCTTGAGTCTGCATTGTATTTAATAGACCTCTCTTCTCGCTCTCCTCTCAGTCCGGTCCAGCCTTGTCCTAATCAAACAATAACAGCTTCAGCCTGTCACCATCTGCTCTTATTACTGCTCCATCAGCAGCTCCCCCCGTCTCTGTGTGCTCTTTCTGAGTCGCGCCATCCCTCTCTACCTCCACTTGTTTTCATGCAGCGTATGCACGAGCACATTGTTGTCCAAATACCAGAATGATACAGTGAATCTGAACCTCTAAGTCAAGGTAAATGTAGTCATCAGCCTTTTAGGAGCCAAATGTGTTCTTTTGTAGCATTTAGCATTAAAAAGTTAAATACGGGGTATTAATGGAAAAATGAAAATCCTCTTTGATTTGGTTTTTGAAGTTTTATGTAAAACGACACCCGTCAGTAAAAGAGCATCACATTTACAATGTTTAATACTTTAATCCCAAAAGATGAGTTAAGCAAAAAGTTCTTCAGGTTTTTTTTTTTTATGTTATACCAAATTTAGAAATTCCTGCAAAGTAGTCAATTCAATGAGACTTTAAATTTAGATGTGCAGCTTTCACACACACAAGTTCTCCAGACTCAGTTGTGTTATTTCTTCCCTCTGCAGTAAAGTTCTTATAAGCAGTTATCATTTTTATTTTATAATTAGTTATAATCTAAAGGTCACATAGTTTTCTGGAGGATGTGGATTTAGTTTCTCAGTAAAAGCCTTCATTTCCTGAAAAGACTTGGATTTCTTTGCTGTCTGCTCTTCTGTGTTTTAGATTAATATTCGACTTACATCCATTTTACATCTGTTAAGTTTAGGCAGCAGTTCTCTGATTTAAAATACACAAAGAAAGCTGCATTTTTATTAGTATTTTTCTCTAGTTTGCCAGGGATGCAGTCCAGTGAATATGACCTTAAGGAGAAGTCAGATATCTCATAAGTTTCGCCGTTTCCTTTAAGACTAGTGCAGTTGTGGACTGAGGACGATGCACTTTATGATGACACAGTGACTCTGAGTTCTTCCTCTTCTTTCATTTCTTTCGCTTCACTATTTCTTCCTCTGCTGGAATTTATTGGTCATTTTCCTTCCTTTGCTCCGTCTGGCCAGCTCACTTCCAGCAGTGCCATCTCAGCAGGCTTACGCCGCGCCTTCAGGCCCAGCCATAACAATAGCCATTAAAGGACGTGTCACTGCCGAGCTGCAGGCATGTCATCCATCCTGTGGACCGGCCTGGCACTGCCATCGCCAGTCCTATTGCACTGATGGTTTTATATCACATTGAGTGAGTGCCCGTATGGCTGACCAGCTGATATATGGTCTCATTATACTGGTTGATGGCCGTGGTCAAGCTGGGCGATTATACTGCTGATAAACCACAGCGAACAAGGGAACCGATAGGCTGACTGCTCATTAAGACGTGTATTGATCAGAAGCATTGGCTTTCTGCACATTTGGTGGACATTGTGTTTTGGTCCAGGATGTGGCATGTAGCATCTCTTTTTTTGTGTGTGTGTATGTGTAAAAACATAATAGTTTTAGTCAAATGTAATTACAGATGAACAGTGATGTGGAACTCTCTGAGCGTGCCGTTGATCTTTTGACAAAAATTGAGGAAAAAATGAGACAAAACAAAACCTGTTAGGAATCCTGAGTACCTGCATGATTCAGTAAGTTGTAGCTCGACCATTAGCAGCAACAATTGTATGGGATTTATTTAAGCACAGATTTCTCAAGGTTCTTTTTTTAGTCATTTTTAGGTTTTCTCACGTTCTTTAAAGCATTACCCCCATCCATTACTCGTTTTCCACACAGTTTCACCTGCCAGACGGATGGACTCACATTTGCCTCGAGGATGCTTCCTGTTCTGCTCAAATGCTTGCTTTGGTTTTCTCTAAACATGGTGCTGGGCAGGAAGACCACACACCTCATCTTTGGTCTCATCTGTTCATTGGACATCATTCCAGATGTCTTGTGGTTTGTTTGGATAGAAGTTTAGCTGTACTTCCATTCTTTTTTTCACACAGAAGAGTCTTTCCTCCTCATAGTCGAGGTTCAGCCTTCTATCAACTGAGCTGTAGCAGACTTAAAGGCAACTCTGGAGCACTACCACTTCTGACCACATGGGGGCATATGCTGTAATGAGTAAGGATTGTTGGAAACTAGAAGTGCACTTTGTAATATTACTACATACAGTGTCTTTAATATTTAAATAATGAGGTCTGTGGGGTGAGGTGTTGGTCTTTGTATTGTTCCAGCTGATGATGATCTTTTTTTTTCCATTTTTGCTGTATTTGTTTGTGACTATATGCACTAATGCTTCCACATGTGTAGATGTGGAGTGCACATATGAATTTGCGTCTGTTGCTGTGTGGTGTTGTGTGGCTCTGCTGCAGGTGCCAGCTCCCGCTCTTTATATTTAGTAGCCGGCGCTTTGCTGAGCGGCTAGTGGTAGGACGGGTGACCGGGCCAGCTGCTGGGATGCTGTTCGGTGTCAGCTGTGACTGGCAGGGAAGCAGCACGGAGGAGGCTTGTCAAACCCGTGAATTGGATTTGTTTTGTGTGTGCGCAGCTGGTGAGCTGTTACTCTTTGTCGGCGTGATAGCAGCTGACACCAGACTGTGATTAGCCCGGTAGTGGGCACACTGCGGTCCACAGTGGTAACTGCCAGTTCTGACAGAACTTCATATTCATAGTTCTGCATTTATTTTCTCATAAATGCGTGTGTGTGGAAAAATCTTAATTACGAGGACAGGTGAGTCTGCTGGCTGCTCTTGTATTTTCAACAAATTGTGGTCACCTGACGCGGTTTTAACTTAATTTAACTTGGCATTCATAATATTGTTTTTGGAAATAAGATTTATTTCTTTGATTTTCATATATTTCTCAAGTGTCATTATTACATATAGCAGCTTTAAAAACATTTTGTCTGAAGCAAAACCAAGGCTTGTTTCAAGTCTGCAGCTGTAACAAACCCTTCTCATAGTTTGGGCATTTTGAGCACTTTTGTTAAAAAATGTGCATGTAAATTCCATTTTATTTATTCATTATTGACATTTTCTTATCTCTTAAGTGACCATATTGTTTTTGACTTTATATAAAGTGTATTTTTAGCGTCATCTAACGCTGCTGCCTTCATGTTTTTACAAGTCAGAATGTTAAAGGTCTCCTGACTTCAGAACTCTGATAAAATATCAACAACCTCACCTGAGACTCCCCGTCTTTCTGAGCTCGGCTCTGTCCCATTTCTTTCTCCTTGTGGCGTAATCATGAAACATTTTTATCACTTCGTTTTTATGAACTCCGAAGATATTTTATGTATGAAGGTTTTGCAGGAGAGCTGCTGATTTTTTTTTCTTCCTCACATTGTCATTTAAGGAATGTGTATTTGGTTGTGAGGATGCAGCTGACATTTTTCCAGCTTTTGCTGGATTGCTGTGGTTCCAGCCATCTTCTGCTTAATGACTTCCATACTTTGGATCCGATTTTGACTTGAACACTTTGGGCTGAATTTCCAGGCTTGTCATTGTCCATAAACAGTGTTTGTGTGGAGAGGATCTCCACCTTCAGGTTTCTGGGTCCCCACCTGTCCTGGAAAACCACCACCACTGCCCTGAGAAATAAGGCACAGCAGTGACTCTTCTTCCTGAGGCTCCTCAGGAAACTCAGTCTACCTCCGAAGCTGCTGGTGTCCTTCCACGGGTACTCCATGGACAGCATGCTGGCGTACAGCATCTCTGCATGGTACCCTGGAAGCTCAGCATCCGACAGAAGAGCCCTTCACAAAAACAGGTCAGATAAATGCTCACTGCCTTATTTTTGTTCAGGAGGCATCCTCAGCCCCATGAACAAAAATAGACAATTCCAACCAATTAGAAGACACTTAAAAACCAGGACAAGGGATTTCTGGATGACATCACAGGTGTTGATATTTGAAACAAAACATGGAGAGGTAGCTCTTCTCTCTTTCTGTCCCATCATAAACTCTCCCAAACCTATTCCCCTTCTTCCTGTGCACCATCCATGAAGGCTGTTTTTATTTATTTATTCTGAATGGTGTACTCATGAAATGGGTGGTGAGAGACTCACCTAATGTGAGAAGAAGTGGGTTTAAAAATTGCGTGGAATCGCGTACCCTACCTTTAATAACCTCCGACCTTAAACCAATCAGAAAACACCTAAAACAGCATCTCATGTAAAGGAAGTTATGTTCGTAAAGATATTTATCTTTAAAGATATAAATTGAAATCTGTTTGGATGTAAGATGATTGCAGACGTATCCCAGAAAAGGTTAAAAAAAAATGTCTGGAACCAGACACCTGATGTCCAGTTTCACATTGATCATCTTTTTCACAAAGATAAAGAAAAAGATGAAGAAACACAGAATTTAATGGCTCGCCATCTCACAGTCAATTAGGTTCAGAGGAATTTAGGGATTTCTCTCTCCATCTCCCCCACATGATATGATTCAGAAACCCAGAAAAGCTGAAGAAATCCCCTGCACAAGGGATAAGACCTAAATTGAATATTGAAATGTTGTAATCTTCGGACCCTCAGGCAGCACTGAATAAAAAAACGAGAGATTTTCAACTGGAAAATGAACTGTGTGAACTCGCCAACGTGAACCACCGTCAATGACCCGACAGACTCGCATAAACAAGATCCACAAGCGCTACCGCCGCCTCTCAGCTCATTTAAGATGGACTGATGGAGTGGAAACAGCTGAGAGGTCTGACCAATCACAATCTCGAGTTATTTATGGTGCATTGAAGCCCCATATGTTGGTTTTTTGCTTGTACTGGAAGAGCTGAGAGCAAGTTGGTCTTATTTTACTCCATCGCAGTTTTCTATTTTTTTGTTGATGATCAAAAACAATAGATTTGCGATCTATCGTGTAAAAAAATTACTGCAGCACTTTCTCAATAAAAATACTCTATTTTAGTTCTCGTCCCTTTAAGACCTACACAAAAAGTCACTTGCTTCTTTTTCTTTTTTTTAATTTATGTTCTCAGACATGCCAAATCTCCAGGCATCCATTACATTTGTTTTCAAACAGCTTTAAAAAATGTGTGTTGATCTTTTGTTTCCATTGTGACATTTTTTACGAAGCAGTGGCTCTGTTTATGCTTTTCATCTTATTTTCCATCAGAATTTAACCAATTATCAAAAGTGTTAAACGTTCTTAAAGAGAAAGTGTTTAAACTGATACCAAGTTCCCCCCTACTGTTTTTCTCTGGTATAACATTAACAATACAGGAACCTGAAAGGGAATTACATCCCATAGAAATAGCAAGGAGGTACTTAGTATTGCCCATTTGATTTGTTTCATTTTCTTCCCTTTATTTTTATTCTTTTTGCTTGTTAAATAGGAAATGGCAGGATAATAATAAGGTTATGTTTACAAAGTACCAAGACCCACTGTGATCAGGTGATTTTTCTTTTTAATAAAAATGGAAATAATAAAACAGGATATACACAGGGGATGCTAATTTTTTTGCACTTCTGTGCCTTAATTATCATACTGTAATCCATATTTATGAAATTTTTCATTACATATGACCTCAATTTGAACCTTTAACCTAATTATTTAATGCATTTTCCTCCCCCACAGCATCAGACAATTTTCTTTAATGCTACTAGAAAAGTAGAGGTTTACCCTGAAATCAATCCTACAGGCACTCTCTGTGATTCCCACATAAGGAGTTGGTCAACAGTCTCAATGTTTGTGTGCACGTCTCGCCTCAGCTGGTGGAGCCCCTGACCCCCAGTGGAACAGCCCCGAACCAGGCTCAGCTGCGCATCCTGAAGGAGACGGAGCTGAAGAGGGTCAAGATTCTTGGTTCAGGAGCCTTCGGAACCGTCTACAAGGTCAGTGAGTGTATCTGCATGCGTGAGAGCCTGCTTGTGTGTGCACGCGCATAATTGATTCCCCAAACCTTATTCAGATGAACGACCTGCGCGTCACAAATCAAGCACTCGGGAGTGAGCGAGAAAAGGCTGCTCCAGCAACAAGTCTACCTCGCTGCCCTCTTGCAGAACAACTCCACTCCACGTCCTAAACAATAAGCAGAGACATTTGCTTTGTAATGGCGTTACCTGACAGACGTGAGGTGAGGACGGCTCAACAACCTCGAACGGAGACTGCCCTTTGCTCGCCAAATACACGCGCTAAATTATTCATCCTGCCCTTAAAAAGACTCGGCGCACCCGCCACATAAATGCTGCATTTCCTTGCACCAGCTCCAAACCCTTCTCCGTTTCAGTATTGATGTGCCGGTTTAATGTTATTCTATATTCCATTTCATTTCAGATGCATACAATTTATATCTCCAGTTCATGATCTGCAGCGTTTTGCTTGTAACAGATTGTTAAATTCAATCCTCAGAGAGCAAAAAAAAAGTGGTCAGATAATTGCAGCGAAGTCACTCGGGTTCACTTTTCCTGCCTTGACAGCCCGGCTTCAACCAACAGCATAAACACTGATCATTCAAGAAAATCACTGCTGATCAGAAGCGTCAGAGTCATAACTCTGTGTGTCGCATAGAGGAGTCCATTCACAGTGATTGTTTGTATATTTCAGGGCATCTGGGTCCCAGAAGGTGAGACGGTGAAGATCCCTGTCGCCATTAAAATCCTCAACGAGACCACTGGTCCTAAAGCCAATGTGGAGTTCATGGATGTGAGTATTTATAACTCAACCATTTGTGTCTATTTGTATTCATGCTTGCACATCTGAGCTGCAAAGTCCAGCCAGAAAGAGCGCCAGGCCTGTCACTTTGTGGAATTGTATATTTGGTGGTAAATTCTTATGAGAGTACCATCTCAGTTAGGGCTTGTAATAAATTGGACTCAGCCGTGCTGTACAGCAGGGTGTGTATTGAACGGCACTCCATTAAAAACAGCACTAGTTTATAAGTTATGGCTTTACTGGATTCCAGGAGTGACAGAGGAGGGACGAAGGGAGCAAGCTCTGGGACTTTTTCCAAGTTTTACCACTTTAGTTTTGTCATTTTTCTCGACTCTGCCCCTTCTCCATCACCTGCGTTGGCTGCACTTTCTCTCTTGTGAGATTCTGCAAAATCGAGAAGATAGTCATGTACTCCTCATTATCCTCTGAACTTAAGGTGTCATATACAGTGTGTGTGTGTGTGTGTGTGTGTATATATATATATATATATATCTGTATTAAGTCAATGAAGGTAACATATCAAGAATTTAATAGATCAGGGCCGTTTTTGTCAAATTTTGGGATTCATAATGCTGTAAATATATTCAGTTAAGAACTGGCTTAACAGTGATCCTCTTGTAATGCAGCAGAATGTAGTTTTTATTTCTTAAGTAAGCAAGACGTTGCCTTCACGGATGTGGAAATTACCCTTTCTTTCACCCTTAATCCACCCGTTAACAAACTGGTAGGCGCCTCTTCTCCTTAATTTGGAGGTGAATGAAGGTGGTGCTTTTTCTGTAATTTTATATACATGTGTGCATTTTTCTATGCATGGTAGAGTTTATTTGCATCTTTGAATACAGTGGTGATTTGTGTTGCCAAACACAAGAGTTTCCTGGAGGCTTGATGAATCCATGCAGTGATTTCTCAAAGACAATCATGTCTATGTTGAATGTAGTAATAAATAGGGGGCCTGAAGATTACATCCATCCAGTACCAGAGATGCAGCGATTACAAGTTTCTTGGCTGATTCTGGTTTTCTTTTGAAAAAATTACAATCAAATAGAAACAGTAAGAGTCAACCAGTGAAAGATAGCAGAGGCTGCAGGTTGTGTGGTCTATTAACTTCATTATTAGTGTTAGTTTCTTAGCCTTTGGAATAAAGCTTGGTTTCCTTTAGTGAGGGTCCAGACAAGTTTTATAGGGCTTCAAACATGTAATGTCTCAATTGCCATTTATCACTACCACCACAAAGTATGCAAAGAGAACTGCAGCAACCATCTCAGCTCCTTCGGTGTTGATCTTGTTTTTCAGTTTTGGTTTTTGTCTCTTTTTCTTTGCCATCTTGTTTTTCACTTTTTCTTTTTTTTTTGGCAGTGGGAAAACAGTGAAAGCAGTTGGCTATTGATGGATCCTACTGGGTCCATCACTGTTATACAAATTCAACAAAATAAACTTAGAAAGACTTAGGAGGTGCTATAATTTTGACCTCTTGGTTTTACCCCGAGACTCCACTAATGGCAACCCCGAGGTCTACTCTGTTTTGAGCATTGACTTATGACTGTTGGGCCAAATGTTTTGGTTGCTCTACTACAGGTCTTCTTTTTCTTTCTTTCTTTCTTTTTTTTTTACCTTGCAAGCTGAACAAATTGCTTTCTTTGGGTATTGTGTACTCAGTTACCTATTTCCACATTGAAAATATAGTTCTTGGTCACTGTAGATTTGTTTTCATGGCTCTTATTATTGTGCTGATAGATATTGCAAATAAAAAGCGTAACTAATGGAAACATGTCAATTTGGTGAAGACTCATAAATTTCCAAAATATGTTCATGCTCAGATGATTTGGTTTTTCTGGTGATTTTAAAAAGCAATAGTTTTCAAAACTTTTACAAAACTAACTTTTTTCATATTTACAGATATCACATCATGTACTGGATCATTTTCACTTTTCTGTAGTGACTAAAAACTTTGAGAGTGAAACAGTAGGCGCAGGAGAAGGAAGTGTCTCAAAAAACTCATCAAAACTTGTGTGAGTCATCCCGAAGTTTTGAATATACTCCTTGTCAGTGAAATCATGGACAATGCAAAGCAACATCTGTATCTTCTTGGGGTCACCACAGCAGATTATTGTGTTCATCTTGATTTGGCTCAGGTTTCACATCAGATGCCCTTTCTGTTAGGACCCTCCTCATTCATCCAGACTAAAATGAACTTCCAGAAGTCCCTTCAACATGGTCAGCTCTACCCATAAAGAGATGCCGATTCTCGTAAACTTTGATACTATTTACACTCTTCAGAAAGTCTTTTTGGCTGTGTCTTTTTGTGCCCAGTCATGTTGCTAACTTGTTTCCAGCCTCAGTTGTGAGGATTTTCTGCTTTTCTTTCTCACCCGTCAGTGAATAAATCTGGTGATGATGTTTCAGCACTTTCCTTGGATGAGTTGGTAGAACTGATGTGACAACGAGGGACTGTGGTGTTGACACCGAGCAGCTTTCCAGTAGCTCAACAAAGCGCACAAAGAAGCTCTCATTATAAAAGTATTATATTGGGACTCTGTTGACATGACAACTATTGTTAGACTCCTTTGGAGGGTCTAGTTGTCAACTGGTGAAGAGGGGAGAACATTCACACGTAGACCTGGCACTTGCAAAGCTCAGAAGATTGCCGTGGCAACACTGCTAATGGAACATTTCGTAATACTAAAATCTTTGTCTTTTACCAGCCCACTGTTAACTAAAGCGCACACTAAATTGTGGTTTTCTGCTACAAAATATTTCTTTTGCAATATTCTCTGTCCGGTTTTCTGTCTCATCTGCCTACATCTTCGTCCTACCTCTACTCTATTTCCTCTTTTCCTCTCTCTGTTTCTCCCAGCGGGGGCCTCCGTCCATCCAGAGCCAATATGCTCCGTCTGCTGGCTTGTTAAACAGCAATCTAAAGGCAGGCTCACGCTTCGCCACTGAGAAACTAGCCACTAGAGTGCCAGCTCCAAACACACTCAGAAAGTCCCCCACCCACACAGACACATATGCAAAACCACATTCTTTGCAGCAGAAAGTCTCCCCGGGTGCTTTTGAATTGGTTGCAAGAGATGCAGGGAGATTTTTGTGTGTTGGCAAATGTGTGAATCCGAGTTGTTTGGTAAGAGAAATGCATATTGTAGTGATTTAGTGTGCTTGGACGCATGTATACACATGCTGAAACATCCACCGGCTTTGCGGAGTTCCACCACTTGATGTGTGCAAATTTGTGTGTGTGTGTGTGAGGAAAAAGTGAGTAAGGGAGCGAGACGGGAAAGGCGGGTCATCCGCCAGTAATGGAGGTCAGCGCTCAGGGAGATGAGAGAGAAACTGAAATATACACACACACACACACGACCATTCGTTTGCTTGGAGTGTAGAAAGTGAGAGTGGGTGTTTAGCCCGACATAGTTTACAACTCCTAAGGTCTCTCGGGATAACAGAGTGACAATAAAAACGCCCTGTCGTCCCTTTTTTCTTCCTCTCTTGATCTGAAGGTGTGAGGCATGCCCAACGTAGACGTGGCTGCAAGTGTCAGGTGTGGACTTGTTGGTGTGGGAGCAGGTGGTTTTATGAAGTGAAGATGTAGGGGCACTACTTAAGACCTAGAGTGTGCTGCCTCTAGCTTCTATCAGGCAAAAAGGATGCAGGGATGCTTCCTGGACAGGTCGCCGGCCCATTGGAGAGCCACATGGAGACAAACAGCCACACCCACTTACTTCAAAATCATCACTGGAGGAAACCCACACAAGCACAGAGAGGACATGCAAAACTCCACATAGAAAGTCCCCTGCCAGGAGTCGAAGCAGGAACTGCCAAACCACAACCAATCTCCCACAAATGTAGTTTTTCAGCATATACATTAAAGAAGGCGCCTCATCTATTGACACTGGGAAGAAAAAAATGTGAAGACTTTGGAATGAACTGTTTTCCAGCATAAACTAATGATCATCCCTAAACCCTTTCACCTATCACATCACTGGAAGAAAAAGAAAGTGGAGAGGTCAGTCGGTGGTCTTTGGTTCCTGTCCTCAAGCATGAGTTAGATGTTTCCCACACCAACACACCTGATTCAAATGACCAGATCATTAAGAGACTTGTTCAGACTTTGGATGATAAGATGATGGTGGAGGGAAACATCTAAGAGATGCAGGATGTTGCACTTTGACTCTGCATTCATTATAAATTCTAAACAGCATCTTTCCTTTTTTTTTATGAGAGGTTAAAATTGTGCCATCTTCTCTGCCGAAGCTGGAATACTGTGTTTTGACTGCAAATGTGGCAAACAAGCAACTCCCTTACTTCAACTGTCTTGACAAGATTTTTTTTTTGACCTTTTGAAGTGAGTTAGTGAAGAATTACTCCAACAAAAGCTAATTGAAGTCAGTATTGTGCGTAGCCTGTCATGGACTGACGTCCTGTCCAGGTGTACCCTTCCTATCGCCTGTAATGAGCTGGGATAGGCTCCAGCAGACCCAGTGACAGGGACCAACAGGTATAGAAAATGGATGGAGGGATGGATAGCTTCAGTCTTGACATTAAAACACTTAGGAGGTGTGTTTCAGCACCACTTGGATTGATAAAGCAGATTTATTTGAACTGTTTATAAGTCTATGATGTGAACTATACCTCCTGAAAATAAGACCTCACTTATGCTTTGTAGAAAGTGATGCAGCAAGAAAGAAACAAGTGTGTTATCAGCTCAAGTGGATTGTGTTAATCTATAATTGTAGGTTGGGTGGTATATTAATGCAAATAA
This sequence comes from Zenarchopterus dispar, assembly GCA_028564865.1. Taxonomy (NCBI): domain Eukaryota; kingdom Metazoa; phylum Chordata; class Actinopteri; order Beloniformes; family Zenarchopteridae; genus Zenarchopterus; species Zenarchopterus dispar. The sequence goes on from JAOWBL010000012.1 coordinate 3,461,597, forward strand.
TCAGTAAATTCCAGAGTTCACATGTTTACTGTTGAATGAACTAACTTGATGCTCCCTCTGGATGTACCCCTTTCGACCACTTCCTCTTTGCAAAGACGGCAAGCTCGAGTGTGTGTTCTTGAGAGTGAGTTTTTCAAGAGCTGCCAGGAGACCGCTTCAGAGAGGGACTGAAGGGCGACGAGAGACAAGGCCGGTCGAAGCGAGTGTTTTCAAGTGACAACAGCAAGTGCAGCTTGTGCTCCACGCCAGTCACGAGTACCCGCCATCGCCATCATAACACTTCATCACCGCCACACATCCTTCTGCTTGCAGCTCCGCTATAACAATTACCAAACGTTGAATCCCAACTGTTCAAACCTCTGCGTCCATCTGCCGGAGAGAGAGATGAGACAGGGAAAGCAGAGAATGCAAATGAAAGTACACCTCATGAAATCAGACACACTCACTTTCCGTTCACTGGCGTCGTGCAACATGAGCATGCATGACTCATATTTTTGGTGTTCTAATTGTGTTAGTGCAACATTTAAGAACTCCTCTGTGCTACACGCTAAAACATAGATGAAAAAGACTGTGTTTGTGCAGCTTTGAAGATGGGCTTGTGCAGGATTGTATCGCGCTGTGAGAATACTCTGGACAGATGCTGCGCATGCAGATAAAGTCGTCATCCCACAAGTCTTAATTTATGCGTCCAGCTCCTCCTCCAGATGGAAGTGTTTGGAATACAGCGAAATGTTTTCCATGGATAATAAATGCATGGTTGGACACACTGAGATCTGCTATGTAAATAGAACATAATACTGATAAATAAACTAACTTCAGGGTAAGAATGGAGACGCATACAAATAAAAGTGACTCAGTCTGGGTTACCATGGATTCATTTGGGACTCTATATCTTTTACACACTTTGAGTGATTGTGTGATTCTACTTGGATGTATGTATCTTTGGTTTTGAGTCATCGTCTTATGACTTGGCCAGTCAATATGAATTTTTATTCTAATTTCTTTGAACAGAGAGAGATAATTATCCAACATCACAAATCATTAGCCAGGCCAGTCGTACCTATGTACTTAACTATGTACTTGTGAGATGGCGCTTGTACCTCAGTCACAGCACTTTCCACCAGTACAGGATGTACCGAGCCAGTCACACTGGAATGGGGGGCGGGCTTTATGCAATTATTGACGTGGAAGCCACTGTTCAACATGACCAAGATGGCTGCAGATTTGCTAATAACACCTTGGATCAACAGGTCACTGCTCACCATTTCAGATGTATTTTGTTGATACTCATCTGGCTGTCACTTTGCCTGCATCACATGCTTCATTTCTCTGACTGGTTGCATGTCTTTCCCGTCCAGAGGTAGTTTCTTATGATCCCTGGAAATTAAAGTTGAATGCAGGCACATTTTTTGCTTCCAAGAGGAAAAGAATGGCCAGGCTATGAAATCCTGTGCCTTTATCTACAAGCCAATGAAACTCCGACGTAAATCAGTGTAGTAATTCATCCAACTTACCTCAAGTTCCCTTTGCAAAACTGACATCCCAAGTTAGCCTTTTCATCCTCACCGTCCCCTGGTTTGCCTTCACCATTTGTTGAATTATGTGGTTCTCCTTTGTCACTTCTTGATTGATATATTTGATGTGCACATAAAAGCTACTGCTAAAGTGTAGTTAATTTTCTTGTTTTGCATGTTGTTGATAGTTGGCCGTTAGCATATGCCGATGATGGTCTTCTACTTCCCTCGTCACCTACGATTTAGGACTAGGCAGATGCAAGTCGCACACTGTCAGATGTAGAATTTGTTCAATTTATCTGAGCCATAAGACTGAAAGAGAGTTCATATTAAACTGATTTAAAAGTTTCAGCAGTGGGAAATGTTGGTTTTTATGAACCTTTTTGCCATTTTTATTGAAAGACCTTTTCAACCAAATCTGGTTGAAAAGGTCTTTCTAAACCCATGCTAAGGTGTTCTTTTCTTGTTACAGCCCACATCTGTGGCTCAACCTTCCTGGAGACCTGGGAGTGTTTGTGTTTTCAGAAGCAACCTCAAGGCTTGCTTTTGATTTGTTTTATTTCTTTATATATTTTTTATTTTGAGTTATTTTTCTATGATTTGTCAGCCACTTCAATGTTTAAAAATGGTACGCTTTAATATACCCATATATAACATCAGGTCAGTTAAACTTCTAGGCTGTCAATCTGTTGCTTTTTTGTTTTTGTTTTTGTTTTGTTTTTGTTTTTCTTTTGTTGGAAGTCGGTTATAAACAATACTTCATCTAAGCAGGACAGATCTAGTCGGGCTTATTGCAACATGAAAAATTAAAAGTTTGGATTTGAATCAGGTTTCTTGATCGTTGATGCCAATTCTGACATCTAACATCATCACTTGTCATAACAGCATACACTTAAAATTTGTCATTCAGATAACCAATCAGATTTGAAGGGAACTGTGACCTCACAGATCCTTATCACAGAATCATCCAGTTTCTTCATCTTCTTCTCCTAACTTCTTCTCCTTCTGCCTTTGCTGGCATGAGGATGTTAGTTGTACACAATTGTAAAAATAGTTTTAAAAAAGTCACATTGATTGGCTGACTCCTCCCCCTAAATCCATCTGTTTCAAGTAAAAGAGCAAAGATAGGGCTGAAAAGAGAGTTTCTGACTGCATTTCTGTGGTATTTTGTCTAAAGCATGTCAAACATTTCAAAAAGACCTCAGAAAATTGTGTAAACCACTTGAAAAAGTCATATCTCTCATTTAATGTGCATTACTGTTTGTTGACACTTCAAAGCAGAACACTGACAACGTATGATTGTACGGTACATGTATGATTTAATATCTGTCCTCAGTAATTTGTAAAATTTTCGACCCTATCCAAACAAACAAGCTTCCATAATTGCATCCAAAAGGACAAAAAAGAAAAGAACAAGTTGTACCAAACCCCTAAAATTTAGGCCCAGTGATCCAGACGAGCCATCACCTTTCTTTGTAATTGGTAATTGCAACTAAGACACATGTTCACAGCAGCAAAATTAGTTATTGATTGTCTTGTGGAAAAGGGTTTCCAACTTTGAATTTCTAAGGAGAAGTTAGACGTTTCTCAATTTACGTTGGCAGTTTATTTGGATGTGGTATTTAATGACCATAGATTTGTGATTTAGTCATTTTGGTTGCCTGCGGTTTCAAAAGTTGAAGCTTGATTCATTTTTCTTTAAAAATTGTTAAGGCTCAGAGCTCGAGTCAGGTTCAGTGCAAACATGTGCTTTGGAAAATTACAGATTCTCTGAATGAGAAGACAAGAAAGTACATAAAATGTACAAAATCTTAGTCCCTTTCTGTCTCTTCCTCCCCCTCTCACCTAGGAGGCCTTGATCATGGCCAGCATGGAGCACCCTCACCTGGTGCGTCTGCTGGGGGTCTGCCTGAGCCCCACCATCCAGCTGGTCACCCAGCTCATGCCCCACGGCTGCCTCCTCGACTACGTGCACGAGCACAAGGACAACATTGGGTCGCAGCTGCTGCTCAACTGGTGTGTCCAAATTGCAAAGGTAAGCAAGTGAAATCGGGGCAAATGTGGATGGCATCTGGCACTGCAGCCATATTTGTGTGTTTATTGCTTGTTTTGGCATGCGAGAGGGTTGGATGTCATTATCAAGGGTTATGAAAAGCGCTGGAAACGGTCAATACGAAAGGATTAGCTGCTGCTCTCATTCTTAATGGTTGCTCTACAATAGTGGAAGCCTGGGGAAATGAGTGCTGTTTAAATATAGAACTGTTGTTGTATTTTTCATTAATGTGACCTTGTTTGGCTTGATGATAAAATTGTGTCACCATGAGTCAAATTTTGGCAGAGAATAAAAGTACACTCATGCAATATAAACACAAATCCTCAGAATCTCACACAAGTCCCTCACACTTTCAAGTACCCAGTGACATAAAAATGCTGCAACAGCACCTGCTTGTAATCACAAACAGCCCTCGCAACCTTGAACTCTGTCCACATCTTATTATTTTTGAAGCAAATCAGCAACATGGCGCGACGTAATCAAATTAAAGAGCCATTCTTTCCAATTCAAACAAACGCTGCACGCATGTGTGCTTTCGCTTCCCCAAAGAACATTTGTGTTTTGTTTGCAGATTACATTGATGCTGCCAGGCTGTTTGATATTGTAACTGCTGGGTAACTTCTAAAAATGAACTCGGGGGAGGCAGGAGGGTGCTAGGCTGCTATTACACGCTGTGCAGTCAGACATCTGCTGCGATGCAGAGGCATCCCCCATCAGCTCTGGTAGAACTAGCAACAAAGGAGGATTTGAAAGAAGCTTGATCACTGTGATCAGCGACTCTTTTTATTCTTTTACAGGAGTTGATTTGGACAGTGTCAAAGTATATCCTGAGTACTCGCTGTTCCACCCACTGATGTTTTAAGTTCAACTACATACATTAATAAGGATCGATTTGGGAGAACTGCGCTTTCATCAGTGCATAATCATGTGAAATCAAGAGAAAAAGTGTCTACAAAAGTCCTTTGTAGTTTTTGAATTTTATGAGGTCACTCGAAGTTCTCTGGTCATGTTTTATATTACATACATGAAGCTACCATGGTTTTTTAAACATTACATTGTGAGATGGTGGCAGGTTCCTGTGTTAAGCTTCAGGCACAAAGGTTCTTATGAAGGGTGGGTTTGTGCAAATTCCCCAGTTCGTATGAAATCTAGAGTTTGTAGACATTCGTGGAGGGGGACGTACTTTGGAACTACTATTTGTTGCAGTTCTTTAACTGGCCACTAGAGGCTGGCCCAAAAAGGTGAGTCAATCTTTACTGACTCCCATGTGAAAATCTCCAACTTTAGAGAAGACATGTATTTACAACCTGATTTTTTTTTTTTTTTAATGTTTTGGTCAGAATCATTTTATTTCACACCCTTGACAGCTCTGGGGGGCAATAAATTTATTTCTAATGTGATTGATTGAACGTGGCTCAGCCAGTAGCTGGCCGTTATCACTTCCTCATCCGTAGCTACCATGCTTTAAACGTCTGTTGGCAGCTCTGTAGCTATATCAGCAAGGATTGGCTGAAGGAGCTGGTAGCCAAAGATAGCTTTGATTGACATAGTTTTGGCTTGTGCCAGGCAGCTTCCTGGGCAACATGGCCATGACCAATACAAAAACAAAAAAAGAAGAAGATGATTCAAAACCATTCCTTAGAAACCAATGGGTCACATAACTTTATTCTTCCCACTGTTTTTGACAGTCTCTTTCTAACCTGCTGCCAGGCTTGCTTGTTCTACCCATTTTTTGATTAACTGGAGTTGGGTGGACTGATGCTCTACTAAAGCATCACAAACAGCACCAAGAACAAGTTTATTAACTCCATGCACTAACAAAATGGCTCTCTGTACCCTTTTGCAGCAAAGAAAATGTCACACCTCGAAAGACATTTCATTAATTGGACTCCTGATGAAAAACGTTTGATTCGATGTGCCTTTTGTTGAAATAATTATTCTCTGAGTTCACTTACTTTTTTCCTCTGGTATTTTGAATGCTTAATTAGTTTTTTTTTTTTTTTTAAATAGAAAATTACAATGTGAGAGCATTGAGTTTGTGTGCATTGTGACTAAGATGAACATAAGAGCACATTTTTACGGCAAACTTTGACAAGAAGTTAATTCCAAAAATTTAATTCTGAATTCAGATAAAAAATTTTGCCTCTGTGCTTTTAAACTTACTTGAATGCTGTCAGGCAAAATAGTTGTTCCCTCAGAGTTCACCGTGTTATCGCTTATTTTTAAAACTACTGACCTCAGATCTTTGCCGCTCACTAAACTTTGCACTCGTCTGTTCGTATACAGATATGTTAACTGCTGCCAGCATTTAATAAAACTTGAGCTTGGCATCTCTTGTTGCAGCTTTTGCAAATATTGTTCTAAGAAAACATCCATGCAGGACATTTCTGTTGTACACAGTCAAACTGAGCCAAACCCAACATAAATTACAAGTATAGTTTCTCTAAAGTTGAAGATATTAATCATATGCAGCAAAAGTGATCTGTTTGATGCAGTTGCCCAAATATTTTTACACTTTATTTGAATGTGGGTGAGTTACTTAGCCCTTAGCAACTTATTACCGATTATTAAAAGTTGGCTAGAAAGCATGCCTTGACTAGCTCAACTCCACTGGAGTGATTGGCTGAAAATCTTTCATAATAAACATGCTGAGAGCTCTAAGACTTTCTGTGCCAAAAAACTTATCTGCTGCAGAGATACCACTTTGTAATTCTGTTGTAAATAACCAAATGTTTAGCCTCAACGTTTCAAGAAAGAAGATCCTTCATTTCATCTTTCAAATTATTTTTTTTGGGGGGGGGCTTAAAGACAAAAAACAATGCACCATGCTGTAATATGAGCAGGAAACTACTTTTTCTTAATACAATGCATTATGTATTTTGCTTCTGAGAATGGTTATGCACCATTCCCTGTGTTTTGTTAACAAAACATTATTGACATGAGACAAGTTGTGTGACCATGTCACCACAGAGGTCAGATCATATGGTATGTGATCTCTTGTCACTCATGAGTCACGTAGTACGAACACCACAACAACTTATAAACTTACAATTGCACAACTCTGAGTTGTGTAGTCTGAACTGTTTATACCTGAATGTTCAACTTTTCTCAATGTCTGAAGCAAGCAATGGTTCCAGTTTGACAAAGCTTGGCTTCATCCAGTTCAAAGTCAATGGACAATAATACTGTTGTAACTTCCAACACATATGTGTGTGAGGCTGTAGAAACCATGTGCCACTTCCAGTTAGTGGGTAAGGGGAGTAAAACTAACATTATATAACTAGAAAATCCCATGGCACAGTTGGGGACATCCATGGCTGTAAACCGAGAGATGAGTATTCAGCGATGGTCAACACACTAATGTTGCCATTAACTCCCATCCAAACTGATGTGCTACCATGAAAAGTATCGTAAACCTATTAAAAGCATCGTCATAACTCAGTGTGCATAAAAAACCTTTCACAGACATTACTCAGATAATGTCCTGCTTTAAAGCACTCCTTCATTAGCCAGTCTATTGGAATTGATTAGTATTGGTCGTTAAAGACGATGTATTCTCCTGTTTCATTTCGCTGACAGTCACCTGTCAGCGATGAGCACGCTGGTTTTATGGGGTTTGGGAGGTTAGTAGGGAAGAGCTTAACCTTTTATCTCTCCATGATGGATGATCCCTCAGCGCTTGAGGAACAGGTTACTTAAGCAGGTACTTATTGCCATAATTGGATTCGATTTCACCTGTGGTGGCAGGAGGGGAAATGTCAGGGTCTTGGTTCCTCTCTTAGAGAGAAAAGGAGATAACCGGCCTCGACCCACAAAGAGCACTGACATTCTCTTGATTTTGATTGATAGCAGTCACTCCTGTTATGCTCTGGATGCAAAATCTGGATGGTTTTACACTGATAATTTGTTTTTATTGAGTGATTTAGTGAGTGAGTGTTCCTGTTTGTCCAATTTTAGATTAGCTATTCCAAGTGCTCTGGTGGTTGCCCCTTTAAGGAGATAAAGTCATAAATTCATGCCCCACTGTGGTATGAAATATTCATAACAGGAATCAGTTTGACGTCACATTAGCTACTCTGTTTTATTGTCTGCATTTCCAGTGGGGAGTCAGTTTAAGGAAAGGGAGTTTTCGACAGGAAAGGCAGTTAGCTTGTTTCTTCTGTACAGCTTTAGCTTCTCTACATTTTCAGATCCTCTTCACAGGTCCTCCATCGTACCCTGAGATATTTTTCTATCCATAAAAGGACAAACACTCTCTGTGTGTGTCTACACATCCATGTAAGCATTTTGTGACTGTGTGTGTTTCTGTTAGCTGCATAAATAACTCACAGCCTTCTTCCCTGAGTGATCTTTGCGCTCTCAAGGTAATGATGGGGAACCTCTCCTCCAGCAGAGAGAGCATCCTTCAGAAGAAGCACAATTTTCAAGCTAAGGGGAGAATAATTTCCCCTTGCTCTTCAGTTAGCTTTGAAAAGGTTGTTGTTGGGATAGAGGACAGGAGAGAGGAAGGAAGATATAAAAATCACAGATTTTCTAAAACTTAAAAGCTTGCTAAAGGCCACATATCATCAGGAACAAGCCAAAGGACTGATATGTAATCTTTGCATTTATCACCAGTTTCTGAATGTACAATATGATGAGCAGTGGTGAATTGCAGTGGCAGTACTTGAGAGAGAGTTTTGACATTTAGAGAAATTTACAACAAGAACATGGGACAGGTAAATGTTCAACATTTTTGAAGTCTAAAAACACTCGATTCTGTAAGCAAATGAGAACTGAGGAGACTTTAGATGGCAGCAGATGTGCTCCACATTAGCATGTTTTCTCAGATTTGTACCCAGCAGGCAGTTTTAGGGGGTGGAGTCAGAGAGTTGAGTGTCCGTCTGACTCCACCCCCCAAAATTACCATAATTATATATAACTTGACATTATCCGCTTCAGAAGAACAATGACAGCAGGCTGATGTGAACTTGGTCGGAGATAAAGATTGTTTGGGTGTAATTCTACTCTGATCTAGGTCTGTGATATCACAGACCAGTACAAACCTTAGCAGTTTACTAAATGACTGATTTTCAACATTCACACAGAATTAAAATTGTCTTGGGACCTGCTGTAATTTATAATAATCACGGGGAACATCTGCGTTTTTAATCCCGACTAGCAAAAAGCATTCAGACAATTGTGTCATGTTCAGAAGTATGAATTTCGAAAGTCTTAAGAGATGCAAATATGATTTTTTTTTCATAATGTTCCCTTTATTTTTTTAATATTCAACAGCAAAAGAAAAAAAAAAAAGATCAAATTCCAATTGTAGTTTTTATTTCAAACTACAGCAAGTTACAATCCTGTTATTTACTAATAAAGCGCTCCAAGTTCCTGGAAAGAAATTTGGTCTTTTACTCATCTAACTGTATCGCAGATCATCTCAGCTTCAGAAAACAAAACATGATTTCATAAACATAAGGCACCTTATTTAATTTTTATAATTATAATATAATTCCAGGTGTGTAATTCCAAGTTTGTCATATTTGATGCATGAATTCCTGAGACCTCTTAACCCCATAATCAAAAAAAAAAAAAAGGAAAATAAAAATTAAGCATAACAAAAAATATATAAATGACTACATAAAAAATACATAAACTTTCCAAAAGTATTAATAATGATTGGAAAAAATATGAATACAGAAATTGTAAATAGAAAATCAGGAGTTTTTCATTTCCACCTATAATCAACACTTCAAATATAAAACAAGGATTTTTCTCTACAGATAGAACTTTTACCTGCATTTATAGATTTTATGGACTCTGGTTTTGGGAGGTTTTTTGGTTTTTGAGTCCATCCACAGAAACATGTCTTGTTTGTAAAGCGCCCCTGTCTGAGGACCATTTGATGTTAGTTTATTCCAGAAAATTTCTTTGGATTTATTCAATAATTTTATTTCCATGTACCACAGATGATGAAACCACCAAATTTATTGCAGTTTCACACATGCAATCAATACGCTGAAAATGTTGGACTATCAGAGGCTCCTTCTGAGCAAAGAAACCCCCCCCCATGTGTTTTCTGATGAAAAACCCTATTTTTGTATCCAATCACGTTACTGAACTGCTGCCAATTAAACATCACCTGAAAATTTCAGAAGAGAGACGTAGAGTTGAGTTAAGTCTGTCACTGTCCACTATGAACAAAGTTGTAAAGACATGTCTGCAGAAGGAGCTGTTGTGCTGTATCTCTGTCGCAGTTACTTCAGAAAATTTTGTAAGATTTTTTTTTTTTTTAAAGAAAGCACAGTATCCTTAAAGGTTAAAATGTTGATGTGTTAACCCGAGATGCATCTCATGGGTAAGCTATAATTCAGGGCTGCTTGCAAAAAAGTTTCCAGTGCCAAAACATGCTGTTAGTAATAAATAAAACATTAAGTAAGAGCAGACTGCATGATGTAAGACTGTAAAACTAGTCTTTGCTTGTCAAGACTGTTACCCTGAATCACAAATAAAGAGCCTGTTAAAGTTGTCTTTTAAAGTCTCTTATTTACCAGAGAAAGAAGAAAGGACCTTTGTATTATCGCTTTATGACAAAGTGAATGGGAAGCTGCCCAAATGTTTAGTTTTAGACGTGAAATTAAAGCTTGTCAGGGGTGTAAAAGTGCTCATTCAAACATGTGCATCCCTCTGCTGTTGAGCTGTAAATGGCCAACGTGGAGCTCTTTGTTTTCCCGCTTCTCCATACTTTAATGTCATGGCAATCTGCCAAGCCTCCCTCCAACCCGTCCAGCCCCCCCACCGATCCCCCACCGACGGAGCCGCAACAGCAGCACAAACAGCAGCCGTGTGTGGGGTACGACCCGGGCAGGTGACTGCCGCGCCTCAAATTGATTGGCCGAGGCCTGTCGCCAGGCAGTGACTCTTCATCACTGAGTGTTTTGGGCATCGGGATAATGGCCCCCATTAATCTACAGCAACACTCAGGGCTGTTCCACTCCCACTGCCGCACACACGACCACACACACGCTCACACACAAAATGCAGAGCGATCACAGAGGTCTCCTTAGGTGTGTGTGTGAGTGGCCTCTAATTTATTAGTCTCGATCTCTGGTCTCCGTTTTGCTCTCTTTTTCATTTTCTATTGTTTTTTCACCTCTCTTTCTTTCTGTGTGTGCTTTCTCTTTTCGTTTTTGGTACAGATATTTCTGATTTCGCCTTTATCCTCTACTGTGTTCACCTTATCTTTCCTCCTGTCACCTCTATTATTTTTTCCTTTTCTCCTTGTCACATCGCTTCATCATTCCTTTTGTTTTTCAGTTGTCTTCTCTTTCCCCATTCCTTCGTGCCCTCAACCCTACTTCTACCTCGTCCTTTCCCTTTTATCTTCTATTTGTTTGAATTCTTCCTCTTCATTTTCTCCATTCATTCATATCTTACAAAAGATATCTTACAAAAACAGGTTTCCACGAGTAGGAGTGCAGGGTGACTTCTCCCCGTCAATCCTTCCAACTCTTGTTTCTCCATGATACTGTCATGATTTAATCATTCTTCAGATGGTTCCGTTCTGACTTTGTCAGTTTTGACACCAAACTAGAACCAGGACAACATGGAAGGAGCTCAGGTGGTTTCTGTGTTACATACATGGACATGGTCCCGATAAAGGAGAAGAGAAGACTCAAACTGAAAGGACATGGAGTGGGATGAGCATCATCTCCCAACCCAAGGGGATGCATCATCTTGGCTTTGTTGAAGGTCAAACGTTTTGGTTGTAGGGTCGTTGTGGGCATGATCCGCAAGTCAAGACCTTAGTGGCAGTTGTATGAATAGGATTAGAGCAAAAGTGTAAATTGAGATTATTGCCATTTCTTAGTACCAAGGAAGCCAAGTTTGGACTTGGTACTTCACGTATGACTCCAGAAAGAGACATTTCAGAGGACAAAATTTGGTCTTTTTCCTTGGTGACGTATAATCACATTTTCTTCTAAAGAAAATTTAAGCAAATATCTTAATATGAGGAAAAACTCCTTTCTGTTGCTTTAAAGTTTGGTTTGGGCTTAAGTTGTACAGAATCGTGGCTCTCCTCTGTTTTTTTCTGTTTGTTGGGCATCGTCTCAGTATTCCTAATGTAAAGTAGAACAGATTCAACAAGAAGTTGTAGAAGCAGTGAAGTGATTGGCCTTGGCATTAAGGCTCCCACTGGGCAGTGATTTTGATTGGTTATGGGGAAGACAATCAAACTAGGGGTTGAATCTAGAGCACATTTAGGTTTTAAGATGCTGTAAACACACACACACACACACAAACGCAAGGAAATTTTTTGCGCTGACATTAGCAAAACCTACGCCATGGGGAAACCCTCTGGTTCGATTTGCAGATGTTTCTTACAGCTGCTTACTCAGGGAAATATTTCAAATTCGCCTCCTGGTCTTCAGCTTCATGCGTGCACTCCTGTGTGGGCTTTGACGCCAGTATGTGTGTTGGATTTTCATCTTGTGGAAGCGGCTACACACACCCAGATGCCACCTAATGGCAGGAGACCCAGTCTGGTCAAGCTTAGCATGGAGCCCTGTGTGTCAGTCACTTCCCTCTCAGTGCTGAGCAAACACATCTCAGCTGCACTCATTAACCAAGCATTAACGCTTCTTCCTCCTTCCCCCAACACACATCCATCATCATCCCCTCCTTCCAAGGAATCTTTACCTTATATCAAATCAGCGTCCCGTGCCTTTTCGTCTGTCAAGTCATCCCATCTCAGGGAGAGCAACGTCTCAGTGGAGATGTGAGCCCAGATACATGTATCTGCTGATGAAACTCACACAATTTTCTGGGGGTTTTTTTCAGTAACACAGCCTTGCTGCTTAAAGTGAGTAAAAGTCATCTTTTTCTTACCAAGGACATGTACTCGTGAAGGTGTGATCTTGAGACATTTTTCACAAGACAATGACAACCATGTTTGAGCTCATGAGTTACATGAAAAAAGATTCAAGTGGTTCTTTTCTGAAGCAAATATTCTAAAGTTAGGCAGAGTAATTTATTTTGGTTACATACATATTAAAAACATTAAACAAGATATTTTGTGTCGATAACCAAAAGCTGAAGCTCAAAAGTGACCTAGTACATAAAAAGAGAACAATATAGATATAAAAAATAAGATTTTAAAAATATGTTTACAGAAGAAAGAAAACAGCAATATAGGGGTCGTAAGGTAAATATTTACTTGGTTAGAGCTGGGGTGCAGTGATTTATTCCCATGACTCCTGAAAGCATCACAATTGCTTTGATTTACACAGACGGCGTCATTATTATCTGTTATCATAAGTCGTAAACAGTTTTTTGTTTGTTTGCTGGACAAGAGCTTCGATTAGTTTTGGAGGTCGATCAAGTTGTTTTGTTTTGTTTTCATCCAATAAATTGTTCAGCCTGACCTGCTGGAGGTAAAAGTGAAGTTTCTTCCACCTTAGATCATATACAGGTGAAAAATATGATGATGTAATTCCCTGAAACCCAAGTCAAAAGCTATATAATGACCCACTTCAAATGCGTGTAAAAAAAATTTTGGCAGCATGAATGAGCTCTTGAATGGCTGTTTTGTTTTGTTTTTTTTTTTCCGTATTGTTTTGGTTGTTTTTTGTTTTTCTGTTTTTGTCAGGCAAAAAAACTAAATATTTGAAACAAGGGTTGTTCTCTAACCGTAATGAAGTAGGTTCAATTCTTAAACTTAACTGAAACATTTTAGTGTCGTACCCTAAGCAGGATACAGGGATGCCTAAATGTAAACAAGAAATTGAAATGTAAAACCTGAAGTGGAAGAATAATAGTCAAACATGATGCAAACCCCAGTGTCATAATTCAAAGTCTTGTTTCAAACTTCAGTCTTAAAGAAATAAATGTAATGTGCTGCAATAAACTGGAGCTAGCGTCCTGCTGCTGCTATGATGCTAGTGTGTTATCATGTCAGTTAGGACTTCAGAGATTGCAACAGTGTGAGGATGACCACTCTGCAATAAAAACTTTAGTGAGACAGCAGTTTTAAAATGAAAAGAAAAACAAAAAAAAAACAGCTTCACTTTCTCCAGCCCAACTCTAATTTTTAACTTTGGCATTTCACCATTATAGATCACATTCCAACAGAAAACCAACTCCATTCATGTAATCCCAAATATTAGTGTGAAACTTTTTTTCCCCTGTCACTTCTATTATACTAAGCTAACATCTGGTAAGCATTCATTATTATCGGAAAAAAAAGAAATGTCAGTCTTGGTTGAATAAATTGTTACGTAACAACAATTGTATCTCACTTGTAATGTCAAATATTCTACCTGAATTTTGACACTAAATTTGTTTAAACACATTTTACAATTACTGAAATATACTCATTTTAAATGAGGTATGTATATTTCAATGACTTGTATGGAATAGGTCAAAAGAAATCATGTGCCTCTATTTGACATGTATTTTCAAATATAACTACTCTTGTTATATTTTGATTTTATTCAAAACTGCATCATTAATGAGTGTATATTTAAGAATCACCAATAATTGCAATGTCATGTGGTGTTTAGTGAATATTATTGAATAAACCTGCAGCCATCATGTAGCTAGGAATAGAAGGTTCGACAGCAGGTGCAATTAACCACAAAGTGATGAAAATAGTCTTCTGTGCACCGAAAGGCAATTATTACTATAAACTGAAGAGTAGCATGATTCCTGTCATTAATATTCCTGTTAACAGTTGATGAGTGAAAGTGATGCAGGCTGGAGGGGAAGCGTTTTTTCACTCCAGCATTTGTCATTGACACACTGAACATGATACTGAATAAATTTGAAGGTATTCGTATTTTAGTTATTCGAGAATCGAGTTAAAGTCCGAAATGTGCAAATTTATTGAGACAGTTTACTCCAGTGTTTTTTTTTCTTTCTGCAAGTGACAGAAAAATCCATCATGGCGACATTGCAAAAGGAGATGGATCTAATGGATGTGGTAACTGGAATCCAAAAATGTGAACGTCTTTAAATTTACTCCCTAGAGTGACTTGGATGTTGTACGTTGTTGCAGACAAACTGGCTGAAAAATACTTTCAGATTTCAAGCAACGATGATGGATGCATTCAGAGCTCAAAACATTCACTTTCTTTTATTCCAGTATATGTTTTCTACTAAAACACATTATACAGTTGTGGTGAATTTATTACTGTCAGCAGGCTATATGGTAGTGATCCATGTTCAGCACTTCATTTCCCCGGGGCTTTATTAATAATGCAGTCCCACAATTCTTTGCATCTTTGGGCTTCATGCTGTGATTACCAAACAACCCATAAAACTATTTTACATGATAGAAAACAAAACAAAACCAACTAATGTGCACCCTGAGCACTTTTCCTTTTCCCTCCGACGGAAACACATTCTCGTTTTTTTTTTTCCTCTGGTCAAACACGGACCGGTCCCCAGGAGAGAGCCTGTGTCCCTGCTGACGCAACAAATTAAGGAAGCGGAGCAGAGGGGGACGGAGGAGGAAGAGTTTGAGGTGGCGAGGAGAGCGGATAAGGAGGGGGGATAAGCCTCGCGGGTCTTTCTAATTATCTGTGAGGATCAGCAGTGCTCAAGGATGCATAAGAGGAGGGATTTGCCTGCTAGATCCACTGGGGAGAAAGGCCTGATTGGATTGGTCACCTCTTTCAATACATACCCATTAGTCATGATGCCTGAAGCTGAGGTTCATCAAAAACAAAGACAGATGAAGACACACTGAACATAAATCACCCGGTTTCTCCTACATCACCTTGTGACCGTCGCTACATTAAATGTTGTTTTTCCTATTATTGACTCCTAAGGATGACATTTTAATACACCAAGCAAAAGCAATTCTGCATGTTTCGAAAACAAATCAATTTTCTACAATCAAGTTTTCATTTTCTTGTCTCTAGCAGCTTTATTATAATCAGGATACAACAGTGCTTCGAAATTAGATCAGTGTGTAACTTTCTTGTGTGCTCGTGGATGTGCTATAATCACCCAAGCAACTCAACTCGCATTGCTAATGATGCGATTTCAGACCTTTTCGATTTTTTTAGGCAAAATATCCTCTGTATTTAGTTCTCCACAACAACAAAATAGTTTAATATTTGATTGCTTATGTCAGAATCAAAGCCAAGCCAAACCGTGAGAAAGGATAGTGTCAAGGCCAAGATCAAGACAGATATGAATTTAGTGTCAAAATGCACATTGAGAGTCCATCAATCAAAAGCAGAAGAAGTTTGAAGTCAACAACAGGCTGTCTAGGCCTTCTGTCCAACCAGGCTGAGAAATCAAGGATGATGGACCTTTACAGAACAAGTGGCCTTCCAGCAAATGTTCACTATGAATGAGATCCAGAGTGCCTTTGTTACAACCATTGATGGTCAACAACCAGGTCTTTATGACAAATTACAGCCACAGTGAATAATAATGTCCTACATATTGATTTTGTATAGGTTTTTGCCGAGATGTCCTTTATGATGCAACCTTCCCGTTTATAATGGTCTTGGTGACTGAAAATATGCAAACACTGGGTTGTAATTCCTTGGTAGCTGGAGCAATGCAGTTAATCTGGCGTTCAGGACATGGGACATGGAATCGATGCGGTGAGCTTGCAGTGGGAAGGCAAATGAGCTAACCACTACACCACAGCCACCTCCGTGCAATTTTCAAAGGCATGCTTCAGTTCCTTCTAGACAGCCAAGCATGGCGATGGCAGCTTCATGTTTTAGGGGCGTGCTTTACAGACAATGTGATATAGAAGAGTTTAAAGCAGCAACTGGATGTTTCTGCAGAATGGAACCAGATTTGTAGGATTATTCTCAACTTGGTTAATTTGATCTGAATTACGCTAATACTGCAACCTATTTTGTTTTGGTTTTTTCATAATGGAGACTTGATGTAGAGTCAAGTTATATTATCCACGCTATGATGAATTTGAAACGATATAAACGATAAAAAGTGCTCTACCTGTATTTACGTATTGTGTGTAAACCAAATAATATCCCTTTCCCACTGCCAGTGGGCAGGTCAAATCAAGAAAATTCCGACAGCCTCTCGCTGAGATAATTATCTGCTGTGATTAAAAATTATAACTTCTCAGTGTCACAGCATGAGGCAGACAAATTACAGGCATTACGGTGAAGGTTGAATGTTGGACAGAGAACAGAACTTGCTGCACAGCTGATTTAAAATGAGGATCAGGTGTCCTCATTATTTGCTTTTTTTATTCCCTTCATTTTGGTCTCCCAGTTTGTTTCACCTGTGAGGCTATTGTCTCTGAAACCCATCATTACTGTTAACATCACAGGATCACAGTTTGGTGCTGGTAATTGATGTTTGCTTGGCATCAGCGCTTATTTTTCCACTTCGAGGGAATTCAAGCTTTTACTCTATAAAAGCCGAAAACAATCCAACTGATCAAAAAGTTTTCCCTCCTTTGTAATTCCACTGTAGCAGCCAAAGGATTATTGACATTTGCTCATGTAAATTTGCCAACAGCTGTCTTTTATTGCCTGCACAGTGACATTTTGGAAGGATCTTTCCATCCCGCAGGGGAGCTGAGATCATGGAGGCAGAGCTTTCCTTTTTTTGCTTTTTATACTTTTTGGCTTCTTCTTCTGTGGTGAGACATAATTAAGAGTAAAAGCAGGGAGACGTTAAGCGCTGATAATTTCCGACATTGTTCTTAAAATCCCTCTCTTGCTTCCACTTGCTGCATCCCACCCTTCTGGTCCCCTGAGGTGAACACAAACACAGGCGCTCAGCTCAGGTTGACAGATAGCCAGAGTTTTTCCTGCTTTGCGGCTCCGGATCGGATGAATGCGGAGTAAATGGGCCCGCACCCCGACCGCTGAGCCACTACCGCACCGCCGTTATATGTGTCACATTATGTCAGCTCCACCCGCATCGTTCATTAACCATCCAAACCATCCGCTGATGCAGTTTAGAGCTTATTTTATCTGTGGAGATAATTCAAACACTACACCGACTTTAGCACATTACCTCAAAGTGCTTTGGAAATAAATTCATCTCAGCTTTCAGGGCGTTATTTCAGAATTAAATTAGAATTTGTTTTGCACTTGTGTGTCCATACTCATGATTGAAGGGACTGGCTCATTTTTTATCCTCTTTCTCCGACACATACACACCCGCGGGACGAACCGGCACAGATGTTTTTCCACACACACGCTTTGGAGACCGCCAGCTCAGTGGGAATGCCTTCCATTCTATCACCCGTGCAGCACGCAGCGCATGACAGACGACCACCTGCGCCACCTGAGCACAGCCCATTGTGCGTGCTCCTTATCGCACTGGTCCCAGTTCTCGGCATGAGGACGGTCCCATATTGCTCACATTGTTGCTGCCGCTTTACCCGTTCTCTAGGGTGTTTGGGTTTTCGGAGGTGGTATGGGGTGCACCACATGCTGTGCTCTTATCGCTCCCTCTGGAAACAGACACCTCACCTTCTGGTTCCTCTTTGAAACTCAGCGTTCTTTCTCTTTTTTTAACTTCTTTTCATTTCTTTTACATAAATTCCCTAATAAAGTGAGGTGTGTGGAATCTGTGTTGGAACCCAACAGCTGTTTGTTAAAACAATTTATCTACTGATGGTTCCTGCTGCTTCCTGGAAAAGCATGTTGCTTGGCAACAGCTAATTCACAATGATTTCATGTTGGATTTTGGCTCCATGTTGGTCAAATTTCATCAAACATTGTTGAAGAGCTGACTTGATCGTATGACCTGTTGTTTTCCTGGGCCGAAAATACATTACATATTACACAAAAGTGTCATGATGGGCAGCTAGGGGCATGGCAGTAAACACTGCCCACAGAAAAGGGGAGAGTGGTGTCATGAAGGGCATCCAGTTTGGAAAAAAAAGTATTTGACTTTATGACTGCTCAGAAACTCAAAGGAACACTTTGGAAATACATTAGATGGCAAGGGGAGAAAAAAAATCCTGCTGATTAACTGGTGTGCACTGGATAATATGCTGAGAATGAAAAGATGTCACATTGTTTGATGGGAATAACAGTTGTCACCCTCACTCAAAGATGAAAGTAAAAAAAAAAAAGAGAGATGTAGCGGGCTAGTCCACTGTGCTGACATTTCATTCATGCAACTCAAAATGGTACTTTTTATGGTCCGGATGTGGTTGTATCCATGCTTGGCTCATGGTAACTCCAACTGTATCAGTGCCCAGAGGTATCTCCTCCCAGGGCTGGACCAGTGAGGAACTGGACTACCTTGTCAACCTCTGTAGGTTCCAGCTATCTCCTCATCATTCCGAGGGTGACACTGACCCTAGCCAATTGCAAAACTAGTGAAAATCAATGAGAAGAGATGAAGAGGAAAAAATTCAGTGAAAAACCATTCCTGTTTGGGGGGTCATCTCATTGTTGCCCCTCTAGTGCACCTGTTGTTAATTTCATTAACACCAAAGAAGCTGAAACTGATTAACAACCCCCTCTGCTACTTTACTGACCAGATCAATATCCCAGAAGTTTAATTAAATGGATGCTACGGTCTGATTAAAACTGTTCTTTTAATTTTTTTTTGAGTAGTCTCTAACTCCAGAAGAAAGAAGACATGACATGATTACTGCATGCTTGTCATATGATCTGCAAACCTTTGAATAAATTCATACTCTCAGCAGTCTAGCCACGCAGGCAGCACTCTCAAGCGCTCTACCTCTGAAACACTCCCAGTATGACCTGAGGTTCCTATGAGGATGTAGAGGACCCCTGGAAAACCAGACCATGGAGGTTCAACTTCTGGTGGGACCCAGGAGTGGAAGCACTGTGGTCTTTAGGCTTCATACAACATTGGACAGTCCGATCTCAGGGTGACCTTGCTGTCTGGTCCACTCCTCAAAAGATTAGCATCTGTCTTGAATGTTTTGCACTTGTAAATAATCATTCTAGGTGGAGAAAGATGGAATTTGAATTGTTAAAAAATATATTTTAACTCTCCCTAGACTCCTGGGCTACAATGATTGCTTCACTTCAATCATTGCTGATGTCTTTCCTATTTGGCATTATGTGGGCAGCACCTGCAATACTCCAAACCAACAAACTGAAAAAATCCTGTTTTCATGGAGGCTCTTAGATATTATTCTTTGTTTGAGGTTATATTTACCTGTTTTAAGAGCTGAGAAGGAGCAGATTTTCTTTCTTTTTTTTCTATTATAAACTGATACATAAAATCTTCGAATTGAAAGAGGGTGAAGTTTGTTTTCGACATCCACCTCCTTTATCCACAGCATGATTCTCACCCACTGAGGTGAACTGTTCCCTGCTGTTTCTCACTTCTCTTCATATTTCACGCCTGGTTTCTTCCTCTTATGTTCCTACATTAGCGAGGACTCAAATCTCTCAGCTTCTTTTCTCTCTGCCGTGGAGAAAGTGCTAATGGGTCGCTGACCACCCATGACCTTGTTCTTTAGAAGACTTTGAATCTGTGTAAACAATTCAGGAACCAGCAGAGATGAAAAAGACCCTCAGAGCTGTTTAAGAATGAAATTTTATCCTGTTCGACAGCCAGCGTCCGGTCTGAGGAGCGAGATAAACTATTCATAACAGAGGTCTCCTATGTTTACACGCTCAAAATGTTTTCACATAATTTCACATTAGTTGGGTCAGGTTACTAATGTTTTGTTTGTTAAAAAAATAGTTCTTTTTTATGCAATGGAAATTAAAAAGGAAATGAAACAAAGTATATGATAAAAAGATGTGCTGATGGTCAGAGGTAAAGACAGCTGTGACAGGAAGCTGAATTCTTCTGGGGTCTAATTAAGAAAGTTGAACAAAATATCAAAGGAGAAGGTGCTTTTGTTGTCCCATTTTAGGTGACACATGGAATTCTGACAAGTTCAGTGTGATGGCCAGATTTGCCTAATTGTTTGTCAGCCTCATCAGTTATTGTGCTGAAGCAAGACGCTGTCTTCAAATTGTCATGGTTTTTCTCAGAAGTTTATTTGCGGTGCTAACTTCTAGTGTCTTATCAACCAAATGGCAAAGTATTTTTGGCCAAAGTTGAACCTTATCTGCAGTTTTCTTTTGGCCTACTTTTACTGACAGCATTGACTCAGGGTGGGTGTCTCAACTCAGCCACATATCAAGCAAACATGGACTAAATCTTGGTTTTCTTTTATTTGGAGTTTATGAACTTTAGGACATGTTTGGTCCACATATCACTGAGCCAAAAGCAGCCCAGATGAAGCCCAAGTGTGTCTAGCATCTGTCCTCATTCACGCTTTGGTTTGTAGCCTATTGTTTTGAACCCTCAAGTTCGGTGTGGCTGTTGACATCTTGCTGCTTTTGGTGGTGAAATTCACCATATTTGCACAAGAACTCTGACTGCTTCTTAAAAACTGTCTGATCAAATATAGAAATAGCTTTCTTTGAGGCCTGTAGCTACTGATCTGTGTTGTTGCTTTAAAGGTAATACACCGTGACAAAATTGACTGATAAAATGGAAGTCCATCAAATGAAGAGGCGTAAATAAATTTATTTTATTTTATTTTTTTAGAGCCAGCCTCTGGTGTACCATAAGAGATTGATACTCTTGCCATGGTTACCCTGGTTACCCGCAGGTTAATCTGCATTGATTGGTGCAATACCAAAAGTCGTTCCCTTGACATTTCTTGCTCATAAACAGCATAGCATCCCAGTTATGGTTACATTAATTTTTCATAATCAAAACTGACTGTATCCGTGAGATCCAACAAGCAAAGTGGGATGCATTTCATTCTTCATAAAATATTAACAATGTTTGTTTTTAGCTTGAAACTGTTTACATCCATGCTTACATCCTAGAAGTCACCTTTCCAAACTATATTAGGCTGTGCTTGGCTGTGTGTTCTGTGCAACTTTTACTCCTAAATATATCCATCCAGCCTCTACGTCTGCTTTATAATGTGTTGTGGAAATGTAGTCTGTCCCAGATTATGCTGATAGCACGTAGAAACGAACATCCACTCCCAGGTACGGCCGATTTAAAATTGCAAATGGAAATTGGAACTGATAGAGGAAACCAAAGCAAATGGAAAAATAGTGGTCTATAAAATAATGGCCTCCATAGCTAGATTTCACATCCATGACACCTGTGCAAAGGTGAAATTTTATGTACCATGTCCTGTAAAATTACATAAAGCCACAGATTTATACATAAATAGAGTTACTGTCTTTTGACTGGCTGTTGGCTATGCCCATCATTTAGCTTTTATTACTTTAACTACTTAGTGCTTAGCATTATCTTGACTTGTGTCAAGAAAGACCTAATAGAGCATAGTTCTGTTTGCCTAGCCCTGCAAGCATCAGTCCAAGGGACTGTGGTTCCACCAGAGCTCCACGAGTTCTCGTTCCTCTTGAGGAGAACATGTTGTGGATGATAAAATGCTTACGAGTATGTACTTGGGTGTCTGAAGCCAAAGCCAACTCAGCAACTCCACCCAAGTCTGATAATGTGACATTCATGCTGTTGTGATTTTTCTTGGCTCTTAGTAGCTTTTTTTTTTTTATTTTCCTGTGAATTTGTTTTACGAATAATTGCTAAGAGACAGAACAAAGTGTATTTTTTCTTTAGGGATAACCATCAGATATTGTACTTATAAATTTTTTTTTTTTTAAAAACAAGGTATTGTAACTTACAGCTGTATTTCCTTGCAATGTGATGGTCTTCTCAAAGATGAATTCATCCAAATATAATTCCTTTTATGACATGGATGTTTGTTAAATAAACAACATTACACATAAATGTGCTGAATCGAGCTGACGGAGATTTTGAATGGTTTTTCCATGAGCGTCTGACATTTAAAATGTTGGTTAAGAAAGGCTTGTGTAAGTTCGTGTAATGACAAATGATCCAATTTAACTTCCATCTTTATGGAGTTTGGGACTTTGGAGATTGTGACACTTAAACAGTCTTAAAGCGGCACAATCAGAGAGACCCCCTCAACCTGAAACAGCGCCTGCCCCCACATCCTCTGCTGGGAGGCTGCTGTTTACCGCCCAGGGTGGCTGAAAATTAATTGGCTCCTTGAGCTGTTGTACATTCCCCGCTGTCAGTGCGATGGCCGCCCCTCATTGCCCCGTCACTTTAAGTCGAAGTGTATTAATGGGCTGTGTGGGCCATTGATTCCTAATTTCTCTCGACGTCAACATGGGGGATAAATATTGCGCGGAACGGTCATCTCCGGGCTTATTGTAATCAGCATTGTTATTGATCGCTTGGCTGAAGTAATCTATTTTAAATACGTTTTCTGCAATTGGAGGGTGTTTTGAGCCTTGGCACAGCACATTGTGTCTCATATTGGTGAGGAGGGTCCAACACTGAAGAGGAAGAATAAATAAGTAGGAGGAGTTCCAATTTGGTGGATAAAGGAGGAAAGCATGCAAACAGGACTGACAGATGAAAATATTTCAAGTATACTGAGGGAAAAATGGCTTGCCTTTGAGTATCGGAGGTCTCTTGGCGGTCTCGGTGCATGTTTGTGTGTGTGTCTGCGCATCAGTCTCACAAGGCCGGAGGATGATGGATGAGGGCTCGGTTAGCGGCGAGGCAGACGTCGACGCTATCGATTTATCCTCACATTCGTCTAGGGGGTAGGCGGTGGTGGCGGTGCAGGTCGGCTCGTGTACTTCAGCACACGTACACATATTTACAGTATTCTCAGTCTAACTGTTTCAAATGGGCAATGATTCTCCGGTGCCAGCGGAGGCGTGAGCCTTGGTTTAAATTTTTCATTGTCTGGCGAGTACAATGACTGCCTCCCCTCTCACCAAGGTGTTTTTATTGATCCACCTGCGAAGTGGCATGCACTTGTTTAACGTCCAGCCTCATCCGCTTGAATAGGCTCAGCCTCGCCTGTCTTCCCATCTTGCTGTATTGTTCAACTATGAGTGCAGCAGACAGAAGAGTGCATGTGCTGATGATTGTGTGATGTGTGCTCCTCTGATTGTTGGTCTGAAATGTTTTGCTGCAAATAGATTTCATTGTCAGGAGTCCTTGCTCCATCCAGGTCATTTACTAACAACTAAAAGGCCACCCAGCAACGTTTTTTTTTTTCACTGAATGCTCCGATGTTTGTTTTTTTTTAATCTTTGTACATACTTTGCTCAGTGGTTTGCAATTGAAAAAAAGTTTGCAAAAAAAAAAAGAGAGAGAGACATCTACCATGAAATCCCTCCATCTATTAGCTTTGGCTTATCCAGGTTTAGGTTGCAGGGGCAGCATCTAAGATGCAGAGAGGTCCGGACCTCGCTCAGCTCTCCCGTGAGAAGGCCTTTCTCTTAGTTGGACATGATGGAAATACCTCCTAAGGAAAGTGTCCTAACTAGATGCCTCAACCATATCAAGCTCCTCCTGATGTGGAGAAGCAGCAACCTTCCTCCAAGTGCCTCTGCAATGATGAAAGCTCTCATCCTGTCTCTTAAGAGAGTCCAGCTATCTCTGCAGAGGAATTTCATTTCTGTAGCTTGTCTTAGGATGTTGTTCTTTCAGTCAGTACCCTCAATTTGTGACCATATGTGAGGCTAGAAACTAAAGCTGACCAGTAAATGGAGAGGCTCACCTTTTGACTTACTGCAGACCTACACCAGTTCACACCACTGCAAATGATCCAACCTTACAAATAAGACCCGAGATATTGAAATCCCTTCACTTCAGGCAGCATCTCAACCCGTGGAGGTCATTCCACCCTTTTTTACCTTAATAATGGTCCCAACTTCACCAAAGACACACACATCAGGGACAGTCCTGGTTATAAAAACGCCAAACATGATTGCGTTCAACTTGGGCACATTACAAGCAGAAGATATTGAAGTTGTATGCTTCAGGGGTCCACAACAGCCGTGTTTCATCTTCCAGTCCCACCAGCTGCTTTGTCCGGCTTCTGAACAATAGTTGAGACAGTTAACAACATTAGAACCACCGCTGCTCAGATATGTTTCATCATTGAACATCCAGAGGCGCACAGAGATTGAAGTTTCTATTGAGAAAATTCATGAGTAATATCACTGTCATATCGCTGTGGCTCATGAAGCTTGAAAGAGAAAATTTTGTATCTGGGATTCTGATTTGAGAGTTGAGTGCTGTATTTCTTCCTTGTCAAGAACTTTATGACATTTCTGAAATACTAAAAGCTGCCTCGGATTTGCTGTCTCTTTGAGATATGAGGTATGACAGCAATTAAAGATGAAATCTAAAAGTCTGTATGGTTGTGGGGTTAGTGGTGACAGCAGTTATGACAATAACTTTATGTTAGTGCTGACATTTACCACATCACAGTTCTCAGACTGCCTCAGTCTCGAGGTGTAAAGGGATTAAGTGCTCTAAGAAAGGATTCCCAGTCGTCTCTTTTCCTCTCTGTCTCAGGGGATGATGTACCTGGAGGAGAGGAGGCTGGTCCACAGGGACCTGGCGGCTCGGAACGTGCTGGTGAAGTCTCCCAATCACATCAAGATCACTGACTTCGGCCTGGCACGACTGTTGGACGCCGACGAGAAGGAGTACAACGCAGACGGGGGCAAGGTTGGTGTAAGTGGAGGCAGAAGCATTTATCTGTGTATGTGAGTTATTTACCCAGATCAGATCCATTTAAATATGTAAATAACATCATGAAAAAATGCTGATGTTTCAGTCTTCAAGTATGACTTTCTCTTGGAGTCTGTCTCCTACAGACTACAAAGCAACGATGTAATGTATCAGAAATTGATGTTTCAGAATTTGGCATCAACCTTTATCTACTGAATTGTGTCCTGGCAAGATATCCTTTATTATCTTATCTGAAAAAAACCCCCAACAAAATAACTGTTTCATGGTATTTTCTGAAATGGTCATAAAAAGGAGGGGTCGTCAAATTTAACAACCACATTTGTGATCCTGCCAGGGAATCCACAGGAAGTGGATCAGAAGAACCAGACAAACCCTCATCGACTTCACCCATACGTTTCCTGAAAATATCATTTTGTCCATTTTTGGATGAATCGAGGTTACATGGAGTCATCTTGTGCCAATACGGCATTATCCAAAAAGAAAGCTGGTCCAGAACCCTGAAAAACAGGCTTCAAAATTATTCTTGGGAAAACCCACAGGTGGCTTAAGTGGGGGCTTGTCTGGCTGTTCCTACAGAGACTGTTACCTTCAGAGCCCCACTGTGACACTTATTAAGCAAATCCAGTGAATTATAACCAGTTCCTCCCCACTAAAGCAAGGTCTCTAAGCATCTGCAGGGACACCTCTCTCTGCTCGGCTGATTGCGTGGTGTTGTCATTGTGATGCCTTGGGAGGCTGTGGGGTGTGTGACCAAACATTTTAGACACATTGTCACGTCTACCATTACATCTGAGGGATCAGCGTGCATACAAATAGAGCCAGAGCACTGACGTTATCTTTAACGTACTTGGTTGAAGCTCCAGAGGAGCCGTATTAAGGAGCTTTCAAAGTCACAGTAAGTTCTTACTTTTCAGTCACTTTTATGGATTTTGCTGTCTTCAAACAGATACAGAAAAATATGTAAAGAGAGCAGCTTTATTGGATATCCATCTGTATTGAAATATACCAAATGTGCTTTCCATTTTAAACAGCTGACAATGCTGCAAAGTTTGAGTGGTGAGGTTTAGATATTAAAACACAGCTCACCAATAAAAGGTAAAATTTTTGAAAGAGTAAAAACAAGGTCTACCATTTAAATCGCTCACTTGAGTCTACCAGGAAGAGGTCGTGAAGGTCACCAGTTTTGATGACAAAAGCAGATTTGGAATTGATGCTTCAAAAAAAGTAGTATTAATTAAACTGAAGTCTACTTCATATTCAAAGAGATGACAGATTTGTTGTGCAGAAGAAGAAAAAACTCTAAAATGCCTTCCAACTTGATTTCCAGGAGGAACGTTTTTGCCAAGAAGTCAAGCATCTCTGAATTGGCAACAAACGTAAAACTGCTCGCTGTCATGGACGCTTGTAAAACAGAGCAAGCCTTTATTGGACGGTTAATTTTTGGACGACAAAATGATGAAGGGGGCTTGTAAACTGTCATGTTTTACAATCTCGGAGCCAAAAGGGTTGGAGCTCTTTGTTGAAATATAAATAAAAGCAGAGTGTAGTCATTTGCAAATCCCATAAACCCACATTTTCACACAATAAAAAATAGAAAACCTATCAAAATCTTAGAAGTGATTCATTTTACCGTTTTATGAAAAATATTAGCCCAGTTGGAATTTAATGGCAGCAACATGTCTGAAAAGAGTTGGGACATGCGCAAAATGTGTAACAAGAATAAACCCCTGTGATGAAGATGTAGCATCCAGTTCAAAAGTCCTGTTAATATTTATTTTTATAGCAGATTTTAATCAACCTCAGCTGACAAAAGTGATGCATAGGCTAAAACAAATAATAAAGGCCTTCACCTCTGATTACATGGGGGTGGATTACTGCCTACGGAATAGGCAGCTCCCACATATGGAAAGAAAATATCAGTGTTTAAAGGTTTAAACAGTTTTTAGCTACAGATGCTTCCGTCAAAATGTCCTGACTTACCTTGCAGCTTTCAGCAATACAATACTGAATTGAACGACTCACCCATTTGTAAGCTATTACATTTTTTAATTTTTTGAGATCATTAAAGTATTTGTTTGAGATTAGAAAATCCATGATTTATTATTATTATTATTATTTTATTTTTTTATTGTTTAGAAAGTGTTCCAGCTTTTAGAATTGGGAGTAATAAACTGTCTAATGTCTGGGCATTTTTCCCAGTGGGATAAAACGTCACTGACCTCTTTGTTGAGAACTGATTTGTTGGGGTCGAGTATGAAAAACATCCCAGGTCAGCCGGTTCGTTTCACGTTCAAACACGTCGTTTTCATTCTAGCTCAAACACCCAACCACAAGACACGTGGCAACCGTCTCACTGGTCAGTGTTGCAGTTGTCGGAGCATCATGTTTCCATGACAACCAGCCTGGAGCAAAAAACTGCACACGGTGATGAAATGACAGCTACTTGCCATTTGTTTTCTTGATTGATTTTTTTTTTTTTTTTGTGAAGTTGAAAATCTAAAATATATCACCTAAAAATTTGAATTTATTGACCTCTTGTATCCCTCTGTCATCAAACCTACCTCTGAAGTTTCCATCAACTTTCTTTATCACTGAGAAGCACATTGAGACTGTCTTACTGCAAGTCAAAGTCAGGTGATGATGTTTTCGCCAGCGTGACACACTAAACATCTTACTTGAGAGGATCTCTATCGCTTCACACGACCCTTTTCTGAGGTACGGAGAAGGCAGTCAGATCTGAAGTTGTTGGAGTTTTGACTTGTCAATCACTTCTGAAGCCCGGGAAAATACTTTCAAGCACAGAAAAAGAGATTTGTTTCATATGTTCTCCTTAAAAAGGCGTTTGTTTGACTTGTCAGGCATTTGGAGATGTTTAACAGAAAGATAACTCTGTCATCTCACTTTCTGTCTCTGAACACTCATTTTAAATGTCAATAAAGAAGAAATGTGATTCGTCTTTACATGTGTTCATTTTGTCAGACGGCTTTGTGAACATGAAATAATGATTCGTACTGCCATCTTTGTGTTGCCGCGCAGAATTGACTTTTCACTTTGGTTTACAGGTGGCGTTGATAACCTGCAATCAAATAACTGCTTTCTGTTTGTTCGGTGGAACACAAACAGAAAAACCTAAATTAAAATGGTTTAAATATGAGCACAGAAATGATGAAGCGCATGAGTGGGCAGAAGTTGCAGAACCTTATTTTAATACAATCAAAAAGGAAGGAAAAAAAGATGTTCAGCATTTAATATGCATGAACATTCTTATAGAAATTGAACAGCAGTGATAAAGCAGTTTCACATTTAACCAGCACCGCATGGATCTATTAATATTTCTGGCTGTTGCATCGTATATAACAGAAGCAGCAATTCTTCAGAGTGGAAAAGAAAATGTTCTTGAAAGATAACATACACAAATGTATTTTTTTCTATCAAGCAGCGGCAAATTTCACAATCTTTGGTCAAACAAGCGGCGGTGAACTTTGTTTTAGTGCGATACAATTTAGAAGCACTTGCATTGCAGGAACCGTTCCAGTCAGTTTGTTTTGTTTGGGGACCACATTAATCAGAAGCCCCTTCACTTTCCCCCGCTTGAGACTTGCGATGCAAATTGTTCCGATCAGCTCCCTTTATTAAATTGGCTTGTTCATTGCCACATCCATTCACCTGGAGGCCCGAAGGTGGCCGCTGCATCTTGAGCTGGAGCTGTTATCTCTGACGGGAAGAGAGAAAAAAAAGCACTTTCATAACCCGGGCGAGTTAGAAGCAGCCGTCTGAGTGATTGACTCCATGTCGGTTTCACTGATGCCTTGATAAATGAGAGCTGTTGTCAGCACATCTACATGCGTGCCATAAAAATAGACACGCCGTGGGAGATGAATCCACAGATGAAAGTGGAGGTGCGTTTCCAACCTGAAGCATGTGATTTCCTCTCTTCCTGTTCATTTCCCTGAAATGCAAAAGGGAGTTGTTTTAAATGACCGCCACTTGGGCATGTGTTCGCATTCAGAAGCAAAACGCTCTGGCGGTGCTTTTGACGTCAGTATTGATGCTACAGTTAAGACCGCCATGCCTTTGTCCTTGTGGGGAATGTCTGGAGACATTTTGTCATCACTATTTCACACCAAGCCTCCTCTAAACTTTCAAGCTGTTGAGATAATGTGAAACAAATGGCAAAAACGATCTCATTTAGTGTCTTAAAAAGGCTCTTTACCATTGATTATGGCAGGTTTACAGCGAATCTAATCAATCACGAGTTATTGAGCAAAGAGAAGTATGAAGCACAGAGAAATCTCACAGATAGAGCTCCTATTGAGCAAAATTTAGGTCTAAAGTAAGATAAATGAGATGTTTATAGTCTAGATTTAAAATGTGCTTATCTGTGTCTCCCTAGATGCCCATTAAGTGGATGGCTCTGGAGTGCATTCACTACAGGAAGTTCACCCATCAGAGTGATGTTTGGAGTTATGGTGGGTGCTAAATGCATTTTATGTAAACGTCACTGCCGTTAAGAAGTCATTGACCTGAAATCCTGTTTGCTTCTTTCCCGCCTCCCCTCTCTCTCTCTCTCTCTCTCTCTCCTCCTGCTTCATTTCCCCTTTCCTTCATGTTAGGAGTGACCATCTGGGAGCTGATGACGTTTGGCGGTAAACCGTACGACGGCATCCCCACGCGAGAGATCCCGGACATCCTGGAGAAAGGGGAGCGCCTGCCTCAGCCACCCATCTGCACCATCGACGTTTACATGGTCATGGTGAAATGTGAGAGAAACGCACATGCACATAAAAAGAGAAAAGAAAATATGCAAATGTAGTTTTTATGAGGCTGCGAAGTGAGATGCAGCACCGCTGGAGAGTTGCTCTTAAGTGGTGATTTCCATGGGTAAAAAGAGATCATTGAAGTGGTTTTCAGAGGAATAGCATGTGTTCTATAGTACATGAGAGCTTCTAGTCTTTATTAATTGATTAACTTTTACTTTCCTGCCCAAGAATTAGATCAGAAAAGTCAATGCTGCTCTCACTTCCATTTGCTTCATATGTAACTGGGTTGGCAGCGTTCAAGCCGAGTGCTGTCTAAGACCCGAGTCTGTCCATGCTTTTAAAGATCACTAATTAAAACCATATTTCTTCAGTGATCCGTATAAAAACGCAAAAACTGCTGTATTAGAATGACACGTTTCACTCATGCCTGGGGTCAGTAACCTTTTTTGATCTTGTTGCTTGGCAACCACTGTAGCAGAGACCTCAGGATAGCTCTGTTTCCGTATAAGTCCAGATCACTACAGTCTCATTCCTAAAAAGAAAAGTTTGATGCTCTCCAAGTACCTTTGAGTATCATATAAATGAAGAATTGCACATATAATCATTTAGTAATAATGATGTTTGTGCAGGTGTGCAAGTTTCAGTGCCACGTGTACTAATGCACCCACATAATCGTCAGTGCATACAAGCTTTTGAACAAAAGTTAAAGTTACTAAATGCAAAAGTTTTACTTGAGAAAGTACTTCCAGATCATTCTTTTTGAAAACTGAAAGCCTAATTTGAAACATCGTTTCAAAAAATATTCCTATCAGAAAGTTATTTATTTATGCCCCCTACGCTCACACCATCAAAACAATTAGAATATAAAAATGAGTCAGTTGATACCTGCAAAAGCCACAGGGAGCACTATGAATTACCTCATGCAGTACAGTGTTGTGAACTATATTATCTTGTTTTTCTTTTTATTATTGTTGTTTTTTCTATCACTTTAAAACTCTTGTGCAACTCAGCTTAAGGTGAGACAGATGAGTTGTAGTTTAATAAAAGGGTTCATACTTTTAATATTCATCTGGAGAGATGTTACTAGAGCTCAGGGGCTTCATTTCAAGGCTGGAAAAGGTCTTGATATATAAAGAGGAGGCAGAGATCGAACTGTGTTATCATGAAACTTTGATGAGATGCTGGTTTATGGTCTGCGACGCGCAGGCAAGTCCTCATCAGGGACTCCACCCGCATCCTCGTTGATGTCATCCTCCATCTGGACCACCATGCTTTTTTCCAGTCTGACCCATCCAAGAACCCGCCTCCTTCTCATCCTCCCCTAATTCTCCCCCCTGTCGCTCACATCTTGAGCTCTTTCCCCTGGCTGAAATCAGAACCCCGGTGCTGGAGCAAAGGGATCCACCCTCCCATATTTCCAGGAAATAGTCCAGGAATGTTTGCCAAAACATGCTTCGGGATGTGCCAGCTCTTGGCTTTTTGGCGAGTTTTCTTGTGCCAGTATGGTCATCACTCCACCTTGTCTGAACTCATCTGTGGAGGAGTGACTTTTCTATCACTCAGTCATCTATCGCCTGAGTATCCCATAAAAATGACTCCGTATAAACTTGTTTTATGCAGCCCCTGCTTGTGTTAATCATCCAGTCTTTTATTGCCCAATTACTGTATCTGAATTATGAATATGCCTCTTAACATTGGCTCCTTGTTGCACTATGAATTTCAACTTGTAGCACTCATTGGGATTCACCCTTCAGAGAACTTAAAATACCAAATGTGTTGAAGGAAAATAATGTAACCTTACTCAGAGCATTAAACTAAAACATATTCCCATGACAGAGATGTGGATCCAACTGAAATGTCATGGTGTCTAATAGTTTCCAGTGGCTTTTGACAACACTGAGGGTAACCCAGGAAGCCCTGCAGCCTTTTAGCCTTATAACAATGCCAACTTATTCTTTGACTGTGGAGTAAAAAAGAATTTTTTTTTGTGCTATGCAAATCTGTCAGAATATGACAGGAGTTTCCCTTTAATTAGTAAAACTATGAGAAGACTTAGTAAATAATATAATACAACTTCTCCCATCGAACCATTTTTAAAGCCCTTTGGATTTTTTACCTTAGTTCTTCTGTGGATTTGAACGATGTCCGTTGCTCCTGATGCAATCCCTCACCCCAACCCGGCCGTGATGTTCATCAAGCATCTGATAAAGACTTGTCTTCAACAACAACAATAAAGACTAAAGGGGGTTGTGTGAAGTATTTTTGAGTATTTAGTGCCTTACCTTTAAGTAGACATCACTCCCAGGGCTCTCAGTTTAAAGAATCAGGCAGGAATTGTGATAGGACAGGAACAAAACTATGTATAAAATATTCGCAATGGAGGGTAGTAGCAAAGCTAAATTTCACCTTCTAAATCAAACCTCATAAATTTTAAAATTAAAGCAAATTTTGCAATACATACATTTGCACTGTATAATTAATTTACAAGAAATTTTATTTCATTACTACATTTTATGTACCACAATCTGTGTAACAAGGTTAACATCTGTGTCCAGTGAACACAACGTGAAAGTGTCTGATGCAAAAGTGATGCGGTGTAAAGACAGTTTAATTTTACCGTGACCTGCTGTGACATTTTTACTAGTAGACAGTGGTCACAAAAATATTAGTTTGGAGAATCGAGGATGAATTCTGACGGGAAGCTTGGTTAGCAGGATCGTGGAGGAGTCGATTTTCACCATCTGCAAAAAATCAAACCTCATTAATGTCACAGCAGTTCAAGCTAAGGCTATATTAAATATATTTACATCATGTCACTTTTAACCATTGTATCAGACAGTTTGGTCACTACATTTTATTTATCGTAAGTTTGTTACAACAGAATTGTTTTGAAAAATGGTGTTTTAAGCAGACTCAGTCAGTGTAATTGTTTGACGCAAATGAAATAATAGCAAAAATCTACAATAAAGCTTTTATTTGGAACAGTATGAAATTTATAGTCGGAGACAATTGTCATGGGGATAGAAATACATACATTGCAGTTGAGAAAAGTAGAACTTTCAAGACACCAGCTGAAAGCATCAGCCAATCAGATTGCAGCTACAGAGGCATGGAGGCAGAGCTGTGTCACTAGTGGGAAGAGATTTGACGAAGGCATCTCAGAAACACCTGTCGTTGTGCAATGCATCAACGTTCCCGGGTGAGTGTACATCTCCACAGACCAAGCCTAGCCAACAACACCCAGTTACTTCACAACATTAATGGATCTGGTACCCTTCCCATTCACAGCCATTTCCACCGGTACAGAACACACCAAACCAATCACAGCGAGGCGATGGCAGGCTCTATGCACTGATTTATATCAATATGGCCTCTAAATAAGCCAGTGGTGAATCTCGGGTCAATAACCGCATGGTGCAAACTAGATAGCGGGGTAAAACTGTTTTTTTTTTTTTGTTTTTGTCTTTTAAACCAACAAACTTACATGTTCCACCGACAG
Organism: Zenarchopterus dispar; assembly: GCA_028564865.1. Taxonomy (NCBI): domain Eukaryota; kingdom Metazoa; phylum Chordata; class Actinopteri; order Beloniformes; family Zenarchopteridae; genus Zenarchopterus; species Zenarchopterus dispar. Next base: position 3,494,978 of record JAOWBL010000012.1, read on the forward strand.
AGATGATTGACATCAGGCGAATACCACAGCTGTGATCCGAAAAAAGCAGAACAGATTGAGGGCTGAGTCTAAGAGGTAGTCGGGTCACGCTGTCCATTCAGAAGCCAGAAGGAAGCTCAGCAATTGGCGGCGTTAATCATAATTACATGTTGCTAACACGTCGCGAGCCGTTGTTTGGGGTTTGGTGCGCCGTCATGCTGCTAGCCCCGCTGTGTCGGCGCAGCCCCAACAGATCTGACATCGAATTTGATTGCCGGAGTAATTGCAGCTCATTTGGTTAATGTGCCTGCATGGGGCGCTACAGGCAGAAATTAGATGAAGTGAACAAAGTCAGGCAAAGTCAGGTGAAATGACAACAGAGGCCGTTCGTTTACAAGGAGCAAATTGATCATGTACTCAGATTAGGTTTCTGTGTTGGCCGCTAAAATGACATGAAATAAAACAAACCCAAGCCCGGGAACCCCTTTAAAGTCTGCCACAGTCCCCACTTCAGCCAGCTGTGTTGTGGAATATGCAGTGGAGGTGTAGACACTTAAACAAGCTGCTCTGTTTGTCTAATCTGAGCTGAAACACCACCTGCTGTTTCACTTTACCTTCAGGGGTTTGCTGTGTTTACCGCGGTTGCAGCCTGAGGGAAAGAAACGTGGTTGTTGTACTGAACGAAAGCTCACGTCTGTTCATACGACCTAGAGCTTCAAGTGTTTTTGTTGTCTTAACGCAATCTTTTCAAAAATTGAACTGTATCTGGAGTTTCTTTTTGTCACCCATCTTTGCTTGATATATGACGTTCCTAAAATGTCTGAAGTGTGCATGCAGACAACATACGCAAGGGTAGCAGTGGCAGGGTTGCATGAAAATGAATTTACTGGAAGGGCGGCAGAAGATCAGGAGTAGTTTTTCTGAGAAAATGAAAAAGAATCTTGCAGAAGGTCGGCCTACAGGTGAAATAACTGCGATAAGTCTTTTATCTACCTGTATGTTTATCTCTTTTCTTTTCCACCTTCCCCCCATCCTGCTCCTACTCTGTATTCCCCTCTCTCTTCCTCAGGCTGGATGATTGATGCCGACAGCAGGCCGAAGTTCAAGGAGCTGGCTGCTGAATTCTGCAGAATGGCCCGCGACCCCCAGCGATACCTGGTCATCCAGGTGCGTTTGCCTCAACAGGTTCACTGGCGGAGCAGCCATTAATGAGGCGATCCTGTGCAACCATTCGCATACGAGGGCAGATAAATTTAGTCGCACCTGAAGCAGTCTTCCAAGATATTTACTTTGACTTTGAAGCGTCTGTAGTAAATACCGAATTAAAATAAAGTTTAAAAACTGGTCATGTTTCTGGTTCAGGGAGACGACCGCATGAAGCTTCCCAGCCCCAATGACAGCAAGTTCTTCCAGAGCCTCCTGGACGAAGAGGATCTTGATGACTTAATGGATGCTGAGGAGTATCTGGTACCCCGAGGTTTTAACGCAGCTCCCTCAACATGCACGAGCAGACCTCGGGTCGACTCCAACAGAGTAAGAGAACGGCTCATACACAAATAATGTCACTCTAAGATGAAGCATCAAGTATCAGCTATAAGCAGAGCTGTAGCTTGTGGTGCAGAGGTTCCCGATGCTTACTTCCTTTATGTAGCTCAGACGAGGCAGTTGAGGAGGTTAAGCATATTATATGTGGGTTAAGAGCTGACAAATATTTAATCAATAGTAACTTTACTGACATTGTAGCATCATATCTTTCTATCCAACTTCACAAAAAAATACGAGTGGGAAATACAAATATGCAAGCTCGGCCCAAGTGGACTTATGACAGTTCTTGTAGCCCAGATGAGCGTGAGGTACAGTTACATTTGTGAGGAGGTGCACATCTGGCTACAGCAGAGGCTGAGGACAGACGTCACTGATTTCGATACTCTGACTTTGGACTATAATCTTGATCGTCTCTCATAACGACGGATTTACACATCAGTGCTGATGAAGCTAGCTCACATAGCATTTGCATGAACAAGGGAGTGACTCAGCAAGAATATTTCACTGTGAGAAGCGAGATAGCTTCACTGTTGGTGATGTGTGAGACATCCGGGGATGGGGCCGCCATCTTGGTTTGGCTGTGTTTTGCCGTTACCAAAGATGGCGGATCCCTCCATCTCTGCAAACAGTTGCTTCTGTTTGGTAACTGTTTATAAAAGTAATCAAATATCCCTTCAAATAAAATTGAAACTGATAGTTTAACATAAACAAAATTATTTTGTGCTGCTGTGACAAAGAACTTATTTATGATTTGTCCAAGGAATTTCTAATGCTGAAATCTAAAGCATTTTAAAAAATGCCTACACCAAACTGTTCAGGTGCCTAAAGCTAAACAAAAGTGAAACAGTAAATAAAAGTATATGACTCAGTACCAAATCATCCTGCAGGGATTTTTCTGTAGATGTTACAGGTGTGGCACAATAGCCTTAATGAACCCAACTTAAACATCCAGAAGGCAAAAATAAACAAATGACCAAACTGAATAACACCTTAAATCTGGTTTAAAATTAAATTCAAATTTCAGTTGTCATTATTGTACTAAAATTTCTCCACTTCTTTGTCTGTAACTTTCCAAATCACTGTCCTCTAAAAGTGCTCAAGGTGTTTTAAGGACTTTCAATCCACCGATGATTTTCCTCCGCTAATGGTCCACCTCCATCATTTCCATCCCAATGTGTCTGGCTTAAACCTGGCTCTTTATGCAGTAGCTCCCCAGGCCCCAGGTTTCATTACTCAGCGCTCTATAAGCAAATAACAGATGCTCTCATAAAAGCCTGGGACCATTCACTAATAGACAATAAGTGCAGGCTGTTTGCTCGGCAGCGCCCGCCTTGAGCCGCTGGCCCATGGCCCTGCATCCAGTGCACCTGTACACCCATAACTTGCAAGGTGCTTGTTGTTCCCTGAGCATGTTTGAAAAGCACACAAACCTTCTCCGGATGGGAATTTTATCATTCTTTATTCTGTGCAATGAAAGTCCCCAGCATGCACAAACTGGGGGGGGTTGGCTGCCTTTTAACATGAGAAATGATTTATTCAGGGAACGCTTCCGTAATTCAGAGGATTGTCAGTGTTGATTTGTTCTTGCACATAGACATGAAAAGAAGAGCAGATCATGACTTGCTTTGAAGAAGGGATGAGGTGAAAAGTTTGGAGGACGGTTTGTTGATCATGATGGAGGGTAGACTGGAGGAGTAGGTGGACAGATATAACCCCAGGGTATTTCCTTTTTTCTGTTATGTTTTGTTGCGCCGCTTCCTGTAATTGCTGTTTTACCGCTCACAGTTGGTTAAGGGTGCACAAGAGCCAAGCCCGGATTAAATAGCCCACGGCGAGCCAGCGCAGCAATACAGGAAGCCTTTTGCTTCATGTGTCATGTTTTGTTTTTTTCTTGTGGGGATTTTCTTTTCTGTTTTTTTGAGGTTCAGGTGTTTGAACTGCAGCTTTGCCCTCCATCCCTTTAGACTGATGACTAAACCAGCAGAACTTTAGCTGAGAATTTTACTTCAACAGGCAGCCAAAGTTAAAAGTCTGATTTCGCTGATGTTGCATAACGTAACACAAACTTTGTTGATCTGGTATTTATTATCATGCTTTGTGTAAAATATCTTTAAACATCATCTGATCGAAAAGTTCAATCTCATATGCACACCAACATAGAACTTTTTTACTGTGCATTTATTTACTTACCAAAAACAAAAAATTTTGGCAGTACTGAGTATCCCCATAACTGAGTAGCAACAATAACTTGAAGCAGTCCTTTTTATGGACTTTAACTCTCTTTCACTTTTAATCACCTAAGGGGCCAACACACATTTCTGTCACGTTGAAACCTGAATTTTGACTGGACCATTTCAAAACCTTTATTCTTTTATTTTCCCGTCATTTTAATGTAGATTGGTTGGTGAGCTGCAGGTCACTGTCCAGTTGCATGACTTGCTTTCAACACAGCGTTAACTGTCAAACAGGTCACCTCAGGATATCTTGACTCTTGCGTTTAGTGGAATCCATTATTGACTCTACTACAGCTGAAAGGTGCCCAGGTTCGGTGGCAGCAAAAAAAGCCCAAATCATCAACCCTCCCCCACCATGTTTGAGAGTGGGTATGAGGTGTTTCAGTAGAAGTACTTTTGTTTCTGCATATTCCCATATCACTGGGCATTAAGGGTAGACGACTCCACTTTAGTCTCAACTGTCCATAGGACAATGTTGCAGAAGCTTTGCAGCTCTGTCCTGCCTCCATGTTCTTTTTACTAAGTAGAAGCTTTGCCCCAGCAACATTTCAAAACAAACTATACTTGTTCAGTCTTCTCCTCCTTGTTCTGCTATGCACTGTGGCAGTAAACATAATCAGTGACAGCTTTAGGGACTGAGATATATCACAGTCTGACCTCGGGATAAATTTGCTGGGATGGTAACTCCTGGGACGATTGCCAACTTACTTCAGTCATTTCCACTTCTGAGCAGTCCTTTACGCTGCAGAACATTGAACTCAAAATTGTTTGGAAGTAGTTTTATAACATTTTCCAAATTGACCAGTGGCAACTACTGCTTCTCTAAGACATCCCCTTATGTTTTTCCCTCTTTGCATTGTACTATAGCACACCTGAAAGTTCTCGAGACCAATAAGATTCTCAAATCATGAGCTTTCATCAAGGTCTGGACAACTGGTGATGGTCAGTTCATCAAGGGCTGATGAGAAACAGCACTTGGCTGAAACCCAACTTTTTCTGTCCTATGGAACCTGTAATGGGGGGTACTTAGTATTACCCACCACCCCTTCTGACTGTCTTCATGTTTGGTAATGACACAGTGAAAAAGCTTTGTTGTTTGCCTGTGGTGTAAATGATTTCTATTATATTTTTACACAACAAAAAAACAAGATTAACAAAGGGGTGTTAATTTTTACACAATGCTGTATTCCTCCTGTGACCCAGAAAACACATAAAATCTATTTAGTGGTTCAATAGCACCAGATGGAAATGTCATTGTTTATATCCCTATTTAATGCCAAACCACAGAACCAGTTTGGCTATCGAGATGGTGGTCCAAACCTTGCGGAAGGGGCCTTGGTAGGCGCCCAAGCCTGCGTGAACCAGGAAGCCACTGGTGTTCAGGGTCCGACCCTGGAGGAGCAGCGCTGTAATGGAAGTCTTCATAAGAAGAGTCTAAGCAAATCTGGGGGAGAAGACAGTGGGTCCCAAAGGTACAGCGCTGACCCCACCATCTTCCTTGGGGAGAGAGGATCCAGAGGGGACACTGATGAGGATGGCTACATGACGCCCATGAAGGACAAGAGCTCCTCAGGTATTCAGGGATGACCCTATTATTTAATTTAGATCCATTTTTGCTGAGTATGTCTGATGAATGCATGTCCAGGTAAAAGTTTAGCATTCATTTTTCAGTGGTCTGCGAGCAATACTGATGTTAGATACCATCTCTCTGATCTGTCATTGCCTCTGATATGATCACATTTTTTACTTGTTCGTTTTTATTTTCACTCGGTTGATTAATATTCCCACTGAGATTCCATCGACGGCAGTTTGTCAGTTCGTATAACACAGCCATGTTTTCCCTTTGATCATAATTCAGTCCATCAACCCTTCTCCTGCACCGCTGTCCTTGATATGTGAGCAACTCAAAATATAACAAAGCCTGCAGCAAAATGCATCTGATGCAATGTCAAGGAGTGGAAGAGTGGGCAAAATCAATAAACTTTGCACCCCACTATTATAGCGCTTGGAATCAGTGAAAAAGGGGTCATCTTCTGGCACTTTCATGCCCAGCAGATGGAGTTTCCAGTGCCAAAGAAGTGCTGGCATGATGCCCACCTGGCCCTCCATGGCTGCTATTACTGCTATTATCATTTCATTTCATCATTAGCCAGTGATCTTTTTCTCTTACTCCTTCAGTTTGCATTTATCTTTTCTCAACTTTTCATTTCATTTCAGTGGATTTTTCTATCTTAACCTCATTTTCTGTTCTCCGTCACATCCCTATCCCTTTTTCCTGTCTTTGATCTGTAATACAGAGTATTTGAATCCAATTGAGGAGAACCCGTTTGTCTCACGACGTAAAAACGGTGAGATCCACGCCTTGGACAACCCGGGCTACCACAGCACACCCAACAGCCAGCCCAAAGGAGAAGATGAGTACATCAACGAGCCCCTCTACCTCAACACCTTTCACAGCCCGGCTGAGCTGGGCCTGGAAGCTCTGAGGAGAAATGGTCTGCCCTTACCCACCCAGCCTCCTTCCTCCATCTCAGCCTCAACGCCAGGCTCCCAAATCCCTCTTACCATCCAGACCAGCCTTCCCCACTACCCCCTCCCCTCAGCCCAGCCGTCTCCATCCGGCATCCCCTGCCTTCATGGTCCAGCGACTCACATCCTCCATGCCCACCACACCATCAAACCATCAGGACAAGCTGGCAATCCAGGTGGTGTCTCCATCTCTCAGAGCCAAACAGGAACTGCTGCTCAAGTCCAGGTGAGCCAGTCAGGTGTGTTGCCCACTTCGGCAACCATCGGGCATGGCAGCCTGCCGGCCTACCAGAGCCACACCACCACACACCCCGCTAGTATGCTGAAGCACGGAGGGCACACGTCAGGAAAAGCCAGTGGGAAAAAGCTAAAGGTAACCTTTGACAATCCTGAATACTGGCAACATAGCTTGCCTCCGAAATCTTCTATCCAGGTGGCCCCTGATGGAGCCCAGGGGGGCTCCACCAATGCCAAGCTCTTCTTCAAGCAGAATGGACACATACGGCCGGCAGTAGCTGAAAACCCTGAGTACATGTCTGAGTTTTCCTTGAAGTCTGGCACTGTCTTGCCACCTCCACCGTACAGGCAGCGAAACACTGTGGTCTAGATCGTTTCCCCAACCTTATTCTTCCCTACAGTGACCCTGACCTCCTCACCGGTCCCAGAGTCAGGAGTGGCTATCAAAACTACTCCCCATTCTTTCCAGATAGCGTGCCATCTGCTGTAGCAACATCCGAAAGAGTTGGACGAGCAGAACCGACTCAGACACCTTCACTGTATCTAGTCCGGTCCAATTCTGTTGTGTAGATAGCGACTGAGCTCCAGCTCTCTGAAAACGTGGAGGTCATGACACTTATGAGCTAAGAACAGACTCATCTATGGAAACGGTTTGTTGTGATGTTGCACCAAGGCAGGAACACAACTCTGAAACCCACCGGATTCAACTTTGGGGACCTGAACTCACTGCCAGCCATCTTGGTGTCAGATTTATGAGAGGAAAAGAAAAATTTTGTTTCATTGGTTTTTTTTTTTGTTGGTTTTTTTTTTGTCTCTATTGCTTTTTTTTTTTTTGCTTTTTTTTTTGGGCCATAAAGTCTAAGGGTTTTTGTTTGTTGTCTGGGTTTGTAAATTGTCTTTAAACAAAGCTAAATAGCTTAAAATGGGGCAGAAAAGGCAGAGTTTGATGTTAAGTTAAATTCTTGGAAAAATGATTTGTTTTTCCTGGAATTTAATATATTTAATGTTTATCCTACAAAATTTTCTACCAACTTAAGAAATCTAGCACATCTGTCTACTGTAATTAAGATACTGTGATGGTCAAAACTACAGCAAACTCTTCTTTTAGTTGTAGTTCATCTTTTTTTCTTATTATTTTACATAGCCTGCTGTTTTGTTTTTGCTTGACTGTTGACTACTTGGAGAGGCTGATAAAATGTTTTGCTTTGTCAAAAAAATAAGCTGTTAATAATTTTACAAAGAGTGGCTGCAGTGCTGAAATGGTAGAGTTTAAAAACACTGGTTTTCCCATTCAAACCACGAGTCTGACTTTGATGAGTAAAAGTAGGAATGCAAATTGCTGTATACAACAAAATTGTGTGTGAAGATCATCCGCAAAGCTGCCGAACTCCAAATGGTGATCACAGGGAGGAAGGATTTGAGAGAAAAAAAACATCCACAGAGAGCCAAGGGAAGGTTCACACAAGTCCACTAATGAAGACCTCAAGGAATGAAGCAGAGCGCAGTGAAACGGGCTCATTTTATGCATGTGTTTGTGTGATTGGGATTAGTTTGGTTGTACATTGTCACGTGTTATCAGCTAGTTTGACTGCAGTGGGATATTTTTTGGGGGGGAAAGACTAGTGACACTGGAAATGAAAAGTAAATATGTACATTTGAACTGTTAAGTAACAATAGTCACAAACAAGACTTCTACTATACAGATGGTGTCAAGTAGTGGGTATGTATCGTGCTTGGAATAAAACCTCATGAGGTTCTCCAACTGCACCAGAACCACGTCAAATTCAAGGTTTTGTTCTAATGGTGCATATAGTTCAGTCATCTGGGTTAGGCTTAAAAATCGCTCCCACGTGGCTTTCCCCATGGTGGTCCTACCTGTTTTTGTCCATACGGATTGAATGGGATCTACCTGGTTTTTAGTTGGAGCCCAAATGGCTTGTTTTTTAATCTGGGCCATGTGGTTCTGAAACTATATCGATACTCCTTTCTTAGCCCATTTTGTACACTTGTATCCCACTTACGACCCATAAAACTGAAACCATGAGGAACTCTTGCCATTTTCCCCATTACTCTGTACACAAGTAGCCCTTTTTTAATCCTGATGGGGCCCACTTGGACATGCTGACTGGGGAGGCATCGAGTTTCGCCCACAACTAAGTATTGATTTGATATCAGCTGCCGATGTAGTGCTGAAAGATAGCTTAGTTCAACGTCTCTCGCAGCACACCTTCTCCCCCTGCCCAGTTAAACAGAAAGTTGCAAGGAAGTATTGTGTAACATTGAAAATGAATTGTGATTCAGATTACAAAAGCTGCGTTGTATAGAATGGGGGATCAGCGTAAATGCCCAGACAAAGATATTCCCTATTTTCTGAGAAGTTGGTGAGTGATTACATTGCTAGTCTTGGATTCAGAGCAAGCCTTGTCAGGATGTTTCTAGAGGTAGTTGTTTTGGACACATCCAATGACGAGGAGACCTCAAGAAAGACCCCAGGTATCAGAGGGCATAAGCTAGCACTGCAGCCAACAGCAGCTCACTGGGGCGCCAAACTGACTTTTGCCCAAGACCTTCATCTGGCTAGGTATTTTTGACTGTGGAGACCACCAACCTGGTGCTGTGGTCAATCCACTTAGGCGTATCACGGATAGCATTTGTTGTACAGCCTATGGCAGAGGCTCTTGTGTCCTTGGTGGAGCTCAGCCAGTGGTCTGGGACTCTGCAAGTCGCCTTTCAGGTGTCATTTTGGTTACATCATCTGAAACGAGGATTGATCAACAGAAAATAAAGTTAGCTAGCATGAGCTAAGCTAATAGCAAGCTTGCAGGTGGGCGTGCTCCAGCTGGATTTAAGTTTATCCATTATGTTTGTTTATCCATATTTGGACTAACTGAGGTTGGGTGGAGTCAGCTGCCATTAAGTTGGCACCCCCCCCTTTGTCAAATCCACCTTTTAGAAATATTTGTGTTGTCACAGGGGATGCAGTCTGCTGCCACTCCTCACGACTTTCAATACTCGCCAGCAGGAACAGACATCTGATTCAACATTTTCCTCAGTCTTTAACTTCTCTGCTTCTTCATTGAAAATGACAAATACATTGCCAGCTTATAATTTTCGCTAATAATTGGAAAGTGTTAGATTGTGTTGTGAGACTGAGCGGCTTTACTTGTGAACATAAAAATTGTGAGATCATTGTTTCAATGTTTTTTCATTGTTTTGCTGCAGCAGAGCCCCTCTTGAACCACTTTTTCTTTTTTTTTTTAGTTATTTATATTGTGTATATAAGCATGTCTGTCTACGCAGATGTAAAGTGGTGTATGTTTTTCCTCCCCATGGAGCACTTTGATTAGAGTTGCGGTTAGAAGAGAGCATTTCCACACTTACCTACTGAAATATTCAACTTATTTATCTGGCCACTTGCCACTTAAGGAAGCAAAATCTTCAGGATGAGTTAGGTAGTGTGGTCAAGGGTTCAAGATATGAACACATTTGAGGTGGTACTGAGCAGCATCAAGAATGTCCTGATTTTTGTTTATATATATATATATATATTCTTCTTTGGTTCAAACAGTTTTTTTTTATGCTGCTTTGATGATATCATGATTATTTGATGAAGGAGTATTTTGTAGTCCCTTTTAAAGCTCTAATTCTATGAAATAGAGACAGCATTTTAATATCAGTGTTAAATATTTATGCCGTGTTTGAGCTTGTTTTTACTGAGCGATGGAAGTGACTGCCAAATCTGGGCTTTAAGAAACTGAAAAAAGATGAGAAGAGAAAACATGTCTCAGCTTCATTGCAGATCCATGCCATATATATATACACACACACACACCACATAAGGGCGCAGTTTTGGCACTGGCAATGCTGAGCTAATATGTGAGGACTGTCTGGTATGTCTTGTAATACCACTTTTCCCCACTAGAGGTGCACTTCATTGTATCGTATGCTGTTGGTAGACAGACGATCTTTCTCTCTGTATGGGTTCCCCATGTGGTCAGAAGTGGTATTGCTACACTGAGTGACTTTAAGACGGAATTTCTGGCAGTATCTTTTTTTTAAATTTATCTAATAGCATTTTGAAAGGAAGCTACATCAACAGCAGTGTCTAAGACCTTTTCTGGATGTACGTGGGTATGATGTTTTTTAACAGGAGCAATGTTTCCGACATGACGTAAAGTACCTACGATCAGTTCAGGAAAAGCCCAAAGTTGATGGGTCACATCTGGATAACATGAGGGGTAACCCCTTGCTTATGTTCTGGCTGCTGCATGTCTTTCGCTCCATTCTTAGCGAGACTTTTAATCTTGTGTTGCGCTCCAGAGTACCATATTTTCAGATAGATTGTTGAAACTATGACTTTACCTAAAAGTTTCAAGCACGGGAGACTCTCACCACATGGTAATCTACACTTTTAAAAACTGAAGTGAGGGACTCACTTTCCACTCCAGAAACTGTAGCTATTTCTTCCTATGACTTATTTTTTCTGTTATTATCCAGGGAATAACATTCATTTCTGCTTCTGAAATTCACTTCTTCGAACATGATTCAAACCACATCTGGTTTGTTTACCTGAGACTCTATATGGGTCGGAGACTGCTCACTGAGTTTTTATTGTATATGGCATCCCAACAGTTCAGTCTGTCAAATGCTAAATGACGCAGATCACCTGGCAGTGAATGCATAAGTAGGCTTAGTGCAGATGTTTAGTGGAGAAGATCAGAGGATTGCTTCTGGGACACCTCCGGATTATATGGTAGAGTCACTCGCACTGGTTCCCAGTCAGATGGTGTTGCTTCTGCAGCTAGTGGGACCCAAATTTTTCATAAATGACAATAATATTACAGATTCGTATCCCCTTGCTCTCTGTCAATCCATACTAAAAAACCAACCATGCCTCCTGGTGTTCAACACATGAAAGTACAGTTCTTCACAAACGAGTGGGCTCAGCGCTAACGCTAACAATGCTGATATTGCTAAGGCCAGCTCGTGGTTGCCATGGGAGAGAAACTATTCCAGTTTTACTAGAGATTCAAACAACTAAAAGCAGTTTCCCTTTCAGAAGCCTGCTTGGGGTTTTTTTTTTTGTTGTTGTTGTTTTGTTTTGTTTTTTTGCATTTTACTAGTTAGCATTGGATGCTAGGAAAACATATCCAGCCCACAAGCTGAAATTTGTTAACATACAATGAGGCAAAAAAACACCAGAAGAAAAAGAAGTTTCAGTAAAGGACAGATTAAATTAGTATTTTTTACTAAGCTTAGCAGCACAAATCGGTAACTGTTATTACTGAAAATGTTCATGTTTGTGTGTGTGTGTGTGTGTTTGTGGGTGTGTGTAGTGACCCTATATAGTCTTTTTTTTTTTTTTTTTTTTTAATACTGAGTTTTGTCCATACTATCCAGGATGTACTTTTTTCCCCCACTATTATGTCAACTACTGTACATTATTTAACATGTTTATTATAATAGCTACAATTTTTAGTTGTTCGCGTTTTAATTGCACAAATAATCACTTCTACATCAACAGAAGGCCGTTAATCATCTTTCCATGTTTGAATTACCAGATCTGTGTAATTGTACAGAATCTTTGGGGTTTCCTCCAAAATTTATCTAAGACACTTCAACAACAAATGTGAATAGTATTTTTATAAAGCACTGAAATGGCCAACATGGGAAATTTGTAAATATGGAGGCAATGCTTTGAATTTGTATTGGTCTTCTCTCCTACTGCTGTTTTCTCCTGCTTATAACGAATTGTACAAAAAGAGGCGTACATATTTGCTTTATGTAAGTGTACCTTTGGATTAATGGGGATTTGATTTCAGAAGTGCTCGTTGATCCTTTCTCATGTGAAACTTTGTTCGGTGGCCCTGTTCGGACCTTTGTGACTGTCCTCATGTAATGTTTGAGTTTAGGTGAACACTGTAAAAAATCCAGAAACGTGACGGTGGCAGGCCGGTGGTCCGTTTGGATCTTGCTCCCAGTTCCCGGATGCCTGCTGCAGTAATACCAGAACAAGTGAACTTATTTTCCTTCACATCAGTTTCTTCTCGTTATCCTCATAAAACTAAAACCAGTGCTGCCAACTAACCTAGACGACTATGTTTGGGACTAAGTGTTACGTCCTCTGCTTAGAAATATTACTGAGCCAAGTCAAACCTCCTCTCTCCTGAAAGGCAGAGTACAACTTTCTAAAGTCCACCTGTTTCCATTCAACTTCCAGTTTGTTTTGCATGCTTTTAGAGGACACTTATTGGAGAGAAGTTGTTATCATCTGCTCTTTTTTCGCCTTTCAACACTTTTCTCCCCCGATCCCTTTTATCCAACGTGGTCATTGCTGACCATATCTGAGTATTTTAAAACCATACCCAAAGCTTTATATCATAGAAATACTGTTCCTCATGTTTGTTACATGAATCTGTCAAAAATATATTTTTAATTTAATATAAATAAAGATTGATTCCGTATTTGTTGTGCTCACTTGGTGATGATTGTGTCACTTGTTGAGTCTTCTGCAGCTCAGTTCACACACTCGGTAGATGTACAGATGACAGGTTCATCAGTTATTACACCTCCTGCATCCCTGTGATAAGATACAAAGAGAAGAAAAAACACCCCACACCACCTTCTCCTAATTAAGCAAGTGATTACAAGAGGCGTCATAATGCATGACTTACAGAATGCTGCAGCCTGTTTATAATATTATTGCATCTCATTATATAGCCACAGTTCCAAAAAAGTTTGGACACTGTGCAAAATATAAATAAAAACAGAATAAACCCATATTTTGCACCTAAATGGAATGTAAATATCAGATGCTGACCTGAGATATTTTATTTAATCTAAAATATGAACTCATTTTGAATTTGAAAGCCGCAGCACATCTCAAAAGTTGAAACAGGCGCAACGAAAAGCTAGAAAAAGAACCGGCACAAATCCAAAACAACTGGAGGAGCATTTGACAACTAACTAGGTTAACTGGCAACAGATCAGTAACACGACTGGATGCAAAAGGGGCATTTCAGAGATGCGGAGGCTCCCAGATGTAATGATGCCACAAACTGCACTTAAAAATTGTGGAACAATTACAGGAAATGTTCCTCAATGTGAAATTGTGAAAACTTTGATATCGCATCTAAAACATCTGGAAAGGCGCACCATCAATGCTGAAAAGTATATGAAAGTTTTAGAGCAACATATGTCGGTCTCTCTCAGGGAAGGGCTTGCATATTTCAGCAAGACAATGCTAAACTGTGTTGTGCATCATCACAACAGCATGGCTTTGCAGGAGAAGAGTTCAGGTTCTGAACTGTCCTTCCAGACCTCTCACATCTGAAGAATCATGAAACGAATAATCCAACAACCAAAGAAGTTATTTCTTTTTCTATCAACCTCAGAATTTAGGAAAAAAAAGTTTAAAAAAAAGGAGTGTTTACCCTTTTATTAAATTCTGGGCTTGATGGATGTCAGAGTTATTCTGGGTCATTTTCACCTCAGCAGGAAGGGTTGAGGTCTCCACTCATATCCCAGGTTTCTTTGCTTCAAAAGAGGCCCGATAGCTATAAAAAAGAGCATAAAATGAGAGTGCCAAACGGATGTTGCAAAGTGCAGGCTAACTGCTTCAATAATAAAATTTAACAGATGGTGTTTTTAATTAATGCAAAGAGGCTGTCAAGTTACACCACTCTTATTTTGACCCGTCTTGTGAAGATCAACATTACAGAAGTTGCAGACAAGATTCTGTCTTCCACCACACTTTCATGCTCAAAAAGACTTGCAGATGAAGACCAGCTGCATCAAAAGGTCCACAGCGTTCTCTCCCGGCTTCCTCCAGAAGCTGCCCTCAAACGGGCTGATGTGTGGATATAACATTTTGCTCTCGTTTTTCTCTCGCCCCGTGCTGCGCTTTATCCGCTGTTTACCCAAGTGTTGGTTATGTAAACCGACATAGGGCAGCATCGTTTGCTATGCAGCGCTCCTCTGCTGCTGCTCCACTCCCAGGCTTTCATTTCAGTCATAAATAATACAAAACTGTCCGATGGCAGAATATGAGCTTTCTGAAGTCACTGCTATTAATACTAATAAGCCAATGGCTTGCTTAAAGTAAACACTGTTTATGAACAGAAATCTCCCACTCCTTTTTTTTTTTTCCCTCCTTATTTTTCACTCATTCCTCTCCTAGAAGCACTGGGACTCAATTAGTAAGCACATGTAGTTCCACTATAGCATTAAGGAGGGGGCTTCTGCTGCAGAGGAACGCTATTTCAACCACTATATTACAATGAAGCTACATATTCAAGATCGAAATTAAGTCTGCCAGCTTGAATTACATGAACCCGAATGTTTCCCATTTGCCTTGTAAAAGAGAATTTAATTGAAATTCTTTTCCTAACACTGAACGCACATAATAGAGCGATTATCTTGAACATTAAGCACACTTCCCGACAGGACTTCGCACATTATCACACACACCAGGCAGGAAGGAGGGGGAGGTCACTGTTAATTTGGCAACAGCTGTACAACCATTTGTCAGTGTATTAAAATATTACAAGTCTCCTTTAAAGTCAGTCTTCCAATGAAGCCTGCTCGGGGGGGGGGGGGTTCAGCTCCATCCCGGAGGCCTTCAGCAATTATACTTACAGCTGCCCCGTACACATACGACGTAGCTTGATGGTGACAGCTCGTCTCCAGCAGACCGCCACTGTTTAATTGCAGCGTGTCACCTTGACAGGGTGTTTTACCTGCAGATCCCTGCGCCGAGATGAAGCAAGTCGGCTGTTAAGAACAGCTCCATAAACTTGACGATCCTTTTATAATGTAGCCTGAGGATTGACCAACATAAGGGTGTCTTTTATATGTCGAAGTTGATGTTATTTTGAAAAGGAAATAATGTGATACACTTTGAATATTTCCACATAAAACAGCTTTAACCCATGACAAAACAAATTATGTCTGATGCCCGGCAGGGGTTCTGTCAGAGCTGGGAACTTATCTATGTTCCCACAACTCTGATAACCTATCCCTAAACTTCATCTGATACCCAAACCCACCTTACCCAGGAACCTCATCCTAAACCTGACCTGATATCCAAACCCACCTTACCCAGGAACCTCATTCTAAACCTGACCTGATACCCAAACCCACCTTACCCAGGAACCTCATCCTGAACCTGACCTGATACCCAAACCCACCTTACCCAGGAACCTCATCCTAAACCTGACCTGATATCCAAACCCACCTTACCCAGGAACCTCATCCTAAACCTGACCTGATACCCAAACCCACCTTACCCAGGAACCTCATCCTAAACCTGACCTGATACCCAAACCCACCTTACCCAGGAACCTCATCCTAGGCCAAGATCAGGAACTTGTTGGTTGGAGGACCCCCATCTTCCCCACCCCCACCACCAGCAGCTGAAGAAAGGAGTAGCAGAGTTCTGAGTCCTGGGTAGCCGAACACAGCTGAGAGCGATCGGTTACCCAACAGCAAATGCTCTGGTTAGTCAACTTGGAAGAGTTCTGAAATGGTCAGAGGTCCAGAGGTTAGTCAACCAGAGGATCCGGTGCCACCTGGTCGAGCTAGAGACCATCCAGCTGACTTCCTCCAGTTAGCCCTGGCGAGTATCCTTTAACTGGTTAACAGAAAACCCAGAACAGGTCTCCACAGTCTCTCAGTACAGCAAAACAAGCCACATTTTCTTTAACATAAGAATGATTATGTTCTGTTTGGTCTTTATTCACTTATCAGGATATGTGCTAAGAAGCAGGAAGGGCTTCTCCATCTTTGAACAGCCCTCAGGTGAGTTTTAAATGACATATTTCTTGAAATAAGCTATTTAAAACGTAACAGCAAATAATCACCAGGACCAACGATTAATTATACAGAGATTAGTAAAATGATTAGTGAAATTAATTTTTGAGTGGGTGTAAATACTGCACCTTTTTAAAGTATTTATTTGTGTATTACATAATTTTCCATGTACCAAATCACTTTATTTAACTTTGAAGGATGGAAGCTGGACCACCAAGGCCGATGGTGTTATAATTACTGAAACTCATTACAGTACTTCTACCCAACATGAAAATGCTAATCTGACATCATTACTCTGACACATTACCCTTTTTATCTTCAAATGGTATATTTACATTTTAATAATACGGAGAATCCTGTTGGTAGTCTGTAATGTGCAATTACATTCACAATGTGCCCGTTTATGATGTTTCCACAATGTGCTTAAAGATATGAAACACAAATCATAGTTATCTCCCACCATGGAGCGGCATCCCCCCTGTTGTGCCGTGACTGCACACTTTAACACACAGCTTTGTGGGTTATGGTAATGAGGATCCAATGTTCAAGGAAGGAGCATGTTTTCCATGTGTAATCCATAAAAGAAATATTGTTAAAAAGGCAGGTTGATGGCAAAATTTAGCCAACATAGCTAATTAACAGCGTCATCTTTCCCCCCCTTCCCACTGTGAATAAATTGATGAAACAAATTCACTCTGTGTGCCATTTCACAGTTAATACAAAAAAGACATTTTGTGGCTTAGGATAAGAAGCCAAATCCATCAATAATTCATTATTATTTCCCAGGAATCTTGCCAAGTGATTTAATGTAATCATTTACACCTTTTAGTCAATAGACTCCATGCTCATTTGAACTTACAAAAAACATTTAACCACACAGCTTTACGACTCATTACTGAATCATTTTCAATCAAAGAATTTACATTCAAATCCCACTCATTTTTAAAAAATGATTGTAAATAAAAGTTTCCCAGAACTGGAGATTCTTGTAAATGTTGGTTCAGTGTTTCACTCTGGCTCGATTTTAAAAAGTAGTGGGACACAAAACTTGAGCTCCATGCCTGAGGCTCAAACACCAGTCTGGGGAAAAGGATGGACCCAAAGAGACCCATCTGCAGCGAGCCAGGAAACGCACTCGGTCCAGTCGGTAGGCAAGAATCGCTGTGTGTAAGAGGAAGAAAATGAGGCAAGAAGACAACTTACCGTGAGGCAACTTGAACAGCCGTGTAGTAGTCAGGGCAGAGGAGCCGGCTGAGGAGGCGGTGGAAAACGGCAGAGGGAGGCAGGAGAGGCCAAACTGAGGTAAAGGTTGGATAAAACAGCCTGAGGCAGACGGTCGAGGGCACAGTGCTGCATGAAATCACCTCTGTGAGGGTGGCTGGAGCTGCTCTTGTCTAAAAACGTACTATTAATGCTGCAAAATGCTTAAAATGGCATTAAAATACTCGTAGGACAAATGATTCTGAAATACATTATACACACATTAGCCAGCTGTGTTGCGCTGATTACTGCTTAGAGCCATTAGAGGATCAATAAGGAAGGATGTGACTGTCCAAATACGAGACGCACTTGAATTATTAAAACCGACATACTGTGTTGGCTGCCTTATGCATAAAATATAATCTGCTAATTCTCCAACAGGAACATAAGAATCCTGGCAACCACCAGTCACATGAGACCAAAGTGGAGATGTTTGATCTTCGTGCACAATACCAACTGTAAAGCACGGTGGTGGAGGGGTGATGTTTGGGGATTTTGCAGCCAATAAATAGAGCATATAAAAGGATAGAACTGCTATACGTAATAGCTAGTATTAATCATAATGCTTTGATAAATTCCTGTATTGCATGTGTGGAATTAAATTATAACTTTCAGACACAAATGAAAACACGTCCCTTTAGCAGCTCCTCCCACATTTTATCAGCTGCCGAAGTAACAGCAGCACTTTCCTGAAAGCGATGGATATTTTACAGGCGCTAATTAAAACAGCCGCAGAAGGGCTACATCTGTATGTTAACATCTGTTGTTTTCACTCCTTAAACAGTCAGCCAATATTGTTTCTCAGGTTTTGTCATCTGCGAGACTTCTTCTTTTTTTTTTTAACTGAAGATTTTTAGAGAGAGGTTTTCCACTTTTCACACTGTGCTCCCCCAGTAACCTCTTACAATTCGCACAAACACAGTACAACACACATATACACAAAGAGAGACTGGCGTGAGGACAGAGATGGAGAGCTCTAATTTCCACTGGGCCCACAAAGTCCCTCCAATCCTCTGAACTAAATCTCCCCCATTTGTCGCTCGCAAAACGACACACCCATGCAGGAAATACACACTCACATTCTTTACAAATATCTGTGATATGACCATGTTTCAAAGAGCTGAACTACAACATAATGTATTAAATTATAAAGGTGTTTTATTTCCCTTTTGACTCTTTTGGACCCAAGAAAAGCTGGAGATCTTTGAGGCGCTTCTCTCTCTGTTTCTACCTGCATGTGGCAACAGTGAAGGAATTTTAGGTGTCTCTGTCCATTTTTTTCCTGACAAAGTAAACAGTTGAGCCAAGAGTCTCTGACTTCTTACATTTTAACATGAAGGAACCAAGCATCTACCTGCTCACTCCATCATGTATCACTGTGACAGCCGTATCAGCTAAATCCCTCACATGACCTGGAGATGTCCAGATGGTCAGCACCAGCTGTATAATTTGTTTTTTTTTTTTAAATGATGCTGAGCAGTGTAAGAAGTTAAGCAAATATAGGGAGAATGATGGCTAATGCCGTTAAAAGAAGACACTGGCTTGGTTGTACATACATCTTTTAAAGAGTGTATGAGACAGGAAACAAGTTAACTTCCACAACAGAAGCTGCAAAGTCTGGTCCGACTTTGACTCTTCTTTTGTATCGGCTGCTGCAGTGACCTCTTTTGCACCCTGAAACCTGTGCAAGAATTTTGCTCAGTATTAAACACCGAATTGCTTTTAAGAAAGGTGGAAAACTCCCCAGATGCCTCCTCAAAAAGCAACACAAAGAAAAAATTCCTCTTTGGTGCCTCGCCCCTTTAACTCCAGGCGCTTTGATGTGGCCGAATGGAGCAAAGAGGCATCTCACCGCCGCCTACCTGCCTCCGCTTTCATCCAGGAGTAAGCCCATTAGCCCGCGGAGGGATTCCCACGAATGCAAGAAAGTCACAGTAAGTAATAGTTACTTTTATGTCCTGAAGAGGTGTGATTTAATTAATGTAACTACAGAGTTTCATGAGAGGGCTGCCAGTGTGATGAATAGGAATGATTATACTTGCGTGGATGTATAGCCCTCATATGGTCTGTGTGTGTTTGCGTCTTCGTAAATGTGACGCTGTGTTTGTCCTCGCAGCCCCCGCAGTGACTGAGTGGCTCTAATTGAGTGTGGTGCTCACTCAGACAGGAGGTCTCAGACAGTGTTGACATTCAGGTGGTGGAAGGCCACCATTGGGGATGACAGCTGATCATTCTTCCAGCCAGCAGTCTAATTACATGGAGATGGAGAGAGGGAAGGGGAGGAGGGATAAACACAAAGAGGCTTTTTAAACAACAAACAGGTTCCGGTTGCTTCTAATCAACCCCACCGTCCTGCTGTTTCATCCATTCATAATGGCTGTCCCCACCCTCCTCCTCCTCCGGTGGATAGAAGAGCAGCCAACACCCCACTGCCTTCCTGCTCTCAGGCTGAGCTCCCACCAACCTCCAACTACTTGCAACCTGGCAAAGCTCGCCACACTTTCCCAATTATACCAAAGTCCTGCACTCCTGTGTGTGATTTCTGCTGTCGCCCGAGAGCGAAGAGACACGTCCAGCTCTCTCTATCTCTCTAGCACACACACATACATACATACAGAGACATGCACACCGCTTGATGTATGGACTCAATCAGACTTCATTGGACGGTGTTGCGATCGCCTCAGGTTATTAGTAAGCGTGCTCTCTGCTCACCAAGATGATAAACTCTTTATGTGTCCACAGGCTTTTGTGGAGTAATAACAGCTTCTCTGGCTCTCCTCACCCTTCGCCATCCATTTCTCAAAAATTTGAGCAGCAGAGGAAGGAAAAGGCTTACTGAAGATGGTGAATTATACGCAGGTCAGCATTCGTATAATGGATTCTTCTAACTCAACATAACCAACAACCTGTTTTCTGTCCATTAAGGAGAGATGCTATTTTCTTTTTTTAAGTTTATACTATTTCCTGAGATGTTAAATAACATGTATGTGATGTGTTTGGTAATATACCAGAGATGTGGTTCAGCAGCTCCCTTGCAGACAAGTTTTTACAGCTCTGTTACAAGCAGACATTTTTTAGGGGGTGGAGTCAGCTGCTTGACTTGACTCCACCCCTCTGCTCTGTGGGCTGTGGACAAGAAGCAAGTGCAGAAAAAGGAATTATTATAGTTCATCAGATGACCATGAAGGGATAGCTCCAAAAGGGATTCAAACTCCACTGACCGCCATGAAAAAATGTCCAATTTGAAAGCAGGAATTGACAGTCTGGCACAACAAACAGCCAAACTGTAGCTTGTTGTTATGTTAAATGCACTGATACAACCAGTTCTGGGTTGGACTGGAAGGGTTGGGAAACTAATCTTATCCAACCAGCCAGCACCACCTACAAACACCCATGGCCGAAGGCTGCTTGCTGGGGCTAAGCCAGGGACAGCTGACCGAGTGGCCTTTAGTTCATTGGCTGCTAACACTGGCAGGAGTCTGAAGAGCTGGCTTTGCCATATAAGTCAGAACCAAGTCCAAGTCAGCAAGCAGCCTTCGCCAGGGTCTTGTCCAGGACGTCAGCTCTGCAGGGACCAGGTTCAGACTGAACAACTACCAAAAAAAAGGAAAAAAACCCTCAGTTGTGTTAGCTCAGGATCCCAGCTATAGTCTACAATTCCATTTATAACTTTCCTGTGTGCACATACCAAAAAAAAATCTTTTTAAATCTCATGTTAACTGAGTCAAGAAGCAGCAGAAACATGTCTGGGCTGGAAAGCATCTGAGATGGACCATCACACAGTGGAAATGTGGTTTGATGGTCACCCTTTCCATATCTTGTCTTCTTGTTATTACTATTTTAAAAGAAATTGTTCTGTGGGGCAAATTCAAAAATAGCATCCAAACTGTTCCCAGGTACAAGTCCAAAGTCCATGGGTTTATTTTAGGAGTCTTTGAAAAGTCCATTTACATTTCTGTTATGGCAAAATTAAAGCAGAAAAGTACACTGAGGTATGAGGACAACATATGCTGCCTTCAAAACCACATTCTTTTCCAAGGACATCCAAGCATTCCCCCCCCCCCCAAAAAAAAGCAAAGCCACATTCTGCACATTTTACAAAAGTTTGACTGAGGAAGGAGACGGTACCAGACGGGGCCACCTGCAGTCTTGAGTAGTCCCCAAAAGATGATGTGAGGAATTTTAAAGCCAACATACTTTTAGAAATGTCTGCAGGGGGAGTGGGACAACATAAGTAAACTCCACATCACTTGGCCTAGTCAATGCCAAAAGTCCTTTCAAGTGTTTTGAGAAGTTGGTGACAAACAATAACATGGAATATCTTGGATTCTCAACTCAAGCAAGCCTTTTCTGATAAAGGTGTTAGTGGTATATTACAGCTGAAATTTAAAGGGAAAAAGCTCTGGTTTTGGTTCCAGTGACAGATGTTGTATTGTGATATGTGACATTCTTAGATAACTGATACTGAAGCATCAACATGTTGCTCTTTTAGCAGCTGGAGATGGCTCTTCCTTCTCCTCTTCCTGTCATTAGCCTGCACACAGGTGATAACTGCACATGCCATTATGTTCACACAGAGTTACACACAAAAAGGATGAATGAATGAGGAAGGTGCAGAGTACAAACACACACCAGTCAAATCAGCAGGATTCCACTTGAGATTCATAAGCATTTAATGAGTCACATGGGTGGCAGCGTGTCTGACCTTGCTCATACCCCTCTCTTATTGTAATACATCGCACAGGATGCCGTGGATTGTAGCCTGACAGCGAGGTGACTGACAGTCCTTTGCGAATCTGTGTCTGATCGCAAAAGAAAACTGTGTGAGTAAGATGGGCAAGCACACAGAGATTGAAAAAACATCCACACGTGATGGAGTATCGGGAGCGTCGTCTGATGAGCGTGCCGGCCCCGCCTGAGTCTTTATGTGTGGGCCTGTGGGCGTTCAACATGGTTGTCAAGTGCTTGAGCGAGACAATCTCTCATCTGCCATCCTCTCGGATGAACTGACACGCAGCCAAACCAAACAGACATAAAGGCAGAGCGGAAAGCATCACTATGCAGCTCAGCAGTGCAGTTTGTCCTGACCCTGTCTGGGGCCTGCTCCTCTCCGCTGATTCTAATGAGCTCCCACAGGATTAGACTCGGGCAGCCGGCGTCCCAAGAAGGCGGGGAGGGCCGTGAGGGCGACATCAATACATGCACACAAACAGCGCACACACCTTAGCATGCAAACAAACTTGTTTCAACAGTGACGGTTGGAAAATCCTGCATGGATTATCTATTGTAAAGAGGTGTAGTTTTTACCATTTTAAAAGAGATATCAGTGCCTAGAATTTCAATGAACTGACTGGGCCCAAAGGGGCAAGATTCAAATCTGTACTTGATCTGTTTTCAAATCTATCACCATAATAAGGAAAATTACAGTTCCTTAAATGACCACTAGGGGCTGGTTCCTAAAGTCTCCATTGACCACTATGTTAAATTACTTGATTTCACAGCTTAACTAAAGATATTTACAGCCTGGTCCAAATATTAGGAATATAAAAACCTGTTTTGGTCTCCATAGCTAGATTTCACATCTATGACAACTGTACAAGGGGTGAAATTTCATTTACGTCTTTAGGTTAACTTGTTCAAAGCCACACCTGGATAAATGAAGGTGTGTTTCTTATGAGTGACAGCTACATTGCAGTCTGTGGTGTCAATGGCTGGTTGTCATCTGAACTACTTAGCGCTCAGCATTTTCATTGAACTTGACATCTGTGCCATTAAATAAGCTTCCAGACAGTTAAATCACTCTTATTTTAAAGATAAAATGGCTTGTTGTGTTGTTGATTTGAGAAACAGACTGATATGACCAGCTCTTAGTCTGTCTTGAAGGGTTTGGAGGTGAGGGCTGTTCAACTAAACATTAGCTGGGAATCGCCAGCTATCAAGCAGATGTCATTTTAACTACTTACAACTTACTGCTGAGTTGTAAATGAAGACCAAACAAGCACCTCAAGGTTAGCCTGGAAGGCTCTGGGGATTCATCTTTGTGATGCATCAAGTACCTGGAACAACTGCTTCCTCCACCCTACCCACCTTTCCAGGTTTATCAAACAGACTGCTAGCCAATGGACTGGCTAACCTTGCCAGGACCTCCAACAAGACCAATCTTTGCGTAAGCTCTGGATCTCTTGGCACCAACATAGGTCCTGCCAGACCTTGGTCGGAGCTGCAGCACTCCTCATTTCAAATATTGTTTTAGTATCTACATCAGAAATGGAGATTTGATCATATTGGTTGTTAGGTAATGCTAGTTAGTATAATCACTTCGCATGAACCACGCCAGCCTCAAGCAGCTACCCTTTTGAGGCTGAGGTGAGATGACTGTGTTCAAAGTTTGTTCTTTCCACCCCTTTACCCATTATTAACCAGGATTAGGCGAACTGAGCTTCTATGCAGATGGTGCTGCCCAGGGGTTCAAGAAAATGTGCTTTACAGAGCTGTTGTGCAGTTATTCTTTTGCAGTCTATGGCTCTGCCTTTAAAGTGTAAACTAATTACAATAAGTTCCTTTATTACTGTGAAGTGGCTTAAAGCTAAGCAAACAATTCAGAGCATGTCAAGGTAAAACTTCAAATTAATTTCCCCAAAATCCCCAACGATGCTGGCTAACAACCAACACACAGCTTTTAAAGTCATGTTCTGTTTTCGCAGGTGACACAAAACCCTTATTTGTCTGCAATTTCCATCTCTGGTACCAAAGGTTAAATGGTAAGAGGGCTGATCAGGTACCGTCTGCGCTAGACAAGCTCATTAATGTGTCACAATTCATTATCAGAGCCTTGTCCTCACCTTGTCAGGTGGCTAATGGGAATATCAATCATAGACTTCCCCATCACGACCCTTCTCACATCTTTGCATTGCATGTTGCCTCTGATGACTTCTCATCTTGAAAACAGCACCAGGCCCCAAACAGATCTGTCTGGAACAAATGTCAAATGCAATTCGGAACGAGAGTTCGCACCCGAAAACACGGCCGACATGCACAGCGACATCCGTTAAGGTACCTTTGTTGGATTTCCCAGCAGTTAAATTCCAACATTTTGACAGATTGATGAAGCTTTATGGGTAAAGGACAATCTGCTTTCATTATATTTCATAAGCTGAATTAATTGATGAATTGATAGTATTACTTTACAGGACTTGTGTGTTAGATTCTTAAGTGTCCAATATTGTTATTAATTCATACTATTAGCATGTATTAATTATGCCACAAAAGATGTAACAAATTTGGACCCGAATGATGTCAACAAACCATATTTTTAATGGTCTCAGTATAAATGTTGTCACATTACATTTCTACCATTTTGGTATGTGCACTGGTTCTGTATTTTAGCAGTCTTCTCCAAATGACATTATCTTACTTTAGCTTTTCATGGTAAACCAGTTTTCACCTAGAATTCACCTGTTTGGTTTTTTTTTCCATATTTTTGGCTTCTCATGACTTATTTTCCCACAACATTTTGGTGATTAGCTACTGCCATGGCTACCAACATGGCCGCCACGCCCCAGAGTGCAATGGATGTATTGCATTGATTCAATGCCAGGTGTTTTCCGAATCAAAACCCAAAATCTGTCAATCAAAATCCAAAACCTAAGAACCAACTCAAGTTCAATTCTCCAACCAAGAGTGCAATCATTTTTCTCAGTTACACTTTGCTTTTATTACCATCAATTCAAAAACCATCTCCATTCTCAAACTGTTTTTCATGGCTGCGCTTTTTCTTTTGCATTTGAAATTCTGAAACGAGTGTCAAATCAGTGCTGTGTCAATCTACAGCCGAGAGACGAGACATAGCTGAGATTACATTACAAACTTTAAATGTTTCCCCACAATGCTTTTGGATTACTTTCCAAATAAGCTAAACTACTTTTGTCTCTGTCATTGTTTGCAGTGTAATATTTCCAAACATTCACTGCATCAGCTTTCAAAAAAAGTAGAATTGAGTTGACAACACCAACAAAGCAGAAAATTCAGAGAGAAAAAAAAAAGAAAGCCATTAAAGTTGTATGACTTTACTGCTCAAAAACGAAAGAAAGCTGCTTTCAGCTGACCCCCTGGCATAGCATTAAAAAGAAAAAGAGGAAAATCAAGCCAAAGGCACATTAAACTGTGAGTAGGCCTGAATTCAAGAGGTTTGTGTTTGCCAGTAAGACACACACACATATATATATATATATATATATATATATATATATATATATATATAATCTCCAGAGAGAGAGAAAAAGTGTGACAGATGGACATGAGAGTCCAACAAGAGTTGTTTTGAGGTTCATTCGAGATAAGGATGTATTGTCTGACAAATAAATAATAAAAGCGCTTCCATGACAAGAAAGTTCTTGGTAAGAATCTATAGAAGTAAACAAAACTTATCATTTATTCACAACTGACTCCCATGACTGCACACATTTATTTAGAAACTAAAACACAAAAGTCTTTTTTAAAATCATTCTAATTGGATTCTGAATCCAGTAAACAAACCTGATAAAAAGAATTATGGATCAAACCTTTTGATGAGACAGCTGCTGCTGTTTAACAGAGTTTTCAAACAGTTATAAGGGATTTTACACACTTTAACTCTAATTAGCATTTACAATAAATGTCCCAGAGGCGATTGTCTCAGCTAAATAAGTTACTGTAATTAACTGAGGTGCATAATTATGGCAGCAAATTAAACAGTGGTGATGTACTCATTTCTCTGCGCACCAGTCGAGTTGGTTAAAGTGTGTCATAACAACCTCATTCAGCCACGCTGTCTTATTGTAAAACACTGAATAGGCCAAATTGATTTAATAATGCTTTGAAGACTAGAAGCTTAAGCTGTTTGAGACAAAGGAGATTATTTTCAGAGAAGCAAAAAGGTAGACATGACATGAAAGGTAGCTTGTCAAGCTCAGATTCCCAGAGCATTTTCTCATTTCTCTCTTTTTTCACCTGCCTTTTTCTCCATCTTTTGTTTTAGGTTGATGCAGCGCCGAGGCTGAGAGGAGCTCATCGACTTGGACAGCTCAATAGCAGGCGTTGCTTCCAGAGCTCCTGCTCTCAAATTGACTGTAATTTCATTTTTGTGTGTAAATATGTGTTTCTTGTCAGGTGCGTGGCGGCGAGAGGAAAACCAGGCACGCAGACAGCTCTGACAAGCAATTACACTGCGGCTTGTTTGGGGAGACAGGCTGGGATGAGCTCGGGCCTGCCGCCGGCGCTGACGACTGTATGCTCCAGAGACGGGGAGACGATAACCGGAGGCAGAACACTGGTGAGACAACCTCGGGCTCTGGGTGTTTATTTTATTTGAATTCTTGTGTTGTTGATTGAGTGAAACTGGAATGATGGGAAAAGTTTATCTGTGTCGAGTCAGGCAAATAAACCCTGTGGTTAACCTGCACTTCAGGATGTTTGGAAGGTTTTAAACCAACTACAATTTTCTTGTCTTTAATGGTATATTTTTTGAGGGCAAAAGAGCAGGAAAAAGTGGTCTTGTGCCACCAAGCTGTTCAAGTGTGCAGCAGCGTTCCTCCATGAACTGTATTTCTCCGTATATTATTGTGGCCCAAATTAAAGGTCTCTCCTGGGATATCCTGTATAGGAATAAGTGGGTATGGATCATGGGAAAAAATAAATGAGGGCTACAGAGGTTCTTCTTTGGTTTTAAGTGACATATTTTGGTTTGGTTAGATTTTTCTGAGTTGAAATGTTTCAACTTCACACATTTATCAAGTGAGGCCAGAGGAAACGATCACCTATAAATCAAAAAAAAAAAAAGAAAGGACCACTTTTGGCAAAAGCCAAGCGCAAACACCTTATCATTTGGAAAGCAGGGTGGTGGAGGGGTCCTGGGTGCCTTGAATTCCTCTGAGTCAAACTTGACAAACTGATAACGTCATTCAAGAATCAAATTCTGATAAATGTGGTTGTACAAGTTGGTGCGTACTTCATTTGTTGTTCAATAGTTTTGCGTTAAATGTCAAAAAAAGCTCAAATTTACTTTGTCCAGCAGTTTGTTTCTGTCATGGCACACTTTTGTGCTGATTAGAATTACTTCTTTGGGTTTTCCATCCTTCTAGTAAATTTTCATTATCTGTTGACAAAGTTTCGATAAAATATTAAACTGTTAGCCACATTAGTGTTCATAATTTTTATGGACAGAATTTCGAGGCGCAGCCGGAAAGTGGAGGGCTCTGCTTTTTGCAGCTGATGTGGTTCTGTTGGTGTCACGAGTTTTGATTTAGTTCGGCGTTTGGTTTAGCTTATTGTTTTGTTAGGTTCTGGGTTTTATTTCGTGTTGTCATTCTTGGGTCTTGTGTTCTTGCCTCTTTCTCCTGATGCTTCTTTTCACTTGACTTCCTGTTTTACTTTGAAACTCTGTCTGTCTTGTTGGATTTTCTTTGATTTTCCTGGACCCAGTCTCCCTCATTGTTTGCACCTTGCACCTCGTCAGCTCCAGTGAGTACATGTTGTCTTTCCCTTCCTTCCTGCTTGTCCCTACTGTTTTTCAGTCCTCATCAGATTCAGCAGATTAATGTTTGTAATTGATCTGGAGTTTTAAGTTCTGTTTTAGCATCTTCAGTTCCCACTCTGTACTTTGTCTCACACACAGACTTAGCCCCCCACCCCATGCTGTCAGAATATATTGTGAACCTGTTTCTCATTCACTGTACAACAGCTTTTCCAAGTTATGATAGTTTCTGATGCTTTGATTGATAACTTGGTTTTGGGAACCTGGCAACACTGTTTCTGAACAGCACTTGATGTTAAGCTAAAGAATATTTTGCTGGACTCTGCTACCTTTGGATCTCCTGCATTCCCAATCTGAAGCAGATGGCTTCATCAGGCCAAAACCTGCAACTCTCACTGAAGCAGTTCGCAGATGAATGTGAAGCTGGGCTGAGAATCAGCAGCTCCAAATCCAAGATCATGATCCTTCTCTGGCTCAGGGATCAGGTTCTGCCCCAAATGGAAGAGTTCAAGCATCTCAGGGTCTTGTTCAAGAGTGAGGGAAGAATGGAGTGGGAAATTAGCTGGTGGATCACAAAGCAGTGATGTGGATGCTGCATCAGTCTGTCGTGATGAAGACAGACTTTTCTCCCCTCAAGATCTCTGATACAAAATGAGTTTCCTCATCTGGCCCTCAGAGATGGGGCGAGAAGTTCAGTCATCTGGGAGGGGCTCAGAGTCAGAGTAGAGCTGCTGCTCCTCCACATCAAGAGGAGCCAGATGAGGTGGTTCTGACATCTGGTTAGGATGCCTCCTGTAGACCTATCTGGTGAGGTTCTCTGAGTACTTACCCCCAGAAGACCTAGGACACACTAGAGGGTGCCATGGCAACACCCCTACCCTCTCCCTAAACAGATGAGTTGTCCAAAGTGGCTGGGGAGAGGGAAGTCTGAGCTTCCCTGTTTAGGCTGCATTCCCCACAACCCCACCCCGGGTTAGTGGAAGAAGATGGATTAGTTGTAGAAGAGGAATGCACAGATATCAGACTAGATTTTGTGGTTAAATGTTAAACAAAGCCTCAGAGTGTGCTCTGGTAAGACAAAGCTGAGTTTCACTCCTAATTTGCTGTATGGAGATGGATGTCTCCCAGAATCTAGAAAATAAAATAAATTTGTTTCTATTTTCAAATATTGCCTAATACCAGTATGTCATGACATCTGGGGTCCCATGGCATGAAGCCAGAAGTGTGGGTATGCGTTGTTTTTACCAGACTAAAAAAGGTCACGCTTGCAGGTGGTTCTCTTTCATAAATCATTACAAAACTTGATGCACATGCATGTGCTGATTCCCACTTTTTTTTTTTTTGAGGCACAATTGTATGCACTCCCCACTTTAGTCATTTACATAAAAATATCATTTGCACCACAAGAACATACAGAAAGCAGGATTTCATTGAACAGGAAGCTGAGACAGTCATCAGTGAAGAAGGGAAGGGGGGAAATTGGTTTTTATTTTGTGTTTTCTTCTCTGCATTCAAAACCATTTTCACAGTAAGATCAAGTGCACCATAAAAATACATTTTCAACACTTGAATTCTTGAAACAGAAGATGGATGGTAACCACAACTAGGCTGGTGTACAGGTGGTGCAGACAGTCAGAGAAGTCAGAAATGGACTCCGTCCAGAGCTACACTTACAAATCCCTTCTCTTTTAACTGCTGAGCGTTGAACATCTGGAGCGTTTGGACAGGAATGTTGCTTTACTACAAGAGAGGATTTTTTTGTTTGTTTTATTTTTTGATTCTGACAGCTTTGGCTTCAACTTTTGCCTTGGCCAGCTCACAGACGTCTCTGTTGCACAAAGTCATACAAAGTGCAGAGTATTTTAAATATGAACACATCTGTGGCTTCAAATAAATTTGCTGGGAATAAAAAAAAATCTCCATCCACTGATATTTTGAAGATCTGACTGCAGTTTTTCTTGGGTCAGCTGTCTGGCGTGGGGACTTTTCAAGGCCGCAACCTTCACAGCCACTCTGTCATCAAAGCTCACATCACTTCAGGACGCTGTCGTGGTGCAGCAAAGCATGCTGACAGTAGTTAGATCTGATACACAACCTTCCTGTGGTGCACACATATGTGGATGTCAGAGTTGGTGGCTCGGGGAGTGCCTTTGACAGATGGGTGGGCCTGCTCAGATGTGCCTGGTTGTTGGAGGAAGGCTCGGTTGGGGTCCCAGTGCAACGTGGATCTGTGGGCGAGAGTACAGTCAGTTCATTCTTAGATATTCCATTAACTTGATTAATGGTGTAATTACTGGCCGTAAACTCTGCCAGGAAATGAGAAGCTGCAAGGTTGAACCAAGCTGGCTCATGGTCAGTTATTTCAAGTTGTTTATATTTTTTTATTTTTACATAACTAACAAGACCAGCCGAGTTCATGCCAACCTGACTAGCGGGAGCCTACAACTCCTTGTGATTAAATCTGTCCATGCAGGTGTCGATACCAACACCACATCTGAGGGTTAGATGGCAGCAGAGCTAAGCTGGTGTCCAGGCAAAGGTAGATGGTTGACTTTTCTCTAGCAGTCCTGGAGGACTTCAGGCCAACCTGGAAGGTGTCTCGCCCAGAAGCACCGACTGCTGCCACAGCTAGAGGAAGTCCTCTGGCCATCTCCAGCTACAAACCTTCAGCAAAGTGGTTGCTGCTCATTTTAGCTTCGTTCCTGGATCATTCTGGACTACCAGAGCCAGTTTTATCCAGTTTGCCAGCCATTTGACGCCTCCTGCTGGAGCTTAGCCATTACTCCAAACATGAAGCCCCTGATTGGCTTTATACGGCGTTTTACACAGAGATGGTGCTCTATACCTGTGGCAAAACCTTCGATGATGTCACCTGTAGGTAATCTAACTTTTGTAATCTAACTACTTTTTCCACCATGGCTGCTCTGAGACAAGATAAACCACTTTTTGAAGGGTAAATTGAGCCAATATCTGTGTTACTGTTTGTTACTTCAGTGAGAAAATTCAGACTCGATTTCACACAAGGCAAGCAATAACAGGTCAAAGATACTGCACATATGTAGTGTCAGGATAATTAGGCCACGTGACCATTTCTTTTTACAATAATATCCAGCAGTGTTACATGTGACCTGCCAGTGTGCACATGGGAGGAGGTTAGTTTGCTGCAGGATGCTCACAGTTCAATCCCACTTTTTTTTGTTTTCTCAGAAAATTAGGAGGGTTTTCTAGTGGGGTTAGCTTAAAAAATCACCCTCAAACACAATAAAACTTGAAGGAACTGACTTTGTCTAAAGTTTCACTGTAATCAGGTGGATATAAGGTCACTCCTCACAGGATGTTACTACTTTTACTGCTGGTATTCCCTACATGGTTTATCTTCACGTTTATGTCTTTTATATATGAATGTTAAATGCTTTGAACTTAGTTTGTGTTGACCACATGCTGTTTTTTGTCTGAAACATTTTTGCTGCAGAGAAGAAAAAAGAATCTCTTTGATGGGGTTTCAGTCTTCAAAGACTCTTTATGGGTTCTTGACGCACCAGAATAGATAAATAAATGTAAATCACACTTCACAAGAACCAGGTGTGAACCCTGCAAGCCACGTCTTTCCGTGTCTCTGAAAATAGCATCCGAATGTGAAACTCGTGGCCCCAGCAAACATTTTAGAGCAGCGTGTCTGGTGCCCTCCTCTGCCATCCCCACTCGCCATGTGGGCGGCTGGCTTCGCTCGCCCCACGTCTTTCTCTCCAGATGTGGGCTGAGAGTGTTGTGGGGCCTTTGCTCTCTCGCTGAGCGATGCAGGGAAGCCAGCCTTCATCCTCCCCCACACTAGTCTGAAAAGCAGCCAAGTTCAGCGCAGGCAGCTGCGACCCTCCTCGTGTAACACAAGTAGTTCACAGGTGGCTTTCGGCTACGTCAGGTTGCCAGCAAACCGCTGTTTTCTGATCTTTCCTTGATCATAATGATAATTTGAGTCCAAAATAAAAGAAAGCCTCTTTAACTTTGCTTTGGTTAAAAAAAATGCTTTGGTAAGCCTCAGTAACGAGAGTTGTGTTGATGGAAAAACGTGTATAACTTTTATCATGTTGGCAAATAAAATCCTCGATGGAAGCTTTCTTCTCATCTTTAATTGAGGAAATAATTTTACAAAATACACTTCATGGCCTCCTAAAACCGTGACTTACCCAATATATTTTATTGTACTTCCTTTTTAGCTTTTGATTGTGCATTACTTTATTTA
Organism: Zenarchopterus dispar; assembly: GCA_028564865.1. Taxonomy (NCBI): domain Eukaryota; kingdom Metazoa; phylum Chordata; class Actinopteri; order Beloniformes; family Zenarchopteridae; genus Zenarchopterus; species Zenarchopterus dispar. The sequence continues at coordinate 3,527,322 of JAOWBL010000012.1, forward strand.
TGACCGTTCTTACTCTGATCCTTACAAAGCCTCTTTTTCTTCCAATTTGTGGTATTGATATTTCGGTTTACTTGGTTACAAAGCTTTTTAGTCCAGAACCTTGTCTTCCTTTTTCTTCCTTTTCCAAAGAGAGGCCCTTACCTAATTTACTCAGTAAAATCCAGGTGCTGATTTTTTTTTTTTTTTTTGGCCTTTAAATTTTATAACTCGCTGAGCAGTTCTGCTGACTGAGCTTTTTTTAGTTTATTTTTTATTTTTGAGGCACTGCTGCCCTGCCTTCATTTTTACTGCACCTGACTACATAATCGTTGATATTTCCCCCGATATAAAAGCTTTGTCTCTTTCTCTGTAACACATGTATAAAATGAAACTCGCCTATATTGTTTTCATTGATTCTGTCATCGCAGCCTTGTAGCGGGGCCTGCTTGAAAATTGGATTGCTACGTCAAACACAAAAAGCGACGTCCACAGAAGTGGCAGCAGGAGGGAATTCTTGTTTTGTGCGATGTAAAGCTGTGCTGAAATGAGCAGCAGAAGGCTGCGTGGTATCTGTGTTGATTGGAAATGATACATCAAAGGGATTTGAAATGAAGAGAAGCATTACAGTAAATGGGAAAGATAAATTCGGATTTTGTTTCTACAGTCGTTTCAGAAAAGCTTGTGTGGAAAAATGAATTCAAACCCAGGGAGTTGAGTTAATAATCGTATGATTAGAGTTTAATGATGAAGCATAAAGCATCTTTTCCTTTATATTTCCTCAGGCGCATTGTATTCTGCAAGTTTTATGAGGATTGCTAAATGATTTCCTTTTGAACAACTTTGTAAATTGTGTCACCCTCAGAAAAAAAGGCCTCAGTTTGACATATGAAAGCACTTCTAATCCCAGCACTCTGATTTTGAACCATGGTTTTCCAAACTACTTTGTAGTCGTGCAAAAGTTTGTAGCGCCTCTTTTCTATTTTTGTGTAAAATCATCTAACTGGAGAAAATCTTTAAGATTAGGGATATTTTCATTGTGCCAATGTGATTACTGTTGTTGTTGTTGTTTTTGTTGTTATTGCTCAAGCTTTTTATTGTCAATTTCTGCAGTATGTGAGTGCGTACACAGGAATCCAAAAGACGTCCGCTTTTTCTTTGTGTTGTATTATTATTATTATTATTATTATTAAGGAACAAAAATGAAGCCTAAAGGGGGAAAAATAAAATAAAAATCATGTGGACAATTCCAAGTAACCCCAAAACTCATTAGATTGCAAATCCATCTTTAGCAGCAGCAACGTAAAGTAATAATACAGGAACTGACTATTCGATCAGTCTCTCGCATCATTGTGGAAGACATTTGTCTCATTTTTCTTGATGATGATCCTTCAGGTCGTTGAGAGTTTTGGGAATTTGCTGATGCACAGCTCTCATCACTGTATTCCCACAGGTCTGGACTAGGGTTGCAGTGATTTCTAGACAATATCAACATTATCGATTTATGAAGACGCGTTCATTTGGAATTTCTAGTGCTGACATGTCTCACAAAACCACTTGAATGTCACAAGCAATCATTTCTTTACTCCTCAGTGGGGAGTGAATGTTCTCACTGTAATGCATTACAGGAAGTGCAGGCAGGGGGCAGTATAACTTGCACGTGCACGTTAAAGAAGAGGAAGATAAACAATGATGAGGGAAAGGGGGGCCGAGGGAATAAACATGCAGCTTTGCAGAAAGGATAAGTGACAAGTTGACGAGTTCAGTGGACTTGAGAGCGGCAGCTTTTTTCTGGTCTTTGACTGATTCTTGTATTTTTCAGTATTTCTCATGTGGATTTGTTGGTGTGTGTTGCTATGAACAAGCTTTAGCTGTCAGACAGACGGTTTCCCAGGAGTTCATGGTCGACTCGGCGACTACAGGGGTCCAGGTCATGTGGGTGCAAAACACTTCCAGATCATCATGCCTCTACCACCATGCCTCGCAGGTCATAGGAGGTTTTTCTGCTGAATACTGAGTATTAAGACCAAACGGCGCCACTTTTCTGAGGCCAAACTCATCCATCCACGGGACATTGTTCCAGAAATCTGCTGGTTTCATCGGATGAAGATTTGTGAATCTCAGTCATGTTTCCGTGCTGTTTTCAGGCAGAATATGGAACTGTTCTTGTTCGGTCTTGTGACATGTTCCCTGAGGCCTGCAGGTCTGAATTAGGAGTCTGATTTTTGCTTGTCTTTGTCCACTAATATCGCGTGGTCTGACTTGGACGTTAACTCCACAGAAGACTGTTAACTCTGCTGAGTGCTTTCCACTTGACAAATGGTCTATTTGAACTCCAAATTCTTAGGAAATGCTTTCATAAACATTTTATAGATGTGCTGCAGCAACTGTTTCTTCAAAGACCTTTGCTTATTTCTTTCCCTTGTGACATTGTGTTAACACACATGAGCACTCCACCAGATTTCAGGCTCAAATTTCTCCTAAACCTGCTGATGGTCAATTCATCAAAGGCCCTGACTGCAACTTGCCATCTTAAATCCTCCGGACCCATTTAGGGGGGTACTTCGTATTGCTCATGACTACAACCAGATGATCTTTATGTTGTTTTTATGCTCATACACACACAACACAACCAGAACATAGCTGAAATCATCTTTCTTAAGACGACAAATGCAGGTATTTAATGGAAATTTGAGTCAAAATGGCACTTTGAGGGATATTTTCCATGACAGTATTATTAACATTGCTTGCTCAGACAATGGAAAAAAAGATTAAAAAACACAACACACGGCTTGCAGGATTAATATTTCTGCAGAGACCTTTATAAGAAGGCAGGTAATTTCTGCCGGAGGCTTTACAAACAGCAGACATGACAGGCTGAGTCAGAATTCAAATCGCCAGCGGTCTCTGCAATTATTGCAAATCACTGCATGTCCAAAGCTCACATTGATCCCAATGAAGGAGAAAAAAAGGTGCCGTGGGAGTGAAAGCAGTAATTTGTCCTAAAACTTTTTAGATGTCCAGACTCCTTTGTGGTTACAGTGTGGCTTCAAGAACCGATGGAGCTGTCAAAGCCTGACAGGATCTTTCATAGTGGCTTTTCTGAATTAAACCGAGAACATAGTGGCCCAACAGATGGCATCTCACACCCACCGAGTCCCCCGGGCCCACTCTGTGACCAGCGCCACGCTGCCAATCTGGGCAGAATTCATTAGCGGGATCAGGAAGCCATGAGGAGGTCCCCGGCATCCACCGGTCCGGCTCGGACCTAACGTTTCCCGCGTCGCTTACTTTCCAAAAAGCTGGACTTGTCACTGCGAGTGCAAAACCCAAACCTGCGAGCAATTATCGCTCAGCCTTGTGGCGAGGATCCCTGTAAACGAGTCATTGATTCAAGAAATGAAACTACCTTGAGCTAAACCAAGTGTGTGTGAACACTCTGGCGCCGCACACCAAAACAAATCCCATACAGAAGACACAGTCCTTCACCAGGGATTTTCAAACACCTCGCTCTGTCACAGCGTCTCCAATGTGCCGGCGATAAATGGATTCAGGCAACCAATTCACAGTAGAATAACCTTCGCCGGCACACTCTAACCTCGTTGCTGGCCGCTTCCCAGCCTCTTCTGTTTGGCCTTTTTATACAAATCACATTACACTCTATTGGCCTTTTTGAGCAATATCCAATTCAAGACCCTGAATTGGGTTGAAAACAAAAAAGAAAAAGAGAACAAACACTTCTGTGGAGCTGCATCATCACAGCAAGGTCACCACAGTTTATGTCTCTCTCCACCGCTGTATGAAAGACCATGTAACTAAAGGTTTGTATTCATAAGAGTTTGAAGGTGAGCTTTTTAACAGTTCGTGGTGATCACACTTTTATTGCATTCGTTTAATTTAGCTTCACTGTTTTAAGGTGAGAACATGCGTGAATTCCTTGAACTTATAGATTTCTTTCCACCTTTTTTTTTATTTTTATCTTTGGTGTTGTCGGCTGCCATCCTGAGCTTAAATTGGCAGCGGATGAGCACAGTTGGCCAGTCAGCCCGCCTGTTTATCTGCACGTCTACAACAACTCAGTCCCCAGAAAGCAGGACAGGCTGCAGCTATGTTTCCTATTACATATTCTCCCTGACGAAGTCCTCACTATGTTCAGTGAAAAACTCTGGCTGACTCTGTCCATCTCTTCCAGACATGTCTCCTTCTTTTCCTAACTTGAGCTGAATGTCAAAAAGGGAGGAGAGCAACCAAAAGGAATTGTTTCCTGGCGTGTCGGAGCTGCAAATGTCTTCCATTATTATTGAACATCATGAGGTGCTTTCAAAAAGCCAGAGCTTTAAGTTCAGATTTTCTGATATAAAATGGTTCAGGCTCAATTAATTAGAGACATATCACCCAATAAGAATATTTTCTTAAATCATTTCCTTTCCAATCAGCATCAGATGAAATTGTCCCCCATTTCATCATTTAGTGTGAGGAGCAGTCCAGGTCCAACAGCACCACTCGCTGGCCATCCTGGAGAACTCCAACAGGGCCCAATGTATGACTCAGGATCCAAATTATGCATCCAGGACAAGCATCATCTCCGCTTGGTGGGCATGCAAAAGTTTTGGCACCCCCTATCAGAGATTTCTGGAACAGCGAATAGTTGATTAAGCAGAACATGAGCTGATCTCCAAAAAGCCCCCAAGTTAGGGATGAAACACTCTTTTCAACATTATAAGCAAGATCGTGGCAGTGTTTTTTTTTTTTTTTTTTTTTGAGTGGAACTAGAGGGAAAAGCATTGGCATGAAAAAGTTTGCCCCCTCCCCCCCATGTTCAAGCTCTTGGATAATTTTGACCAAAGTCTTGGACTCTAATTAAGCTGTCGTGGCCATGGCTCATTCACAGCCGTTATTAGTGAAAAGGCCAGGTGATGCAAATTTAAAAGCTTTATAGATCAAACCTTGTCCCAGCGATCGAGGCAACTGCCTTAAATAATTGATGTGTAAAGAGCAGGAGCTTGAAGGAGGTAGTAAAGGGTTTCCAGGTAACAAGTTTCCATAGTTTGTAAAACCCTGAATCAGAAAAGGTTGTGACAATATAGAAAATGCCCTGGATAAAAACTAGTGATTCTAAACTTTGACTATTTTATTGGACAGTGCTGTCAACTCAAAGTATTGTTTGCTTTGTTTTGTTAATGTCTTTCATATGTTGATAGACTTCCATTTTTTTGTGTTTCAAGGCTGCAACACGACAGAAAAATCAACATGTCAAAGCATTCAGAAAGCATACGATTCCCGTGTGGGGAAGCATTTCAAATGTGCACAAGGATGGATTTGTTCCTAAACTTCCAGGTACTGGAGGTGGGGGCAGTAGCCTAAGCAGGCTACTTTTTCAAGATGGTAGAAAGCACAAAGAGACACCAAGAGGGCACTTCCTTTCTTTTCTTGTCATATCTCTACTTCAAAGCGTTGAGCTAATTTGACTTTTCCTCTGCTGTTTGAAATGCCTCATCAGCCCCAGAGTCCTCCAACTTGTCTCTTTAGAGCCAGTTCATGGTCTGCGGTTGGTTGAAAATCCCCAGCCATGTCATGTCAGAACTCATCAGCGCTCTCGTCCCTTTTTACTCTATAGACAAAGAATTCCACGCACACACACCAATGTGGAGACACATCTACACACTCCTGTCTGTCACTGCTCACCGCCAGGGTTGCCACAGACATGCACTGACATCACAATTAAACCAAGAACGCCCCGGTGCTGCACGGTCATCCATCACATGCACCCACCTCCCAACGCACACACAGTACAAAGAGAAACCAGTGGCAGGAAGAGTGTGGTCCTGCATGCTAAGCTGGAGGCTGCATCTCCTGGTGGAAGCTCCACCAAACATCTTCATTGTGAATATGTATTTTCTGCCTCAGTTGTCTTGAGCAGATTTTCCTCCAGGATAATAGTCAAATGTATCTCCATTTCTGCTTTTCCTCTGTGTTTTTTTTTCTTTTGCTCCCCTGACTTGGTGAGAAGGGCAACACCAGATCTTATCATCCATCGATGGTAATAATATCAAAGATGATGATATTTCCTCCAGAAGAAGCCCCCTTCGGGCCCCTGGCAGAGAGCAGACGGGTGGCCCAGTGATTCTGATCTCATCAACCAAGCACGTCCACCTTCATTAGTCCCTGGCATGGTGTTCGAAATTGCTCTAACTTGTCGGGTGATTACCTCAAATGAACAATTAGGCGGCGGGCTGTCACAATAACTTGCTCCACGTCTTTGAATTGGCTCGCCTCCGTTAATGGATGCTGCCGCCGCCATCAAGGTGGTCCAAAGAAATGATCCATTCTGTAGGGAAAATGTCATCTCCTGGCCTTGGTGATGAATTGTTGTGCAACTCCTAGTCACATACGCCGTAATGAGATGATGACAGGGATAATGCTGTTAATGGACAATTATGCAATTAGTTGGCAGAGAAAGTTCCTTGCCTGAACCATGAGGAGATGAGTTTCTGGCTGGTGCATTTGTCGTTGTGCAAAAGTCCGCTTTTAATTGCTGAGTTCCAGTTTTTGTGCCTGTGTCACACTTGCATGCTCAAGTTAAAGGAACATTTACAACTTTTAGCTCCGCAGGTCCCTCATGGGTGCAGAGGTCAAGTGGCTTTTACAAGAGTAAGCTTTACTCATTTGGCTTCTTCCTTGACTACTTTCTTATTCTCTGCTGTCAGAATTTTCTTGAGTCTCTGAGATATCTCAATCATGTAGTCCACTGTAGTTGAACAAACTAATTTAACCAACCAAGCAATTTACCACTTTTCTTTTTAAAGAAGCTTAACACCGGGGTTTGCCAAACAAAGTAATGGACTCAAAATTTTAGAGTATCTTAAAATTCTAATGAAATAATATTTCTATACCACTAAAGACTTTTTTTCCCATTAAACTTGACCTCCTGTCAACAAAAAGTTTCCATTCATGGAGTGATGTTTCTGCTTGGTGTCTGATAAGCAATATAAAAGTGGAAACTAGGGGTGGGATTTCTCCTGATTCACTGGACAACATATCACTCAGTCCTAACAGATATGTTGTAATTCTTGGCTTTTATCGTTCTTGTTTTTCATTTTCTCATACGTAAGCTTCTTTATTTTGTCAAATAGGCTTTTTCTTAGTTTATATTTTGATCTGTATCAACCAATTAAGTAAAAACGTCCTGGAGATCTTGCTGTTTCACCCTGTAAAGAATGGATTTCATTTTGAAACCAAACATCTGGAAGCATTCATCATTTCACTACAACTGGCTTGAGATCTTCATATACCTCGTAACAACCACATCGTAGTGATTCTGCACTCATCGCTGGCTTGGCCCATGGTCTCGCCAAGCCCTCGGCACAGATTGGTCTCAGCCACGGTGGGCAAGTCATCAAAAGCTGCAGCAATTGGTTCAGGATACACCTTAGTCGGGCACGGACCTCCACCAAAAGTGTAATCTGTGTGTGCGTTTCTGCCTCTCAGCCAGCTTGTGGAGAGTCCCTGCAAGGAAATCCTGCATCAGTTCAGACCAGATTACTGATGAGAGTGTGACCAATGTCAGAAAGCGCAGAGCACAGGAACGCATCCTAATGGCAAGACAAGCTGGGGAGTCTTTAATGGTAATGAATACACAATGTGAGCCCAAGGCAGGATGAGAGAGAGGGTGGGGTGGAGCGAGTCGTGATCAGACTCATGAAGAGTGAGAAATAACCACAGAAAGAAGGAGGAGGTCTCGTGTGTGATCCGAGGGTCCGAACTGACTTCTACCTTCCTGAATGCTGGCTGTCGGAGAATATGAACCCGCTGTTGGGAATCCCAGGCCTTCTGTTTGGGTTGTCTGCATCATGTTTGTTGTGTTCATTGTAACATATTGTCATGTAAATGCAGAATATTACAGGATTAAATCAAAATCAAGTAAAAGTTCATTACATAAAGAGAACACTGAGTGACATCAGGCTGAACTTCGCCTTACCCCCAGTAACTGATGCTCCAGTCATAAACCCATACCACCAGCCCATAAACTTCACAAAACTATAAATTTGTTGTAAATTCTGGTGCAGATCCCAGGTTATATTCTGCTGAAAGTCTGTAAAATGATAAAAAATGTGGGAAAAAAAAGATATTTGATGGAGCGGTCCAACCATAAAATGACTGAAGTATTGGGGTTAGATATTTCTATTCACATAAATATTATATAGCTTCAGTGAGGAGTTGGAACAGGCTAAGTCAGAGACTTGTATGTGACACTGTCAGACAAGGTGGAATAAGGTGATTTTTAACAAGATACCAAAGCTACTGAAGGGGAAACAAAAGGTCCTCGAGGCCACGGCAGTGTTTGGTTGGAATATCTGAGCAGATGCGTTCCTGTTTTAAAAACAGCTCTTTTTTATTATTATTTATTCGAAAATGTCTTCTTTTTTTTGTTTTTAATAATCATGCAAGGCAGCCAGCGGTTGGTGTCTCTCAGTGGTGTTGAAATCCATTTGCATTACTTTCCTTGACTTTAAACGAAAATGAAGGAGGCATGATGCTGGCTGGGAGCCACTTTTACGTCCTTCTGAGATGATTTATGATAACGTATGCACATGGATGTGGAAACCTGCAACCTCTACACAGATATGAAAACAAAATGAGATATTCCCTTTGCCTGTGAGAGCATCCCAGTTTCAGGGAAGCCGCCACGGGTGGCCAGACAACAGCTGTTGTTGGCATGGAAACCATGAGTAATGAACATGGAGCTGCGTCGTTTTAATAAAGCACCGAGCAAAATACTAAGATGTTGGCTGCAGAAAAGTGCATTAAACACTGATTTGAAACATATTGGAAGTAAAACCTCAATGACTAATAATTCCTTGTTCGAACTGCTTTGCAGGAAGTGCTAAACAGAGCAGATGAGGACAAACGGGCTGCAGCTAAGGTTGTCTTGTAGTAGTTCTCATTAAATGTTGCTGTCGGTTGTGGTCCCAGACTTTCCCTCCTTCACACAGCGCTTCACAGCCCATGTGTAACAAAGGTTCCCTTCAGTGGCGCTACCAATAAAAACAAGAGTTTGACATGATCAGAGAGGTTCTTCACTTTCCTCACGTCCTCCCGCGGAGGTCCGTGGAGACTTTGACAGTGGAGCTTCTCTCCACAGCTGACTTTCACTGACTTTCTCTGTCTTTATCTGCTTTTTTTTTCACTTATCTTCAGGGCTTTAGGGGGTCTCTACCATTTGTTGTTGGCATTTCTATTAGCGAGTTTGATTGTGCCTGTCAGAAGGAGGCTAGTGGCTGAGCAGGGAAGTCGTAGCGATGGAAACAACTGGGAAAAACAGAAATTACAGTAAAGACGTGGTATTTTCTCTGTGTGATGCTATTTAAGTTAATGCGAATATCATAATGTCAGTGAATATGTTTGATAGAGCAAGTCTCTCTATTTTCTCTCAGGAAATAAGAAAAGAGAAAAACTATAAAGATTTACGATAAAATAAAAAGGAAATTAACCCCAAAATTGAACCACACTGCAGTCAAATATCACCAAACCCAACATTTTCTACACTATATTACTAGTTCTGAGGTCTGAAACTAACAAAACGGTTTCTAAAAATACAAAGAAAAAGGAACAATTGAAGAAAAAGAATCTGAGTCTTCGTTGTGAAATGTCCGGGTGAATAGATTTGAGATGGAAGTCATATAAGAGGACTGGAACCCTGGGTTTGTGGGCCCTTGTTTATATGACAACAACTGAAACTCCACAAGTACTCAAGTACAGATAATCCCCTACTTGAGATTATTTGATTTGTAGAAGTTCATACATCCAGTTTGCATTTGGATGTCCCCCAGGTGGTGTGGGCAGCGATCCATGGTGCTGTTCGATGCTGCCGTCCCATCACTGAAGACAAAAGTGGGCTCATGATGACGGGAGTCTCGTTTTTAGGCGTGGGGCTATGCCCAGCTTGCTAACATATTTTGAGGTTTTGAAGCGTCTTTTTTCTTATTCTATGCACCGCTATGTTACCTGGGAAGCCAACAGGAACACACTCACCAGATGTCAATCAAATTCAGCTGTGAATACCAGCTTCTTCAGCGGATCCTCGCTGAAATATCTGCAGAGCTGCTGGTGGCTGTTTCAGTGGTGAAATCCAAAATTACCATTATGTGTAAACTGATGATTACTTCGTTGAGCTTCATAGCTTGATGGTCAGTAATGAGGAACTAATATTTGATGACCACTGACTGAGCCAACTGTCAATCAAAAGGCAACACCTCATGTTAAAATAAAAGGTATTGCCTTATGTATATTAGCCTGACATGAAACAAAAATAATAATAATAATAATCACCCCTCAGTTGTCATGGACGTGAAATCAAACAAGAGAGACCAAAACTTTATTTATTTATTTATTTATTTTTTGAGGCTATAAATATATTTATTTCCACCATGACTTTGGACATTTTAAGATGGGAATCAATGGAGATTGACTCCCATGGCGACTGCAGAGGAGATTGTTTTGTTTGTGTGAATTCTGAGTCTTGAGAAACAAAAATGCAACAAGACCACAAAACAAAAGTCAATAAATAAATGAGAAGTTCTTTTTCTGATGATGTTGTCCACTAATTTTCTTCCAACATTTTCTCAGGTTTAGCTTGACAATTGACTCAATACTGCCCCCGTGGCTTCCGGTGGTATTGCTCTGTTTCGTCACCTGGGCAACGTGCAGGACAATGGATGAAATCAATTCTGATGTGCTATTGCCACAATCAAATTTCTTCTTGCTCATGACGCAAATAAGATGCATGTTTTGACACAGCCCCACCCAAATGTCCGATTTCACTGGCTAGCTGAGATGTGTGGCTACAGATGGATTGACTGGCTGATGCTGGCTGTGAATCATGAAAAGTTGACAATTCCCCAAATTCTGATGGAAGCTATGTTCGCCACTTCAACGCGTGGCACCCACTGTTTAGTTTGGCAAAGCTTAACATCAAAGTCAATAGATGCAACCATGAGGACCCTCCTTACCTTTTTCTTTCAATCACACCCATTGTTAGTATAGATGGTAAAGACGAGCGAAAGCTGCATACGTGGATGAAAACATCTTTGCATGGCAACCTTCGTCGCTTGAACCTGACCGCCGCCGTGAGCATCACCTGACGGTTGTCAGAATGAACTTGTCTTAAAAAGCAGCCACAGACTCAAACAGAAAACCAACATGATCCGTTTCAGCACACAGCCTTAGATTTAATTCTACAACAGATTAGAAGACAGGAGGGAAAAGGCATGACCACATATTCCCTTTTGTCAGCAGAAAGGCGCGTTCCCACTGAGTCTGGTTTAGTCTCGCTGTGGAAATAATAAAAATTTAATCTGTTTTCAATAGCATGACAAGAGATTACATCACAGATCAAAGAGCACGGTTGAAATCAACACTACGCTTGCTCCAATATGTGCATGTTTGCCAAAATTAATAAATTAAAGTTAAAATATTCAGCACTGTTGCTCAGCCGGGCCTGTTACTGGATGAATAAGTAAAACTTTGATCTGAGCTGAGGGGAATGTGTGACCCTTGCAGCACTTTGTATGAAGTTACTTTTAAACAGATAAAAATACAGTAAATGATTTTGAATACTGATGATGCTAAAAATGACAGTGAACATTATTTAGAATTTGCAAATGCAAAAAAAAAGTTATTTTTCTCATTGCTCAGTGCTATCAAGCTCATATCTTTTCAGAAAACAAACCACTTTTTAAATCAATTTGTTTTGCATCCCAATTGTATTTTTTTCTGTCTCTCTTGTTTTGATCTCCTCTCAAACAAGTGTTTTATATTTTAATGTAGAGCTTAATGAGAAATGTGTAAATCCTCTGTGGCATCACTTAAAGGTTTTGAAGTTTTTTGGGGGTTTTTTTGGACCACTGGTCGATGACATATAGGCAGGATTTGACTCCATCCAACACCGGTTCATGAAACAAGCCTACCTTACTTCAGTTACATCAAATTAGCCCTTTTTGCTTGTATTAACTCATGCTTACTTATGACGCTAACTAACATTACCTTTTGTTAATTCTGATAGACTCTCCCTCGATCGATGTTGGAATTAAAACATCTGAAATAACGTGCAGGAGCTCTGGCCAAGCTCCCCTAGAGCTACCAGTCTTTACAGATGTCATGGTGTAGGTTTTTGGTTAGCTTTTGGTTTTCTTCTTTCACTCTTCTAGTTCTGTCTTGTGTGACTTGGTTCCTGTTTTTTATTTTTGAAAGCCTGGTTCCCACTGTGTTTTGGTTCTAGTTTGACTTCCCTTGCCTAATCATCCCTGATTGCTTGCACCTGTGTCTTATCAGCCCCGAGTGCCAGCCATCTAACTTCAGGATCAAGGCTCATGTGGAACTAAGATTTGTTGCAGTTCCTCAACTGACCACTAGAGGAGGTCTGAAAAAGCAAGTCAATCTCCATTGACTCCCATGTTAAAATGTCTGACTTTAGAGGAGAAATAAACATATTTACAGCCTGGTTTATAAAAGGTTTTCATCTCAGTTGTTGATTTCACACAATTGCAGTGGTCATATTTGATTTCGTTGTTGAGTCAACCTGTTAAACAGTATATCCCTCTATAAGTGCCTGACAGCAGTTCTGCAGATATTTCGGTGGGATTCGGCTGAAGGAGCTGGGAAAAAAGCTGACTCTGATTGACACCGAGTGGGCGTGTCCCCATCAGCTTCCCGAGCAACGTGGCTGTGCCCTGTACAAAGAAAAATATCAAAACCAGTCATAAGAAACCAAAGGGTCACATAACCGAATGCTTCATCCCTTGTTTTATACAGTTTATGCTCCACACATCCTGATTGTGACAGCAGTAGTTTGTGCAACGTTTGTGGTCCACTTGTGCAGACTTTTAACAAAGTAGCAGCAAACAAACATTCCAGTACTTTTTATAAACTTTTTGTTCAATAGAAACTCTGTCCACACTATCACTTAATCGGTTTAACATTTTTGAGTCACATCGGAGGCTTAAAATAGCCATTTATTTTAACATAGCGTCGCTGCCCTCTATACTAACGTCATTTGCCATTTTGCTGCAACTATACATTCTGTTCTCTGCAAAGTCCTCCAAGGTGATTTTAGTTGTGAATTGGGACAGTACATATCAATTTAAATGATTTAAGTGATTTGGTAAATGTCGTCATAGTATACAACAACTAATTGATGAAAGCAGGAAAAACTAACTCAAGTACCATCACAATGTGCAATGTACTGAATGTACACTGCTTGCCTCACGTTTGGTTTTCTAGATGTTTCTTGTCAGTGAAGGACAACATCTTTCTGTCGTCTCATCCTTGCCTTCCCCCTCAGCGTACGCTCCATTAGCCAGCATCTCGCTGCCTCTGTCACCTCCATTTTAAACCTGTAGTTTACTGCTGGCAAGGCTTATTTGGGCTGGTGATTCACAGAAAACCATGAGGTAAAGGCTCAACCCTTGCCAAAAGTATATGAGTCCGATAATGGATGCCATAAATATGAGTCACCCAAACGGGGGTGTTTGATTTAGGGGGAAAAAAAAAAAAGCTCAAAACTTTAACAGCTGTGGAGCTGTGAGTGATCTCAAATCTTTTTTTTTTTTTTTTGAGTCCTTACATCAGGAAGGTGTCCTGCACCATTAACTTTTTCTTTCATTTTCCTAAATCTGTCTTAATTTGAAGTCATTGCTGATGTGAATGGTTAATAAAACCCTGCCCTTAACTGTGTACGAGAGATAAATGAAGGAAATCTGAAATCAATAAGGAGGGATTAAGGAGGATACTAGGCTTCCACCTTCTCTTCTCTGATTTGGACAACAAATAGATTCTTCTCTTTGGTCTCTTGAGGAGAGGAAACCGGAAAGTCCTCAAGGCTGGACGTCCCTAAGAGTACAGTCCCTATGAATAATGCAGCCACCGCCTGACCTCTGTATTTCGAGGGTTCATCAGCTTCGATGAGACTTTATTAAATGCAAAGATTTTCGCCTGAAGCCATTGGCTTTTCTGTTTGTTGGCTGTTTTTGGATTAATTGGAACATTATTTGTGGATTCAAAGTGTTGCCTTTTCTAGTGGGAGAAGGTGACTGTGTTGTACTTCTCGAGGGAGCACATGTGGGGCCTTTACGGCTGACATTTCAGCTTCAACTAATGTATGCAGACTATCATCTGAAGGTTTTCAAAGTGTCGCGGAAATTATGGAAACGCAATCTCAGCATACACTCCACTGCCCTCAGCCAAAAAAAAAAAAATTACGGTGCGACAAAATAATTAAAAGCCATGTCTAATTTAAATACATGCTACTGCGCTCTAAAATATCCCTCGGGCTTCCTCAATGGGGGTCTGGAAAAATGCCGCTTCCACAGGTTTTCGAAGTAAAATCGCCTGTGGGCGTCTGTGCTCAAGTACAACAATTGGAGCAGCCTTTGAAAAGTGTAATAGAGAGGAAAATAAGATGTAACCCTTTTAGGAGAACCAACATGGTGCTTGGCTCTGCACATGCAGAGAGAGGGGGCAGTAAGGTGAGTCTGAGCAGAAATAGACCGATGCAGGAAAGCTGGAATAAAAAGTACATTACGTGTGGATGTGTGTGTGCGTTTCCATGCCGATGCATCTTTTTCATTGTATTCCAAATGTGACTTTTCATAAGTCTTTTGCATGCAAGCATTATCAACACTCGCTCATTCATACCATATGTAGCACGTGTAGGTATCGGCCCTATTATGGAGCAGCGAAGCGACTCAGGCACTATCCCCCGTCTTGTTGACAAATCTCTAACGTATGGGTCCTTGTGCTGTCTGTCCTGGGATTCAATAGGCTGCCTCGCAACCGGGCCGGCCTGGAATGGGATGGAGGACTTAGAGTCCTGTCACAAGGGCCCACTGGGGCGGCAAGCCTCCACTCTGTCTGCTTAATGCTGGTGTCACAGCTGCAGGGTGAGCCCCACTGCCTGCGGCTCTGACTGGCTGAATTAACTCGCTGGTTACAGATTTCTGCTGTTTTCCTAGTTTCCATACCTCTTAGCCCATGGGAGGTGACACCTCCGGATATCTCTTCAGAGTACTGTCATGAAAAGAGTCTTTTTTTTCTCATTTTAACAGGCTAAAAACGTACATATTTAGAAGTAGTTGTTTCCTAGAAGCTCTGTCCCAGCAAACATTGTTTCTCATCCATCCTTTAACTTCTGCTTACCAAGGTTTGGTCATTTGGGCCAGCAGCCTTAGCAACCTCCTCCTAACCTTCTCCAACCCAACAAACACCTCTAGCTCCTCCCAGGAGAGTATCAAGGTGTTCCCCAATCAACTGTGAGATCCAATCTCTCCAAAATGTCCTTGGTCTGCCTTGGGGGCACCTCCTAGTTGGTCATGCATGGAAAATCCTCCTCGGGGAGGCATCCTTACCAGAAGCCTGCCACTGTTAGCTTCTCTGGACGTGGAGGAGGACTGCTTCCCAAATGGTCAATCTCCTGCTCCATTTTTCCCTCACTCATTATCAAGATGCCAAGATACTTGAGCGACTCCACTTGAGGCACCACCTCACTCACAATCAGGAGAGGAAGTGCTGGTTGAGAGTTCTTACTTCAGCTTTGGAGGTTCTGATTCTCACCCCAGTGAGAGTTGAAGATTGCAGCTCCGTGATGCTAACAGCAACACATCATCTGCAAAAAGCTGACATGAAACCTTGAGCCCATCGAACGAGGCACCTTCTGCCTCCTGGGTGTGACTAGAAATTCTGCCCATATGAATAGAGATCAACATCACAGCAAACACTGAAAACCAAACTCTCACTCTCTTTGGACAGGGACTGAGTAATCCAGTATCAGAGGACACACACCGTACTTCCTGGGTCTGAAGTGGCCAAATCCAACATAAGAAAAATCCTGTCAAATTGTTTGAGACATATTTCCTGTTTGCCTGGTTTGACTTTTACCAAACAGAGCAAATTTTGTAAGGTGATTTAAAACTGTTTTGGAAAGTTCCATTGTCACCAAAAAGAGAGTAAAGGATTATGGACGCCACAGAAAACTGTCAGTGAATGACAGGAAAAACAAAGCGCAGCTCTTCCTCGCTCTGCAGGCATATTTCTTATCTTTGTGACGACTGTAGAGATGGATCAGAAGTTATTTTCAGATTTCACTGCTACATTTTACTCTCTAAGAAAGTTGAGGCTTTGATCTGTCATGACTAGCGTCCTACAAGAGACATAACTCAGTTTCCAGAGTTGGAAGAATGTTCAGGCCTTAATATTCTGTATTTTACATGGAACTCACTTTGATCTCCCATTTGCAATTTTCTTAGTGCTCACTCCCAATATTTTACTCGTCTCCGTTAACCTTGCCGCAAATGGTGCAGCCGCATCTTTATTTCATTCTCCCTCCTTCCCCTGTGAGGCCGTGTCTGCAAGCCAAACCAAACAACTTTCCCGACACAGAGGCCAGACTCAACAGTAATCAGCAACAGAGCCTCAGAAGCACAGCCTTGCTTCAAACCGCTCGACAGGAGCGCAAAAGCTTAAGCAGGTGAAGCTTCCTCCCACTGTCCTCACCACCTGACGCTGAGGCCGCAGCCAGCAGGACCACGGGCCCACCACCGGTCACTCAGTGTGGGATAATCAGTGTGGAACTGCAGCCTGAATTACTTTGGGGCAGGTAGTGCAGGATGGTAGCCCGAGGGGAAGCCAAGGTGACAGGGTTGAGTGGAGGGGAGGGGGTTCTTCTGCCATCAGCAGACCCAGCTTGAGATGTGATAATCACAACCCACCATGAGCCCAGAGTCTGCGCGCTAACCAGCGATTGCTGAGTGCAATCACGAAGACGGAGGCCCATCAGAACGAGGGGAACAAAAAGACACAGCAGTGCCCTTCTTTCTTTGGGGGAGAAAAAAATAAATTCAAAGTTACTGGGCGAGTTGGGAGCTCTTAAAATCAACATGTTTGAGAAACAGTTTTCAATTTCAGCAAAAACATTATTTCGGAGTTGTTCTTAAAATCAGCACTGATTAAAATAAGATAACAGAGAACGGTCCAACATATGGATGAGACTCACAAACATTCACTTCTAGGATGAGCAGTTAACTTGAAATTAAAATTTTCAGTCGCTGAATGACATTCAGGTTGGTGTGAGCTCCGCTTTATTTAAAAAGAAGTGATTTATCGGTGCAGAAGCTTCACAACACAGGCCGGAAAAAAGTACAAAAGCATCTCTGAAGAGTCTGGACTCCCCCAATTCACAGGCAGTCAATATTTTGTGCAAATGAAGGAAGTTCAATTTCAACCTTCCAAAGCACCTCGATCTCAGGGCAGAACATTCAACGCTCCAAAACGCTGAGGTTTTTTTTAATTTGTATTTTAATACATCTTCCTGACACTTTTTTCTCTGTCATTACCGAGGGACTAAATTGATTTAATCCTTATAGAGAAAACCGCAGTTCATCTTTTGGCCACTAGAGACTGCTTCAAAAGCGATTTAGTCCTAACGGTCCGACTTCTGGTGCAGAGCTGAGAAAGATCATGGTTCCTTGAATGACCACTAAGCTGTTGGTTCCAAACGTGACTCAATGTCCACTGAAACATGTCAAATAGATCTGTAAATAAACACATTTACAGCCTGGTTCAAAACTGAGTAGACAACTGTTGGTTTTTTGTTTTTTTTTTTGTTTGTACCACATCGGGAAAAACTATGTAAAGAAACTGATTAATGTGGAATTAGGGCGTTGTCTTTTGATTGACAGCAGGGATAGCTAATAGCTAACTGTTATCACGTTTGGCTACTTTGTCCTTAACACTACTGACTTCTGAGTTGTATAAAAGATCTAACAGATCACAGTTATTCCTATTTCAAAGACAATATGTTTTGTTACACTTTTAATACAAAGAGACTGCTGTGACTGGCTGTGCGTTTGTGTGGAAGGGTCCAAGAACTAAGGTTAGCGAAGCAGTTGGTGGCTCGTGCTAAGCCAGTGTTAGCTAAACGAAGCAGTCATTACTGATGTCCCAACCGAAATGACATTTGAAACGTGTAGCCCTGTTGCAAATATCTGCTGACATCTGCATGTTCGATGGTCAATCAGTTCACAAGTCATGGGTGGACAGTGGGAGGCTTCCCCGCCTGCAGTGAGTCTAATCCCAGCAGGCCGAGCGACAGGTGACCTCAGCGGACCGATGCTAGTCCTTGTTTCAAATGTCATTTCGATGTTAGGCAGACTGTGTCAGAATTAATGCAAAGTAATAGTAGTTACCTTTGATGTGTTAGCATAAATTAGCTAAATACTTGAATGAGTTAAACTTTAACCACCAGCAGCTTACCAATAAACCCAACTAATATAATTAAATACAATTATTTTACAATCAAAATTAGTTGAATGAATTAAAACTGAAGCAAACTATTAAAAGAAACTGAAATAACATTTTAAATGTTGTTGTTTTTTTTAATATTGAACTAGCGCATGCTGCTACCACATACATAACAGTCTACTTTTATTCTTCACTTTATTTTGGATCATTTGCTTATTTGGAATTTTGCCCAAACACATAAAAACTTTTTTTTTTCTCAAACTGCAGTAGATATACATTGGCATCATTAACTCAAGAGCTCTTTTCACACTTAATGTGCCTAATTGCATTGCTCTTTACGGATAAATGCGCACAATGAGAGCGCTTTTGTTATGATAACTGCCAAACGTACAATTACAAGTCCCATTAACATCCTTTTGAAAAGTATGCAGATGCACAAAAGAGATGGAGCAGATACATGAGGGAAAATTACAGAAGGACAATCATTGATTGTCACGCAAACAATTGAGTCTTTAGTGATTTTACATAAAATATGGAGGTATGATGTTCACATCTCAGGGGTGACCAGGCGGGGAAGTGGCGGGGTCGTCGTTCAATTATGCTTTAATTCAGCAGAAGATGACAGTCATTGTCATCTTCATCCCTGAAAAAAGTGATTTAGTGCGTTGGCATGCACAAGTTGATGTTTTTTTTATTTCTTTACTTGTGGGTGGTGCCGGCGCTGTAAATCTGTATTTGAGCGTGTCACTTCAGCTGTTTGCATTTATCATAATTTACTACAACCAGCTGATAATGCCTCGGAATTACGTTTACTGCATTTGTTTAGCAAATGTAAAATATGACATTGGACTGGCAATAGTCTGAAACGATGAAGATTTAATATTAAACTTTGAGTTGCAGTAGTCATGTCCAAAAGTTAATACCTCATATTTTAGTCCTAAAAATCATCTGATAATAGTGGATGATACTTTTAAGCAAATGCAGCCTCAAATAATAAAACATCACTTTTTTTTTTACTGTTCTCTGTTTGAACCCTAAATAAATAAATAAAATCATGTAGGAAGTCCTGAGGACAGGTATGATTCAGTCGGTTGTAGATCCATCTTTAAAGATAAGAACTCAAAGCTGTTTCTCTGAGACTTTGGTCTCTCGTATCGGTGTGTAGGAAACGGTCCATTTTTTTTTTCTTTACGTTTCTTTAGATTGTTGAGGTTTTGGGGTATTTGCTTACGCATAGTTCTTTTAAGGTCCTGCCACAATATTTTGAGGTCAAACCATTTTAAAACCTTGAATCTTTTTTCCCCGGTGGTGCTTTTCACTGGTGTCCTTCAGATTCTTGCCATGCTGTGTGATCCAGTTTCAACCACGCTTTAAGAATACTGTTTTGGCTTTTGCCAAATATGGTGCTGGCCATCGGGGCCAAACAGCTCCACTTTAGTCTTAATTGTCCCTGTGGGACATTGTTCCAGACATTTTGTGGTTTATTCAGTTGCAGCCTCATGCTTCTGTGTTGTTTTTAGACAGAAGAGGTTTTCTCCTCATAGCTCTTTCAAACAAACCCAACTTGTTTTATTCGTGCAACGGCAGATTCTAGCATTGAACAGGCTAAGGGAGCACAGGGGGGACATGGGATGTATCCTTTGAGTAAACTTGCTATGACATACCTCCTTGAATACACACTGCAGAACGCTGAACACAAAATGGTTTTGTAACTCTGTCCACAGCAACAAGTATTTTCTCTAAGGTGGTTGCTTCTGTCTTTCCCTCTTGGCATTGTGTTAACTTACTCCTAAATGTTCCAGATCAGCAGGCTGCCTTTCTTTTTTCATTCATTCACCAGCACCTGAGTGCATCCTACCTTCCTAAATCCCGTGGAAGGAATAATGTTTTCTTCTTTATTTTTGTGAAATAAATAGAAATGAAAATATAAAAATAAAACACATTACAGTCAGATGATGTTTATTATACTTTAGGACACAAACGAAGGTAGAATTTAGTTAAGGGGAAGTAACTTTTCTTCTGTACTGTACATCACCAGACCACTCTCATCCTCTTGTATTTTTATGAAATTATAGATCAGTTGTGCACAAAGTGTTTCTGAGTTTCGGAGGTCAGGAGCAAACCCAGCTGCAGCTGAATTGTTTCTATATAATTTTGAAAGCCCCTCAAAACACCTGTAATCCTCACGGCTGGCTTGAGCCTCGGCCGCGGCGTTGCGAGCTGAAATCTAATTGAGTATCAGGTAAACAGGACGATGTTTCTGCCGGGCTGGATTTTCATTGTTTGGCTCTGAAGCTTTGTCAGTCGAAGTCGTTGGAGCGTCCGCACGTCTCCCATGAAAGACGGTTCTGAAAAGAGATATAAAGTCTGCGAAAAGTTGTTTTAACATTTCCTCTATTAGATAAACAGGAACAAAGGTAGCAACAGAGCTTAAGCAGCCAGGATCACTGCGCTCAGAAAGCAGATTAAACCTTAAAAGCAATGGCTTGTGTGTCTTTATCAATCGATACAAATTTGATCTTTTTTCTGTCTGTGAGCATGCTTATATACCTTTTTTTGTATTTGGGAGAATCGATAGGACTCTGAGGGCTTGACAGCAGGATTTTTCTGGCCTTCACTTTTAGAAGGACCTTCAGAGTGGGTTACAAATGTTTGTGGGTGTTTGTTTTGTTTATAATTTTGGCTGCAGTTTGTTCCAGACTTCATATCCATCTGTGAAATCAAAATATATTCATGTTTCCTCCTCAACAACAACCTTAGGTTTTGTTTTGTCCTTCAGTTTTACCTTAACACATAAATGGATTATTAGACCGTCTGGCAGCATCGATACGTCTGAGTAAAGAAACAAATAATCAGAATTCACAATGTGTTCTGCAAAGGCTTTTTTTTTCCTTTTTCCAGGCATCCGTCTACACAGGCGGAGCATTCAAAGATGCTCCAAAACTCAAACTGTAATAATCATGCTGTTGCATGTTCGTGTTCTCAGCCCATTAAGCACCAAGACAAACAGTTAATGAAAACTTTACAGATTATTTTAGCAACGTATGAAAAACAAGGTTGACCGAGTATAACAGAGATTGTCTTTTCCCAATGTGTGAAAAGACATCGCACTCTGTCTAAAACATCTCAACAGAACCACTTTGAGTGCCAATTACGGCAAAGTTCCCACACTAAAAAGTCTATCTAAGCAAACCTGCTAGAGTGTGGAAACTGGGTCTGTGGGCTGATAAATACCTTGTGGCTACAAAAGTCAGAGTGCATTTATCATTTTGGTGGAGAACAATATAAAATAAATATGCTGCCAAATCTGAAGAAATACCTCTGTAATGTTTAAGCATGGCGATGGAAGCATCATGCTTTGTTTTTTAACAGTCGCTAGTATCCCAAAACATTTATTTCACAGACTAAGAAAAGTCTGTTACTGGTGAAATGTGCTCCAAAATGATGATTTATTTCTGTAAATCCTGAACCTCCACGAGAACCTCCACGAGAACCTCCATGAACCTCCATGAACCTCCATGAGAACCCAGCTCCCTGGGCTTGGTCAAGCTTAGGTCAGACAGGTTAGAACCAGTTAAGGGGCTTGTCTGTTTAGCCCATGGAGACTCCTCAGAAAGCCTTTGTCTGACCACGAGGGTTTGTCCAGTTCTCTTTCTAAAGTCTTGGGTAACTCTAGATTTTTGAAGTGACAAAGGGAATTTATCAAATGTTCACTCTTATTACTGAAAAACTAGTAATTCCAAAAAGAAACTGGGCCGATTAGATTTTGCATAAACGAGTAGGAAGAGGCGAGATGACGCCCAGCCGTCTGCAGCAGGTTCACGCATGTGATCAGTGAATTATGAGAGGCCAGTCCTGCTCTGAATATGGAAATCAGGGGAGAAGGACTTGTAAAATTTGGATTTCTCTTGGTTAAATTAAATAAGTTTCACGACTTCGACTTCAGACTTGATCCCATTTGAGGAACTTGTTCAAAACTCTGAAATTGACTAAAAATGTACCCATACTATCCACATGAATATGGCTTCAAATCACAAGTATCTGGTTTTTAAAATTTTTTTTTCTGCATCTGACCAGGCAAATAATGCTCCTGGAGATCCACATGCTCTTATATCAGTATGCATCGCTTCACCTTTCTTCACTTCCTGTGTTCTCACACAGGAGAACAGATATCCACCTGCTTTGTCTGAACAAAAGAAATGAGGACGGGGGGGCTTAGACTGTGGGCTTTAATCTCCCTCACCTTTATACTGTGCAAGCTAAAATTTTCTTTGTTGCCCAAACTTTTTTTTCTAAACGTCTTTAATCATTTGTTACCCTGGATTATGCTTTTCTGCACAGACGTGAGCCTCTTCAAAAGACTGTGTCAAATGTGAGCCTCATTTTGCCCCCTTGCGAGTCCCCCTCCCTCCCTTTGCTAATCCCTGTGCATGCTCCTCTAACGAAGCCGGACCTTCACGCTCCCTTTGAGTCCGTGGACATCCTCAGGAACCATTTCTGCATTTCAAGAAACCGAGTTAGCAACACACACACGCAGCCTGCCACGACAGACAGGACCACACCTCATTCTCGGTCATTATTAATGAAAGGTTCGGCTTGAACACGGCGCTAAGCGAGACGTGGCACAAGGCGAGAAGCATGATGTGAATTTTTGAAAAGGATAACGGGCGGAGTGGGTAAAGCGGGTGGTGAAACACAGTGACTAATGAGTAGTTCTGTTTCTCATGCTGTGCTGCGTATTATGTCAGCCGGCTTGAAAAATGCAAAGAAAGGGAAGCTGCCACAGAGCGGGGTCCTTGTAAAGCCGCTACTCCTCAGAAACCAGTGGTTTAAAGGTGAAAACAAGCTATTAGCAAAAGAAATAGCCTTTTCTTAAATAGTGTATAATAGCATTAGATTTCACACAAACAAAACCCGTTCCTGGCTGATACTGATGTTGAAGAGTTTTGACATCAGTTTTCAACAATTTTGGTCAACAATTTTCACTGTTTTTGGGTGCACATGAACTGGAGAAAAAGATTTTACTTTTGACGAAGCTAACAGGAGATTATCGTTCTATAGTTCTTTTTTTCCACATCTAAAATGCTTTGAGTTCAGCTTTTAGGCTTGCTTTCACTCTTTTGGCCCTTTTGGACTTTTGAACTCTCCCACCGTACTGCTAGCCTAGCTAGCCAAACTCGTTCTCATGAAACGGGTCTCTATGGCGCCAATTCGACACCAAACCCCTTGTGAGTCAAAGTTCAAACTTTCTCTCTGAATTTCTCTCTTTCCCTCCTTCATCATCGGTTCTGAAACCATCTCGGTTTTCGAACCGTCTTTCCCATTTCGCTTTTTGAAACGATCATCAAGTAACTATTGCGTCAATCTACAGTGAGGAGGCGGGGCCTAACTGAGCTCTGGTAGCTCATTGGCCCCTACAGAGGTAAGTTGTAGATTGACAACTTTATCATACATAACAAAGAAGGCACAAACACTAACAGCAAATTTTAAGGTCTCTGACATTGACGCAAAAACTTGTCCTCATTCTGTAAGCCACTTGGGTTAAAAGCATCTGCTAAATGATAAAATATAAACGTAAGACAGAACTGACCCCAGCCCCTCACATCGAATGTTATGAATACAGCTGAAAATATGTAGCTGGAAAGGCTGCTTTTGCACTCTGTCTTTGGTATTTAATCATATTCTACACAGTTTTTGAAGATAACTCAAGAAAGAGTGTACACCTTTTATTTTTTTGCAATAAAAGGAGTATAATAATATTCCTTTTAATAGGTGAATGTTGGGTTGTTTTGTACAAGTTCATTTCCATCCCCATGAGCCCTTGGAATAAATAAGTATTCTAGTAGTAAATAAGCTTCAAATGTGGAAGAGAAAAAGTTTTCAGACTAACTGAATTATAAATTTTCGAAGCTACAGCCTCGTCTGGGGTGCTCGACACACTCTGGTTTGAAAATAAGTGTGGCGGGATCATTTTGGTGAACGTGTTGATGGTTTCCAGGTTTCAGGACAGTCTGGGGTGGAGGTAGCTCTGGTTGGAACCCGGACCGCCGGCGGGGGTCCCTCTGCAGGGGAGAATTTGCTGGGTGCTAAGGCGGAGAGAGCCTTATGATTCCTTCCACGTCGCCCTGATTCCCAGCCACTCGCAGATCAATAGCACTCTTTGAGCAAAGCTGAGGTCCCATTGTGGCTGCTTTAGCCGGGGCCAAGCCACCACCGCCACCGGTGCAGCTAAACCATGACAAATTCATCCCAGCCCGGTTCTCCCATTAGTCAGCTACCACGGGTGAAAACACAGACTTAAGGTAATGGGAATTTAATGCACTTCAATGTACCTCCAGCCAAATAGAAAGAAAACGGCTGCTGTTTTCCTCCTCTGTATATGATGACTCACAGTGGATATTAGATCTCCACAGTCAGCGAGGCCTACATGTATCATAAGTAGAGTGTCTTTGTGTGCAGAAGCAGTTTCAAATTGGAATCGGGGCAGTGAGTGCACTTGTGTGGCGCCGTTGGGGACTAGGCTTATGGATGGATTCTTTCTTTTTCTGTGATGGAGGTGTGTGCTTAATGTGGACTGAGAGTTGTGTTTTTTTATTAATATGAACTTGTCTGCTGCTGTGT
This sequence comes from Zenarchopterus dispar, assembly GCA_028564865.1. Taxonomy (NCBI): domain Eukaryota; kingdom Metazoa; phylum Chordata; class Actinopteri; order Beloniformes; family Zenarchopteridae; genus Zenarchopterus; species Zenarchopterus dispar. The sequence goes on from JAOWBL010000012.1 coordinate 3,552,210, forward strand.
TGTCCTCAGAGCTTTACTGAGTCAAAAACTGAAGCACTATGAAACAAGTAAAGGCCGTAGTTACTGGTTTTATTATTTGGCCGTCAACACTTGTTACCTAAGCCGGTGTTTTCCCCTTCGATTTCCTCCTCAGAAATGTTTTAACTTTCTGAATTGTTCATTAATTCAGCATATTAACTGCATTTATGTTTTAATGTTCCAACCAAGGAACAACATACAGGTTTCAAAGCTAAAGCAGGAAGGGAAAGCTGCAATTCGTCAAATAACCACTAGGAGGTGGCTCCAAAAGATAGTCAGTTTCTTCAAATCACCGTATTAAAATACTCAACTTCACAATACAAATAAGGATTTTTAGAGCCTTCTATATCTTATAACTGTTATTTAAAATATAATATGGCTTTCTACGCTGTTAATTGTTCTAATGGACCGCCTTGATGAGCTCTGCATTGGAGTAGTGCAGACAACCAAAGGCTAGCACAAGCTAGTGGGAAAATGGTTTCATTCTTCATAGCTAGGTTTTACATTCATGAGAACCATGCGAGGGGTAAATGTTTATGAACCCCAGTCAATAAAAATTATATAAAGCCAGACATTTATGCACATTGGTGTGGTTTTATGAGAGTGACACCTGCATTGGCAAAGGCTAGCTTCATCATTTTAGATACTTAACACCTAACAATTTAAATGAACTTCAAATTTGTGCTGTGAATAAAGATCTTTCAGAGCACAATTATCGGTTTGTTTTTTTTAAATTATTCTTATTTTTATTATTAACAGACTTAAGGGGCTGGCTTTTGGTTGGCTTGGAAGGGTCCAGGCTAAGTATGTGCTAAGTAGCAGCTACGTTCACCCTCAGCCAAGAAGCGCAACTCGGGCTAACTTAAGCCTCCAGCTCTTCAGCTGCTACTCTGGCAGGATCCAGAACAGACTACTCTTCCCGCCATCTTTTAAGTACCTCTGAACCACTCCAGACCGACTAACTGGACCACAACTTAGCAAGCAACTAACTGCCTTTGCCCAGAGCTCGATCTGAATGTGATGTAAGGTAACAGTACTTAGCATAATAGCTTAGTCTGCGCTAAGCTAAGCTAAAGAAGCTCAGTTGGGGTGGGATTAGGTTGGCATGTTTCAACCAGTTATTGGGCTTATACGTTCTGTCTGTTAACCCATTTTTGTATTGGGTTGGGTGAAGCTACTTCCTGCCAAAAAAGGCGTCTTACTGGCTGTTCGGAAAACGTATGAATGATGTCACAGAGTGTTTGTATGTTGATGGGAATCCCCAAAAGCTGCAAAAAAAAAAAGACCTTGAAAAAGCGACTCATCAGAAAGCTCTGGGTGCCGTCACAGAAGTGTTTGTTTTGTTGTTGTTGTTTTCCCCTGCATGAGTGAGGCTTTAACTGATCTAATTACTGACTCAGTTTAACATTCCAGCTGAAAACTTCCCTTGTAGCATCCTTTTTCTTAGTTCCAGCAGCTCACGAAGGGGTAAATATTTTAATGATGTCCATATGCTGGTTTAAGCACTGTGGAGAAAGTAAACACTGTTTGTAATGCTAAAGACTTGCCTGCGCAGATAGAAACTATAACAAACATTTGTACTTTGGTCTGGTAGTTATTGAATGCTTATTTGTGAGGTGCTGCGTGTTGTGTTTGCAGCTGGGTCTCAATAGGCCGGCAAAATTAGCATTGGCTTCCAAGCCTTTAATTTGGTCTTGTCTTTTAGGGTTGCATTCACCGATTAAGCTGCACTTTTATGCTGCCCTGTAACTTTATGGTATAATTGTGCTTCTCCTGCTTTCTCAGCACTTCCAGTAGCTGTTTGCCATCAGGGTTCTCCATTTTTTATTTTGGCTGTCCAGTCAGCTAAAACATCACTGGGGCCCACAGAGGCTGTGCTCTCGGTGCACTGTGCTTGGGCCCTTTTGTACTGTTTACGCCAAAAATGCCTCAACTCCTACCCTCCTGCTTCGCAGAGGGCAGAGTGCTCAGCTCGGCTGGCTGGAGGCCCTAACCCTGTGAACCCTCCCTCGGACACACAGATTTATGTGCACACACACTCAGAGAGGGGACGAGTATAAAACATGACAGTATTGGCAGGTCTTGGAATGGCTGGGCGTCATCTGCGCCGCCTGGATGCGGGGATTCATAATGACCCCGTGCGCTTCTATCCTGTGTGCATTGAGCGCTTGTGACACATAAAACTGCCGTGGCGTGATAAGAAACAACTGCTGCCAGCCCACATCTGTTCTTCAAAAGATTTAAACATGGATGGAGGACAGGGGAGGTAGGGTAGATGGACAACGAGAGGAGGCATAGAAGAGAGGGGGGAAAGGGCAGTGTACATAGCCGCCCAGCAGGATTCAAGCACCGACTTTATCAGAAACAATCTTTGTCATTATTGTTTTATCACTAGTCGGCTGAGTCATACCAAAATGAGGATTCAAGCCACAAAGCATTTTTTTTTCTTCTTCTCTGTTAGAAACATCTCTTTTTCCCCCATCCTCTTTCATATGAGTTCTCTCTTGTTCAGCTTCCATCTCACAAGAGACTGATAAATGAATAGATGAATCCCAAATAGATAAATGCAAGGATGGGTGGATCAAGGAGCAAAAGACAAATAGAAAGACCAGTAGCCAGATTTGGAGGCAAATGAAAAGAGCTGGATGGATTAGATGAGACTGGAGATGTGAAAAGAAAACAAGATGCATTTTTAATGAAGCTGACTTAGGTTCGACTTTAATGGGAGTCCACTGCTTTTTTAAAATTTTTCTCTCATTCATTGTTTGGTAAGACATAAAAAAAAATTTGGGGCGGTTTAGGCAAAAACAAACAAACTAGTTGATTAGGATTAGTTGCCTTTGTTTAAGCTTTGAACAGGTTCAACCTTTCATATCAGTGTGCTGAAGAACCTTTTTATGAAATCAAGGTAAAGCTCAAGATTCATAGGCCCCGATGGTTTTTACCAAAGATTTCAACATGCATTTAAACCTGCGTGTTGATGTCTTCTTTATTCAGATTTGGAAAATGCAGCTTAAGTCCCAAAGTTCTAAAGTAAAAATGACAAAGGATAAGAGAAATCGCTTGATGTTATCTGCAGTTTTGTGTGAACCAAGAACAGTTGGGAACCACATGCCACAACATCCACCATAACCTGGCGTGTAACTTTCCTAAAATGTTACTATATGTGGAGTGAATGTAGACTATAAAAATGGGATTGGTCTTATTGGACTTAATGTCCTTCGTATTTCCCACTACTTCAACTAAGTCATTGTGTCTGAGCTGGGTAAAAAGATATATTGTTGTAATGTGTGTCAAAAAAAAGACTTTTGCTCAGCATTTATGAGCTTCAACTCACATAAGATATGCTTTATTTGTTCTGTTTTTATGTCTGAGCTACATAAAGGACATAAAGTAAAGCTCAGTCCAGCAAGTTATAGCATTGCAGAAATGAACCCACACCACCACCTAGTGTTTGGTGGTGGAATTACAGGCTGACACATACAACGATTCTATTTCAGTTCCATTCAGTTTTATTTATATGATGCCTAATACCATTCAAATGGTCACTAGACGCTTTTCAGAGACAACGGACAAATATATACCCTTGTACGTCCGCTACATAGAACCATATATCACACCTAACTCAGGTTATCTAAGTACATGGATAGCTAAATATCGATCTAACCATTATCTATAACCAGTTTAATCCTTTTCATGGTCACAGGGGTCTGCTGGAGCCTACCCGATCCCTCTACAGGTGAAATACAGACTTACGCCTTGGATAGGTTGCCAGTTCATTGCAGGGGATGAATAACTCACTTTGCACCTAATAACTATTGAGTACCATTCCCATGTCATGTAAATAGTCCACTGTGGAAAATAAGGAAGGCAACACAGGAAGAAAACTGAACAAAACATACTCTACAGACCAGCTGTTGTTGTGGTTTCCAGGGCTGAGATGTTGAAGGGGAGGTATGCATCAAGCAATGGTGTAGCTTCAGTGTAATTACGGCGTAGATTAACCCTGGAAACATAAATGATAAAGGGCACTAATTACGCCGCCAAGAACATACTTTGAAGCCAGTGACTAGCAAAAGTCAGCATTATGGCATTCGAAAGCACTTTCTCATTGGCTTCATGTTTCAGAACCAACAATCTCAAAGCAATAGTCTCAAATGGATGTTTCAAGGTTGGATAAACAAATTCTTCAATAAATCGCAATTTTACAACTCAAACATGAACACAAATAGTCAATTTTATAAAAGCTACATTTTGTTATGCCTTTCATATTTTTACCTCCCAGAAGAACCAGCTCCATGTGTAGTCACTGTGGCTTAACAAAGAAAAGTGGTGAAAACAAATCATTTAAATGCTGTGAGTTCCCCCCCCTGCTATCAAATTAGAGTTACATTTTTATTTCCAGTGTGGCTGTTCAACATAAAAACACTTTACCATGGGTTGCACCTCTAATTTAACACAGTAAAACACAAGTAAACAGCCTTTGATGTTTTCCCTCCCTTTGCTGTGATGATTTCAGGAGCGACGGACTAATGTGATTTTGAATGATGAGACGCGCTCAGCGTGTGTCCTAACTCACAGAGGGGTTCCAGGTAGTTCTACCTGTTAACCGACTGTTAGCCTAAGCATCTGAGCCTGCTTCCCTGCGGGAAGGCAAGAACTTGAGCTCTGCAGAGGATGAGAGGGAGGGAGGTGGAGGCGAGGAAAATCGTGCATCGCTTCCAAATCGCACCATCAGTCCTTCAAGATGAGGGAAGTTTGAGTGTGTGACTCTGCACAAGTCGGTGCAGCTCCACCGCGTGTCATGCCGTGATTGCAGGTACAAATCCTGATCACGGCTGATTGATCATTTACATTGTTGTAATCTGCAGTGGCTTACTTTGACTTCTTGTGACCACAACATACTAACATTATTATTCTTATATTGCATCTGATGTTAATATTACATTTTTTGTATGACATTAAATTTGATTTTACATGACTTTAATGTCCAACATGTCCTCCTGCATCAACAGAAATACTTAAATATATATAATTGTAATTTTTGACCACAGATCAAAGATGATCATATTTTTGCCCACTGTTTTTTGTATATGGCCCATTTTTGGTCTAAATCTGCCAAAATACATCAAATCTAAACTCAAGCTTAACCTACATCAACACATCTAAAACCAAATCTGGCAACTCTTAGCAGGACAGAGTTCAGTAGATATGAACCTCTGCCAGAAAACAAATGATTGTTCCCTCATTTGGCCTTAAACTGGAACAATTTTAGTGGACTGTCTCAACATCACAGCTTTTGAAAAACAGCCTTTGAATAAGAATGGTGCTTTCTGCCAAAACCATTGAAATTAGAGTTTTCAGATTTGTCGTTTCTCCCAGAGAGGAATCTTTCTTTTTATGCTACTTAGCAAACATTAGCATGCTAACCTGCTAGAGCTACTTCAGAAAATTTGGTTGGTTTTCAGTGAAATGGTTTTGTTTTTTAAGTGAAATATTTTTCTAAGAGCAGTGGATATCATGTTTCAGTTTGAAACATTGCTGAAAACTGAGGTTAAGTAACTTTTTGGACTTATTTTTATTTTTTCTTGCAGTCATTTGTTTTGTCCAAATGTCTTTCAATCATCATTCCACCTTTGATGCCCGGCTGACGGTACCTGAATTTTTTTGTTTCCATTGACAAGTTTAGCTTCCAAATGTCTCTTCTTTTTTCCCCTTTTCTTTATTTTTTACCTTTCTTAGGCTTGGTATATCCTCTGGCTTGTGTGTGTTTGGATGTTATGGGAAACAGTGGGAGGTGGCTGAACAGAACAGAATCTTAATTTCAGTTCCTACATTCCTGCCTGAACCTATACCTACTCATGCAAGAGCTTCCTGGGGGGAATATAGGAGGAATTGGAGGGATGAAAGACTGGTGACATGGCGATCATGTTAGCTAGGATGGGTATTGCTCCGGGTGGGGGTAAGTCATGCACCAACGAGAAGAGCTTGTTTTTAATGAAGATCCGGTGTATTAAGTCCACTCAGGGAGGCTGTGTAAGTGCTTAGCATTTGCTCTCTAATTAGGAAAGCTAAACAGTCCCAGTTGCTGAGCATCAAGCATCAGGGGCGAGAGAAGGCACTCAGCTTGAGTATGCAGGGGGAGCAGTTTGCTTGACTAGTGGAAATTAGAGGGAGAGTGGGGAGTGGGGGTATAGTTTTTGCAAACAAAGAGCTCAATTTTTTTTTCAAAGAGGAAAATCAATTTCTACAGTCATGGAAGTGATGAACAAGCCAGTTTCATACAGCATAGGTAAGGGCCAAATCAATTACAAGGGCTCCACCTAGTGGCCCGTGTCAGAACTGCAACAAACATCCCCTGAATGCATGTGCCATATTTGACTAAATTGTGGCTGAAAGTGTGAGGGTGTTGACAACTTTAATCATTCACCACAAACTGTTTTCACAACTATAACACAAGCTCTGTCAACCAAACATGACCCAAGTGTGCATGCGTGGGTGGAAACCCACTCTGGGACGACCATGATGAGAATGTTGACAGGGAAAACGGCATCAGTCTGTCACATCTACTTTTATCTTTACAGCAAGGGCCTTCATAATTAGCCTGTTCCCCATCACACAGATTGCTGTTGAAGTGCAAGAAGTGACGAGCACTTTTTGGATTAAGACCCTGATCAAATTTTCATAACTCAATTTTACAAAGAGCTGGGATGTTGTGGGAGGAAGAGACAGAAAGGGAGACGTCGTAAAACTGTGCACTGACCATAATCAGCTTCGTTGTCTCCAGCCATTTCATCTCGAGAAAATGAGCTTGGACTGGTTGCTTCTTTAAAGACCTGAAGCTTGTTATCTTATATCGCCTTTGTATGAAGACAGTCAGCAATAATGACCCTTAGATCTTTTCAAACATGGAAAACCTTTTAAATAGCAACTTGTTAACACATTTTCCACATCATTTTTAATAGAAAGGAAAAATCATCTAAAATTACACAACAATTTGTATTTAATAGTCTTCAAGGGTTTTTGTAGCAAAGACTCCCTTTGCTATAAAAACAAAGGAACCGAAAACATTGCATAACATCTTTTCTTCACTGCAGTTTCCCATTGCTCAGCAAGCACAAGGCGACAGTGGGGAGAAACAACTCCCTGTTAAAAGCAAGAAACCTCCAACAGAACCAGACTTAGAAACGTTGGATGTCTATATCAACCATCTAGGGGTCTGAGAGGACTAGAAAGAGACGTCAGTCACAACAGGATCAGTCCAGGAATCCCCGCCAAAGAAACACAAAAGAGAAACATAATGTTAATTGCAATAATGGTGGAATATACACGCACCAAAAGTAAAGAAAGCAGAATGAGGAAAGTGGCCAGTGCATCATGGGAAGTTCCCGAGCAGTCGAGACCTTCTTTTATGTCTGAACTGAAGGACAAATCTCTGTCAGAACTAACTGTCAGCCATATGTCATGCTTGTCATCACTGGAGTATCAAAATCTTGTCCAAAAAATAGCAGATTGTCATAAATGTCATGTTTCTAGTGCTTCAACTCTTCCTGGCAGGGTTCTGAAACAAAACACAGCATAAAAGATACATGAACCAGTCAAATACACAAAACTGTTGCAAGGTCAAGTTAAGGCAGTAAGACCAAGAGATATAATTATTCTCAAGTCAACAAGAGGGGAAATAGCCTGGCAAACCCATTCACTTTGGGAAAATTCTCTCTCATGAAATAGGTCCGGTTCCCTCCCATTCCCAGCCATTTCCACCAGTATGTGGTCTAATGAATCAGTTCCAGCAGGGCAGGGGCAGAGTTGAAGTGAAGGAGCGTCCAAGAACCTTTATTCAAAATTACAAAGACGGCTGCAGTGATACTAATAACACCTTTGATCAACAAGGTTTTACCTCAAAATCAACAACAGTCAGTCAACGGCGTTCTGGCTCCCCTCACACCATTTTGGAAGTTTTTTTTACGACACTTGCCTGGTTGTCACATGTTTCGTTTTTGGACTGATTATAGCTCTAAGAGGGAGCTTCTTCTGCATCTGTAGTGGAAATCAAAGTGGAATCCAGAGGAACCAGACTGATTCTTTGTGGCGAAGAGGAAAATAATTATTATGGCTGGCCAGACTGGACAATAAAGACCTTCACTTCCAGTTTTAGTTTTAGGGAACAAGGTAGTTTATACTAATGAGTAAGAGCTCTGTATCAAACACACCTCTGCTGCTTTATGTCATCTAACAGAGATCTCGTTTAGCTCCACAACTACAGAAGGAGCTACCCAGTGGCATAACAATGAGTTTCAAACACCTCCAACAAAGCCAGTTGCAGCGCATTGCTTTTTCATTTCGCTGGTTTAGTGCACGTCTATTCATGACAGAATGATTCCTTCCAGCTTTTGGTTTCCAATGGGAACCATTTTTTGTTCAACATGGCTGCTTTCTCACTCGATGAAAAGCCCCATTAGTGCAGGAACATTTATGGTAGTATCTCCTTAATTATCACCGACATCTTAAGTCTGCGAGAATAAGCTCTGTAAAAAGCTAGAAGTAGGTAATTACATCAAATTTTCAACTTGTAGCTTCGGGACGGGATCATGAAAGGCAAAGCAAGTTTATTTATACAGTACATTTCATGTACAACATAAAGAAGAAAGGTAAATAAAACTGTATTTATATAGCTGCTTTCAAGATAAAAATCACCAAAAAAAACACAGGACAACATAAAATATAAAAACAAAACTAAGCAAAAGCAAATTTTAAAAGATACGTTTTCAGGTTGAGAGGAAGGACTTCCAGACGGAGGAAGCCAGCGCTGCAAAGGTTTTCAGTTTCCATCCGTGTTTGCTTCACAGCTAGCAGACCCTGATCACGTGATCTCAGGGAGCTGCTGAGGACGTGAAGCTGCAGGAGGTCTATAATACAAACTGGTGCCTGATCATTAAGAGCTCTACATGTTCAAACCAGAATTTTAAAAAGCACTCTGTAATGTAGTAGGACTAGTAAAGGGGTGGCATGTGAATGCTTCGAAGATTTTGTTTTTAGCCTTGCAGCTGCGTTCTGGACAACCCAAAGACATTCCAGTGATTTTTAACTTATACGTGTAAATATGGAATTACAGTAATGGAGGCGTGATGAAACGAAGGCATGAAGGATCATCTCCATCTCAGATTGTGACACAATAAAAACAAGAACGAATCAGAGATTTAATGTGAGAATCCAGAGACAAAACGGGTCCCACTGCAAGTCATCCATCTCCATCAAACCCTATCCTCTGCATCCTCCTCTCTCACACCAACCACCCTCGTGTCCTCCTTCGCTACATCCATATATCTCTTCGCTGGTCCTCCTCTCGACCTCCTGCCTGGCAGTTCCCACCTTAACATCCATTTCCCAATAAATTCACCATCCCTCCTCTGTCCATGTCACCAGTCTTGTACACCTTTCCTTTCATTCTTGCTGATACTCTTTTATCACACATCATCCTTACACTTTTCTTGCACATGTTTCTTCACCTCTTTTCCACACTCTCCATTGCTCTGGACTGTCGACCCGAAGTCCCAAAAATCCTCCACTTTCTTTATCTTTTCTCCCTGTAATCTTACGGTTCCTCCTGTGTTCCTCTCGTGCACATATGTCCTCTGTCTTGCTGCAGCTAACCTCCATCCCTCTTCTTTCCAGTGCTCCACCTCTCCAGAATTTCCTCCACCTGCTCTCACTACAGATCAGATCACAATGTCATCTGTAAACATCATGGTCCGTGGAGATTCCTGTCTAACCTCATCTGTCAGTCTGCTCATGGCTTGGTGCAGTCCCACTATATGTGTTCATAATCCCACTCAGTCCCACTGATTATGAACCTGGTTCATAGTCCATCTCTTGTCCAAAAAGTGTCCACATTCTCTGTCCAACTATCTCCTGTTCCCCTCCTTGGCCGATAGAAACCGTGCTGTAAAAATCTTGCCTCACTCTGTGCTCTAAGAGTTGTACAACGCCCATCGGTAAGCTAGCTATTAGGTGGAAGGATTCGGACTTTTATCGTCTGTCTTTGTGACCACAACAGGAACAAACCAAACAATTCTCATCACCTTGACTGGTGGCGGCAGCATCATGGTGCTGGAATCCCTGCTCAGTTTTCTAGAGAACTGAGACCGTGACTGGGATTTGTTTTTCTGCGTGGCGACGTCCCTAAACACGGATCATCTCAGGTTTACTGTCTTGTATCTTGTGTGCACTGCTCCGGCTGCATTCCTGCCACAGCAGCACATTCCCTCCATCTCCATTTCTTCTCTTTTATTTCTATTCATCCTCTTATCTTTCTCCGCCACGTATCAGTCCTCTCTGCTTTCTTTCTCCCTGCTCTCGAATCATCCAGCTCGTATCTGTCTGTCACCTCCCTTTCGCCTCCCTCCGTCTACTCAACAGTTGACTGGTATGGAGACACCAGACTGCGTGTATTTTTAGCGCCGCCACAGATGGCACCATGGTAGCATGTCAGAGCCCAGAATGTTCTTTATCCCAGCTGTCGGGCCGTTCCCCTTGGACCAAAAATGGATCCTGTCCACTTGGAGATTGTAATGATGGTGGGAGGGGCTCACGAAACGCTTTCTCTCCCCTAACTTCTCCCTGCATCCCTAAAACTGAAGTTTTAATTGCACTGTGGAAAAAGCGTTGCAGACAATGTTGCTTGGAGCTGCTGTTCCAGCTCCTCTGTGGGAGCATTTATCCAAACCTTCGATTAAGAAGAGGTGAAATTGCAGGTCACACCTCTGTGGGAAAAGATTTATAACAAAAGATAAGCTCAGCAGATAATCGCATATTACCAAGCGGGTAATAAAGAATATAGTTTCCAACCCAGTGGTGTGATTTATGTTATTTTTATAAAGGCAAGTAAATTTCTGACGAGGATTCAGACTTGGCCAAAAGCAGATATGCGTGGAAGAAAAACAGTAAAAATATGCATTATTGGTGGGGTACTTTACTCACAGCGCCCAGCCACGGTCTCGGACAGAACGGACCAGGCAGAGGTGCTTAGTGACTGCTGCAGGCTGCAGCTGGAGGTCAAGTGGTCGATTCTGTGCATCACAGCTGGAGTCTGCTGAGACTCGCCGCCGGTAGTGTTCGCTCACTCGCAGCAGGCCGGCTGTCCACGTGAATATGGAAGAGTGACGGGAGACGGGGGAAGGGGGAACTCAGGCAGACGGGCGGAGAAGGAGGTGATCGACGCTGAGTTAAATAAGTCAGAAGTGATCGGGAGTTCAGTTTGTCAGGCTGTCACTTTGTGTTGAGGTGACTCGGTCGGGGTCTGAATGCTGATGATTATCTGGTCAAAGTTTCTACCAGTTCAGTGAATTATTGCAACACTTTCCTAGTAAGCTTTTCCTATTGTGAGGCCACTAGATTCAGTTGTGTTACCCCGTTCTTTTAATCTTATTTTGGTTTATTTGAAAATTACCCAATAGTAGAGGGTCTTAATGTTCGGAAAAAGTTTGTGTTCACCATGACATTATTTTTTAACAAAAATGAAACAAAAAAAAAAATATATATATATATATATATATATTGTGGCCAATACTAAGAACCCCCATCCCCACCCTGTATATATACAAGGTTTCAGTATGGATGAGGATTTATGTCAAACACCCATTTTGTACCTAAAATGACACTGTACTGTAGATCGGTCGGGTCCAGCTCCAACTATTTCCACTCTGTGCTGATTTAGAGAAGGAATGAGGCATCATGTTCCCTACTGACACAAAAACAAATGGCGGTCAATTTTTCCTGGATTTAATGTTTTCCTTTAATAGAGTTTTGTCTCCCAGCAGTGTAGTGGGACGGTACCTGAGTTCAATAATGTCTTTCAACGAGACGCTCCAATCAAGCCCGAAGGTCTCGTCCTGAATCTGGTCGTATTCTCAACCTCATTTCCATTCCTTGTCCCTCAAGGCAAGGTAACGCTGTCCCAAGGTACATTCGCAAAGTGCACCGCATGACTAGCCTTCACCTGCTGCACCAGCTCGGTCAATTGATATGGAAATAACAGAGGAAACTCTGACATAAAGAGCAGGCAGGTAAACACAAAAATCAAAGACTGACGGCGATGATGGAAGCAAACCTGGACAGTCTGAGTGTCAGCTTTGTCTGCACCTTTCAAAGACAAGGTTACTCAAGTCATCAAGATGGGAAGCATTGAAATACAAAAATAAAAAAATAAAAGGAAGTGGCCAAAAACCTAGCAAGAGCATGTGTTTTTTTTTCTTTCTTTTTTGTTCCATCCCAGATAGCAAAGAGTACTTGACCAGGTCCTGCACTGACTCAAGGTGAGTATAGCTTCCTAAACTCGACCAAAACCCCAAAAATGGCATGGTATTTGTCTTCTTCCTCTGGACCATGCCATTTTTGGGGTTGAACATTCAAGAAGAGCTCAAAGTTCTGGTCCTACAAGTCAACAGCAGTGCAACCTTTTCTGTAACTAGAGCACCATCAGCAGGTACATCAAGCTGTTGGAGCTCAACAGAAGATGAAGAGTACAATGATCTGCTCCGTGATGTTTCCATGCTTTTGAAGTGTGTCGACTGTGCTCCAACATGCAGTCATGAATTCATGCTTCTCTGTTTTTTTCTGCAAGTAACCAGTGTGAAAATGATTTCCCAGTCCATCTAATATAATCTTTTGGAAATTTCTGAGTTCATACAAACTGTGTGACAGTGTAATTCTGATCACCAAGGATACCATTGTACAATGAGCACCACTGAAGCTATATTATTTATAAGGACTTGTTTCAGTTGCTGGCATCAACTTAAATTAAAAGATGCAAGTTTTTTTTTTTTGTTTTTTTTTTAGAGATTTGTCATATTCAAAGTTTAATAAAATGTTTTCAGTGAAGTTTCACATGTATATAAATTTTGAAATATATTTTTCTTTGATTTCAATTTTACACAATACTATATCTGCTTTGAGCATTTAAAATGAATTCACTGCAAATATGTAAAGATAAATAAGCATTTAGTGGATTTAAGGTACTTTAAAATACTTTGTTTTACTAGTTCCTTTAAAAGTTAAAAGAATAACACTTATCTGAGTATTAAAGTTAACTTTTATACCTCTACATTTGAAAGCTATTTTGTCTTTTGCTCTTGTGTTGCCAGTTTTACAACAAAACTTTACGTAATTCAGCCTTATGAGTTTCGCTATAATGAGTTTTCTGTTTTATTTTTTTCCCTCTCTGACTGCCTTTTCTTGTCTGCGTTTTTAGCACAATAATCCATATTTTTTGCCCTTTGTGACACTTGCAGTACCACCTAACAGCAAGAGATGGCGGTACTAAGCTAGTTGCTGCTAGTAGTAGCCTCGGATTAAAAACACACAAAGAAGAAAAACAGCAACATTGCAGCGCTTGCAGAGGTAACTCCCCGACCGTTAACGTTATATATCGTATTTAATTTCAGTTCTGTAGCATATTTCTAAAAAATAAAAACTTTAATTACACGTTTACGAAATGACTTTGTACCGCCGCTTGTTAGCTGCTAGCATTAGCGGCGTAGCTAAACCGTTGTTTAGTGGGCGTGTATACTTCTGCACAGTCAACCTGTTATCTTTTATTTATGTATCTTAAGAGCGAAAGCTGGCTATATTTGCCCTACTGTTTGTCCCCGATATTGCCTCATTTCTCTGCAGATTGGTCTTACTTTTCAGTCTGAGCCGGATAAAACAAGGCTGTGAAAATGGACACAAGAGCCTTGAAGAATCCGTATCCAGACTATGATGGGAGCCCTGCGAGCACGCAGGCCTTTTTCGACTTTCAGGGACAGGTAAAGTATGCAGTCGCGCATTATACGTTTATTGATGTGCCAGGTCCACTTCATGAGTCAGATTTTTATTTTTCCTCTTCACCTGCAGATCACAGCAGAGTTCGCCCAGAGGCTGAGCAGCAAGGTCAGCGAGCTTTTAGCTGTCATGGAAAATGGGCTGAAGTCTGCTGATCCAAGAGACTGCACCGCTTACACCGGCTGGGCAGGTGGAGACACACGTCCGCACTTTGTAAAGATATGTCTGTGAACTGAAAGATGGTAGAGAGTTGCATCTTATCGAACTACAAGAGTTGTGGAAAAATGTCCAAAAGTGGGGTGTGAATGTAAACTGTGAGGCACGGTGGTGGAGGGTTGGTTATTTGGGCTTGTTGGGCAGCTCCTTTCATTCACTGAGTCACCGATCATCGTAATTATTTTCCTCTTTGATGCAAAGAACTAGTCGGGTTTCTCTGGGTTCGACTTTGACTGGCACCTGGACAGGAATGTCCAGCCAGGTGGGTTATCTCTTGGTTGGTTTGGGAATGCTTAAGGATTCCCCTGAAGGAGGTGGCTGAGGAGCGGGAAAGGTGTTTAATGAGAGTTGTCAGTTTTGTGTCTCTTAGACACTCCTTTATGAGTTGTCACATAAAGCCCGCTCCTGCCAGTAGTCTTTTTGCTCAAAATATTCAGCTTGAGGTCGGTTGACGCGTCTGTTGATGAAAATGAGATCCTGGTGATGACTTAGACATCTGTTTGTTCCCAGGCATCGCTTTGCTCTACCTGCACCTCCACAGCGTCTTTAAAGAAGACTCCTTCCTCCAGAAAGCACTGGAATACGTCAGCCACAGCCTCAGGTGTCTGACCCGCCGCCGTGACGTCACCTTCCTGTGTGGGGATGCTGGGCCGCTGGCTGTGGCTGCTGTGGTCTACTGTCGCCTCCAGAGGGTGCAAGAAGCCGAGGAGTGCATCAACAGGTCAGTTCTGGTGTGTAAAACTGTAATTCAGCGACGATTCGATCCAGATAAGTCGAACACATTCACATGTAGCTGGTTAAAGCGGTTTAGAGTCCCCAACCCTGAGAAGGTGACTCCCAGTAGCAGGAGCTGGGATTGCACTGAGGAGCCAGATTGAGTTCGTTGGTGAAACAGCCTGCTACATGAACTCCCACGTGCTTCTCCTCCCAGACTGATGCAGTACCACCAGACGGTGGTGAAGGGCTCAGGTGGGCTGCCAGATGAGCTGCTTTACGGACGAGCGGGCTACCTCTCCTCCCTCGTCTTCATCAACCAGCAGCTCGGCCAAGACAGGATCCCGCTGCAGTACATCCAGCAGGCGAGTCACGGCCAGAACGCACCGAAGTCAGCATTTAAACAGGAACACAAAAAGAATCTGAAAAGTCAACTCTCCACTTTTATTAATACCTGACATCTCTCCCTGATCTCCTCTGTATGCACAGATTTTATAAGCTTTTTTTCCCCCTCCATTGTTGACTCGCTCAGATCAGCGAGTCGATGCTCGCGTCAGGAGAGCACCTGAGCAAGAAGTTACGAGTCCAGAACCAGAGCCCCCTGATGTACGAGTGGTACCAGGAGTACTACGTCGGGGCTGCTCATGGGCTGGCCGGCATCTACTATTTCCTCATGCAGGTAGTTATCGATAAGCCTTTTTATTACAAATATACCAAATTAGACTTTTTTTGAAAACACAAATGGAGCATCATGGGAATAACAGTTACAAGGGCAATACTAAGTACCTCCTTACTGCTTCAGGAGGATTTAAGAGGGCCAGGATCTCCTAATTTGATCATCAGCATGTGTGCAGAGCTTTAGAAAAGCAGATGTTGAGTTTGCTGGACCTGAGAGTTCATATGGGTGTGGGTGAAAACACAAAGCCAAGAGAAAAAGACATAAGCAGGAGTTTTAGAGAAGCAGTTGTTGCAAGACATCAGTGTGGAAAGGGCTATGAAAGCAAACAGTTTGGAGTTCAAAATCCTACAGTGAGAAAAATGATTCATGAGTGGAAAGCATTGAAGATGGTTTTTCCAGGAGTGGACGTCCTATCATATTTGCAGAAGATACGATTGCTCAGATATCTTGGGTATCTGGGGTTAAAATTAATGACACGTAACAACCCTTAAAGAAGTCCTTGAATGTGCCGGCTGGACATATTCAGGTTCATTTGAGTTCAAATGGAGGTATAAAACGAGTAAATCTTTATCATTTCAGAAACTGCACTCGTCTATATTTAGCATTTGGAAGCCCTCAGCAGCAGAGCTCGGTCCGTGTGTCTCCAAGATAACTTTTCTGTTTTCTCTAATCTCATTTTTTCCCCCAGCCGGGTTTCGTCTCTGCAGAGGAGCACGTGCACAGGCTGGTGAAGCCCAGCGTGGATCACGTCTGCCGTCTCAAGTTCCCCTCAGGGAACTATCCGCCCTGCATCGGGGATGACCGGGACCTGCTGGTGCACTGGTGCCATGGATCTCCGGGTGTGGTCTACATGCTCCTGCAGGCATACAGGGTAAACAACGCTGAAGCAAATGAGTTATGCTGGAATCTGTAATGAGGTTAGACAGGAAAGGTCATTCCTGGAGTTAAGATGCTTAGAGGCGATCGTTGATGGAGTCATACTGCCATCTTGTGGTCAAGCCGAGCTACGTCACTGCTGCTGTTTTCATGCCAGTTTCTCTGCTATCATTTCAGGTTTTTGGGATCCCTCATTACCTGCAGGACGCTCTGCAGTGTGGGGAGGTGGTGTGGCAGGCGGGTCTCCTGACGAAGGGGTACGGCTTGTGCCACGGCGCGGCGGGTAACGCCTACGCCTTCCTCGCACTTTACAGGCAAACACGGGAGCCGAAGCACCTTTACAGAGCCTGCATGGTGAGAGACGGTCCGAAATGAGGGGACGGGGACTAGTTTTAGTCGTTTAATCCAAAGGAAAGGTGTATTTAATGAGAGTTTCAGGTATGTGAGGTCTAGTTGAGCAGTGTCCTGCCTCCAGGTTCTATCTGTTGCCTGACTTTCATGTGAGACGTGAAAGTCATGTGACTCGGTGCAGTCACAGTGCAGCTGGCCGCTCTCCAGCCTCAGTGAGAGGCAGGACCCTTCATGTTTATTGACAACAGGTTGCTCGCTGTCTGCGCGAGTCGGCGTCAAAGCGGGACGCGGAGCGGTTGGACGCGCTCCAGACGGCAGCTTCCATTAACCTAAATCTGTTCTCGGAGGAAATGTCAGACGTGTGGCGCTGGCTTGGTTGTGAGCGCCGTCGCGGTTTGATCCCCGGACAGATGCTGGCTGTTTCCACGCAGGCGGAGCAGCTGCCGAGCCGTCGCGTCCCGACGCGGCTCATACAGGCAGAGTTGTCACGACGTGAACTTTTCTCTCTGGCTTTTTGCAGTTTGCAGACTGGTGCATGAACTACGGCAGGCACGGATGTCGGACGCCTGACAGGCCCTTCTCCCTGTTTGAAGGTACCTTTTCCTGTTTTGAGCCTCAGCCCGGGGATTTTTATTCCTGATTCTCTTAAAGGTGACCTCCAGATATTTTGACACAAAATCAATACCGCAGAGGTACCCGACCTGCTTTCTTATCTTGTTTGAAGCGCGAGTGCTTTTTCTTTGTTTTAGTTTAATTGTGTACAAAGCTATTCTGCACAAAGACACACAACACTATCTAACCATGTTTATGTCTGATTTATACAAAAAAAAGTACAAACAGTTTTAAAAAGAGAGAAAATGGTGAACATTGGCCCCTGAATGCTCATGAAATCATCATCTCCTAACCCTAACCCTGACACACACACACACACACACACACACCCCACTCCCCCAAAGCTGTGATAGGTTCTGGTACGTTCTATACCGGTGGAAATTTCTCTGAATGGGAGGGGCTACCAAACCGGTTTCACAAAGTGAGCAGGTACAGATGGCCAGACTAGCCAATATTTAATTCAGAATAATTTAAAGAGAAATTAAATAATGAAATC
Organism: Zenarchopterus dispar; assembly: GCA_028564865.1. Taxonomy (NCBI): domain Eukaryota; kingdom Metazoa; phylum Chordata; class Actinopteri; order Beloniformes; family Zenarchopteridae; genus Zenarchopterus; species Zenarchopterus dispar. The sequence continues at coordinate 3,569,993 of JAOWBL010000012.1, forward strand.
ATATTTACCAATAATCTTTACCAGATTAGCTGAAAACTGGCCTCCAGTTTAGGTCCGTGACTTTTTTTGTGTAAAACTTATGATACAAAAAGATTTAAACATAAAATGAAAGTTTGGGGGGATTTAACTGACCTCTTTGATATGTAAAAAATTCAAAATTCAGTTGTCATTTCCACACAACATACAGATGCAAAAATCAGCGGTTAGCAGCAATAAGAAAAAGAATAAGGTAATATTTATAAATGGGTGATATTTTTAGATTTCCTGCCCTGCTGCATTCTGGATATGAAAGATGCAAACTTGAGCTGAGTTTTCCTCCATCTGCACCTGTGAATCAGGTTTATTTACGTAACAGAACTGGAGAGAGTCCCATTTAATTCGGGACTGCTGAGCTGTTGGTCGAATTAAAAATAAAATCCAAAGCCAACAAACCCAGACCTTGGCTGGATGAAAGACCAAGTCCTCCAACATGTTCCCTCCGCTCAAGCAGCTCTGCTTCCTGCTTGCAGGCATGGCCGGCACCATCTACTTCCTGGCAGACCTCCTGCAGCCGCTGAGAGCAAGATTCCCCGCCTTTGAGGTGTAGAAGGTGCACTTTTATCGGCCACACTCAACCGGACAACAGGACTGACTCTCCCGTCTGCCACGCACATGCACGGCTGATGCACGGCTCTCGTCTCAGTTAGAAGATGTTCGTGGACTCCAGCTGACTTTGTGCCACATTTTTCCTGCCAATCCCGACTAACAAGTATCCCCAGTTATCCAGAGCGCTTCTGTTGCTTTCTCCTTCATTCTTTTGTTCTTAAAGCTAACAGAAAAGAGGAGTTGAGTTCAAAAATATCAAAACACAAGATGACAACGTAGGAGAAAGGAGGAGGCTTTTCTTTTGTAAATGTATGCCATGTATAGGTTTGATAAGAATCCTTTTTTTGTTGTTTCAGTGTTGACAAAGCTTCTAGCATTTGACTCATTGTAATGCCGACGGGGCTGTGTCATGTGATCGGTGATCAATAAAATATCAAAACTAACTTGTGTTAATCCCGTTTGTGCAGAAGTCAAATGAACCAGACGGGGGCAGCAGAGAGCCAGCTACTGAGAATGAAGCCAGTACAGCGAGCTGTTTTCAACTTGACACCTTTATGGGTCATTAATCAACACACTCTGTACTAATTTTACAGTTTTCCATATTTAACTGATATCTGGAAGCCTCAAACATGACAAGTTCGTAATGACGAGTTCCCCTTCTTCTAAACACAAATACGGACGCTAAATATGACGTGCACAAGCTGGGTTCCTACTCCAAATAAGGCTCATGAAACGCCCTGAAACCAAGCGGCGACACAATGCCACCGCGCTTTTTTAAGCCCTCTTGCTTCTTTATGAGCCGAGGCCGGCGGAGGAGTCGGGGATGTGGTTACTGTACCCAAGACTTGAGAAACGGGAGCCCAAGCAGTCCAGGAGAAACCCAACACCTCCCGCAGGAACAGGGGGTAAAAATAGAGCTCATCTGTCGAGGGGAGCGGCCTCCTGGATACGACTGTCACTCCGGCTCACGGAGCTCCTCCAAATGTCCTCCAGAGCTTTCCTCATGAGGAACGCTGGAGCCGATGACAAGCTGGAGCCCTGCAGCCCTGCAGCATGAGCACACCAGCTTGTCTGGGAATCAGCTCACCATGTGCTGGTGGTGTTAACTCACAATCCCTCTAACCTTCTGCCGTGTTGTCAAAAGGGCTTTTTATTTTAAAAGAATATCTGATGGGGGTACACCACACAATCAAAGGCCAAGTCTACTTTTGAATGTTGATTATCTCTCAGAGGGAAAAAAGCCGAGATTATTTTTGTTTGAAATCACTAAAAGGACAAAAGAAGGTAAAAGGTGCTTAAAAGGACTGAGTAACACCTTTTTTATTATGTTTTATTTATTTATTATTCAAAGTGACACAGCCCTGTTATTTTGTTCAGAGACAATATGAAGCTCAGCGAGCCAATCAGATTCACAGGGTTCTGTGACATCACAAACCCAGATCGGGGTAGAAGTAGACAGTTTTTCATCTTCGTCTCCGGCCAGTTTCACATCATTTCTGCTTTCTCTGTGTCTCAGAAGTGGGTAGCACAAAGCTGTGACGCCATTTACAAAAAAGGCACATCATGCAGAATGGGGGTGGAGTTTGTTCAAGTATCTGACTCCGCCCCCTAAAGCCCGAACAGAGCTGTGAAAACATGGTTGAAAACAAAGTTTTAAAGTTTTACACATTTAGTGAGACGGCAGAAAGACGGGACAGCCTTTGGAGACAAGAAGGTCACTTTAAAACTCCATCATGAAAATAAAAGCAAAACTGAGAAAACTAGTGGTTCATCTGGCTCTGAAGCATTTAACATGTGAAGGGACAAACTGTCCTGAGATCTGACCACTCAAACTCTGTCCTCGGCACTGAAGGAGACGGATTGGACGTCCAACACAAACAACAACACCACATGTGGACTTCAAAACTGCAGCTGACAAAATCCTTCCAGCAGGACGGATGATGCAACACAGTAACTTCTTTACAGAACACAGTGGTGGCATCGAAGGGAAAACGAGAATGATAAAATGTCTGTTTCAGCGTTTGATTTGTGGTCTTTGTGTTATTTTCAGTTAAACACAGAACTGAACCGGTTCCGAGTCAACCATTTGTTTTCTGCCATCTTATATTTGTTCTATAACTTTAGCATCATGTGACATCAGTGATCCTCGGAGGCTTAGAGCGTCTTCTCGTAGTTCCTTGTTCAGGTGGGACGTGTCTCCTGAGGGGTCCGAGTCCATCCTTCCACGACGGATTGTTCCAGTTCAGCCAGACTGGTTTCTGAGCCTGGACGTGAACTTCTGCGTTCCTTGAAAGTTTTTGGTTTATTGTCTTTTTTAAAAAACCCAGTGTTCCCCCTCAGACTAGAACCTCTTGCCTGAAGGAGCCAGTCAGTGTTACAACCCCACTGCAGGTTTTTTTTTTTTTTTTTTTTTACTGTAGCAACTATTTTATTTGTTTGTTTGTTTACATGAAGGGCCTCTCCTTTCCGTCACGAATCTAAGTCATCTCAACAGTTTTCCATGAAACATCAGGTCCAGTTCGTCAGGGATCATCATCGCAGAGATCCCGTAGTTCTACATCCCTCAGCATTTTCTTCTCTCTATTTTTTTTTTTTTTTAAAATATATACAGAAAACTTGAATATTTATTCTGGGACATTAATCTGGGGATTTGATGAAAAGCTCTATCAACAACTTCGAGCTTCTGAAACATGATGCTTCCTGACTCTGGACTGTGGATGGTGCAATCGTAAACAAATTCTTACAGAGAGTTGTCAATAAATACAAAAATATTGAAAACGAGGATAACTAGCCATGATTTTTATAAAAATCATTTCCCCAGCCTGTCGGGGATTGAACACAAGGCTCTGCGTGTATAGGTTTCCTTTGTGGCGGCTGATAATCTGGGTCTGGTGAGTCAGAGGAACGTCACAGTGTACATCTGTCACAGCCACTGTCCCACTCAAAGTCAACTTCCTCCACTCCTGCCTGAGTGGAGTCAACTTTTCAAGCGCTTTTTGCTCCGCTGTCATTTAACCATAAGAGGAGGAGTGCCGCTGATGTTTAAAAATACCAGCTTGAAAGTGACCTCCTGAGGCCCGGAGCCCGTCTCAAGCTGATGCTGATCAGTCGGAGTTTCCCGCTTTTCTGCGCTCCGCTCAAAGGGATTACTGCCAGTATCGAGCCCGTTGAAATAAATTGCTTTTTTAAGGAAATACAATCTGTTTCGAACCTTGTGACGGTCTTGACGAGAGATCTCGGCCTTCCAAAAATAGCCCCGTCCCCATCTAAAGGCCTTCTCCCAGTGCTCCGAGAGCGCACGGCTCCTCTTTCCCTAAGAAAGTTAAAGATGTTCCAGCGTGTCATCTGATCCAGCGCATTAGCATACGTGACATCACATGCCTGGGATAAATAAGAGGGGGCTCCAACCATGGCTCAGGACCACTCTGTCTTGGGACTTTAGCCTCTCGTCTCCTTTCTTTCCGCTCCTCCTCCTCCTACTCTCCAAAATGGTGTGTACAGGTTGTGTTTTGGACCTTCTGGGTGGGGCGGTACTGATGGAGTTACTTGATCTTTTGCCCTTTTTCGGCTCGGATACCAGCTCTTAGAACTTGCTTGCCTTAAAATTGGGATTTTGAAATTGTTCTGAGAAAAGTCAAATAAAATTAACTTGAAAATCAGAGGACCTGAATGCCCTCGCTTGTCTGTGGGCAGGTCCGAAAGTTCAAGAAACCTCTGGAAATGACCCGGTTACATGTGTTCAGGATAATCTTTTACAAAAGTTTGCTGATATCTCTGCTGTTTCTGTTTTCACAACTGTTCTTCTGTTTCTGTGTGTGTGTGTCCGTTTTTGTGTGACAGACTGAGTTCACACCGGACCAGATTGAGGGTAAGTGAAGAAATATCCTCAGAAATTCCTAGATGATGTTTCCTTCGATGTTGCAAGCAGGGAAACAGAGAAAAACAAAAAAGGGCCGTTCGGTTTACTCGCTGCACCTCCGCTCGCCATTTTCTCAAGATTTTCCAAATAAAACCCAAAAACCAAATTCCCAAATGAGCTGATAAGAAGGTGGGAGTGGGGATGAAGGTGTCGGTGAGGGATGGGATTCCTTGGTCGTGTCCAGTTGCCGTTTGCGAGTCTATTCTCAGCCGACCTGGCCTTGTCTTCCAAGGCGCAGGAGCGTTAATCCTCAGGTCGGTGTTTAAGACACAGGCCCGGTGGCATCGCCTTACAAAAGGCATCCAAACCATCCTCAACCCTGGAATCTCCTGTCGAAAGACCTGTCGTCCATAAACGGACAAGAGGTACCGCTTGAGGTGGATATCACGATATTTTTGAGTGATTCTGGAGGGATTAGAAAAGGGAAAGTTCCCTGGTGGGATTGATTTCACCACAGTCAGCATTCCTACGTCTAACTCGCCAAATACCGTGTCTCGATTGGGCCGAGGTGTTTCTGTCGGGGTGTATCGGCTTGCTCAGCGATGTCACCCACACTGCGAGTGGAAGCAGGAATGATGCGGGGTGGGAGGGGTTGGGGATGAGAGGGACGAGGGGACAGCTGTTGCTGCTGTTGAGGAGCAGCGGAGGACCATTAATCTGTCAGAAAGGTCACTGGGAGCTCCCGATGAGCTCCGTGGCTACAGCAGGCCTTTGTTCCGGATGCCGGTCGTCCTCGCTGCGAGGATACAGCTGTCGGGTCCAATTAGCTGGAAACAATGGTGGAAGCAAGTGGCTTCCACCGTTTTTGATCCTTTTATTACGAACGTGGCACCGCACAGCTGACGCCGGCATCAAGGAATGTGGTCAAAGATGTCACAGAAAACCCACCAGGGGATCCTTCTAACAGGCTCCCGAGGGCGTGCGTGGTGCGAGATAAAAGTGTTCACATGTTTGGGCAGCTCCTGCCAGGACCTGTAACTCATTGTTCTGTCCCGTTTCTTCCCCTCCCGCCCAGACTTCAAGGAGGCTTTTGGTCTCTTTGACAGAATTGGTGACAGCCAGGTGGCCTACAACCAGGTGGCCGACATCATGCGCGCTCTGGGCCAGAACCCTACCAACAAGGACGTTAACAAGATCCTGGGCAACCCAACCGCTGATGGTCAGAACCAGCATCACCTGACCCAGTCAAAAGGGTCGTTTTTGTTGTTGTTTGTCCACCCCCGCTGACGCGTGTGTTGTACATCGACAGACATGGCCAACAAGAGGATCAACTTCGACACTTTCCTGCCCATGCTGAAGCAGGTCGACGCTCTGACCAAGGGAACCTACGACGACTACGTTGAGGGTCTGCGCATCTTCGACAAGGAGGGCAACGGCACAGTCATGGGCGCTGAGCTGCGCATCGTGCTGTCCACTCTGGGTGGGTAGCCCAAATATAGAAACGCACAAATATACTTTGCTTAGTGCGGCGTGTTGGTGAAACGGAGAACCCTGAACCCGATCCATGTGATTCCACAGGAGAGAAGATGAACGAGCAGGAAATCGATGCCCTCATGGCCGGCCAGGAGGACGAGAACGGCAGTGTGCACTATGAGGGTACGCTTTTTTTCCTCAGCTGACACTTTTTGTCTCCATGGAGACAGGAAGCTAACGATCTGCACTTCCTCCCCCAGCTTTCGTCAAGCACATCATGTCTGTGTAAGAGGCCGACAGCGCGAGTGCTGAAGAAGCTGTAGCTCGCCTACAGACAGCCCAACGGTGTTCAGGACATCTACACTGTTTCCAAGACCAAGCACGGAAAGACAAGGACTTTGTACAAGGGATGTTGAAGCAAACCCGTCTTGTTGTTTATTTCGTTTTCCTTTCCACTTCGCCTTAAGCCCTCCTCTCTCAGGACACCGCCACTCTGTTGTAGACCCCCATCACTCGGCCTCTACTCTCCCCCCGGGGCGTGTCTCCACTCGCCGCATGGGGTGAGGAACGGGGGAGAAGGGGTGACCACTCATCAAGTGAGGGTAAATCCCTGCCCTCCCACCGCCACCTCATTCAGTCACGCCATCACTGGCCCAGCGATGCCAAAGGCGCTGGTGGACGGTCGTGGACAGACCGCCAAAAGTCTCCCGACACCCTGAAAAGTTGTATTTATTTTCATTCTGTTTACTTCAGAATAAACTTTTCCAACGTACATCCCACCTGAGCTGATCCTTGATCTTTCATTGCACACTTACACCTGCAGAACCGTTAGAACATTTCCTGAACCCAAAGCCTTGTAACTTCAGTTTTTGAGTTTGATGAGACTTAATCATTTAAAAAAAAAAAAGGTTTTGTGCAGCAAAGACGGTACGTTTAACTGTGTGACGTCCTTTCTAAGTTCAGGTACGTTTTCATCAAACCAACATCGCTGTTGTGGATCTTTATAATACAAATATAAACCAGGCCAAAATAAATCAATCTTCCAGGTGTAGAGACTCAGAGAATAAAAGAGAAGACCCCTGGGCTGATATGGAAAGCTGCATTTCAGAATGAAAGAAAAGGCCATCTTTATTTTAATGGTTATTATTCATTTATTTATTCACTTCCTGCTGTACCGTTTTTGCTTTAGCGATAGTTGACAGTTGTGGGAAGCAAAATCCTCCCAGCAAAATAGCAGTGAAAAGATGTTTAAAAGATAATTATGTTTGTTGAAAAGTGGAGTTTTCAACATATCAGGTGAAATACAGAACAATTTTATCGTCTTTCTTTGAGCTGAAGGTTGAGCATGTAAAACAAACTAAACACGGCAGATGCTGAGTTGAATCTTTTGGGCTCCATAAAGTTAAACATGCGTTTGGTGGAAACTGAGAGGCTTCCCGACCCAAAATAAAACTAGCAAAAACCAGAACACATGCTCGCTAACGAAGATCCAGAACTACGGTCCGAGCCCAGTACACATGCAAGCAAAGATCCAGATCTGCCCTGCTAAGGTCCAAGTCTGGTCTCAGCCAAGTACACATGCTGACTGCACACACTAACTCAGGTCCAGTTCTGTGGTCCAGGTCCAGTACACATGTGAGTAACATAACTTATCTCCAAACCAGTAACTTCATCAAGGGACTGCTGAGTGATGACGGTTTTCTGACCCGGTATAAGACCAGAACACTGTCCTAATGAAAAGTCTAACTCGGGCTTTGGGCCTGAATGTCAATCAGCACTTTGTCAATATTACATTGTGAGAAAATAACTTGCCTAAGTCTGACACTGATTATGTGAGAGGGTTGACAGCTTCGCATGTGTTATATTTTTTCAGTAGTAACTAATACATCAGCTCATCTATCACATATCAGACTAAACATACTTATTGTCTTTATTTTGAATTACGCAAACTATTTTCTTTCTTTCTTGTTTGTAATATTCAGTCTGTAACTTAAAGATGTAATCTGTTAAAGAAGAAAGGAGACTGTAATTGAGTGTCCTGCTCAGTTAGAAACATGGGTACATCAAGTCCTGAGTGAGATGCAGGAATTCTTGTGCGCGTGCGCCCTCCTCTGGTGTCAGGAGAAAACGCACCTATGAACAAACGCATGTAAATAACACCCAATATTCTGTTTTCATCTTACTTTTTAAAATTACATTCATAGGGTCAAAACCTATCCTACATCCAAAGAAAAAAATGCAAACTCGTTATTAATTATTCAAGTTTCCTTCGGGGATTAGTAAAGTATATTTGAATTGAGCTGAAATTAATTTTGCGCCATTGTATTTACTTTTATATACCTTCTTTGGCTCTGTATACTTATCTACCTACTTTTATTTCTGATAATTAACTAAGAAAAAGTAATAAGTAGTTTTGCTAAGAACATAGCCTAATATTTATGACTTGTCTTTAAACACTTTTCTTGGCAGAACGAATTTAAAACTTTACTTGCTAACTGTTTAATAGAAAAGTGTAACTGCTTTCTTAAACTGGACTTACAATCTCTTATGATGTTTTAATGATATTCTCTGTAAGTTTTTATTCGGTTTTGCTCTTTGTACTTATGAAACTAAATGATTTTATGACGTCTTAATCGCAAACCTTTACTCTGTTTTGCACACTGCGTTTTTGAGCAGGTCTCGTTTTTTTATTTATTTATTTATTTATTTTACAATTTTTTTTAAAACATTTTTTTAATATAATCACAGGGACTTCCTGGTGAAGTTTTTTTGTTTGTTTTGTTATGCTTGTTTTTTTTTTTAATTGTTAATCTTTTTCGGCCTGTCAGTGTTCTTTCGCTCTCTTTAAGTCTGCACAATTACATCTTTGTCAGCAGGTGGCAGTGCAGCGCAAGAATGGCTTTCAAGAATATCTTGGACTAAGTAAAAGAAGAACCTCCCAGCAGTAGCAATCCACAGCAGTAAGATGTATCACTACGTTACGATTTTCTTTGACAGAACTTCCTGTGCTGAAAGCCTTATTTCGTTAAAACAAAACAATACTAAAATACGCATATATTAATTATTTAGGAAACTTAATGAGTATGTAAATTAAATAAAAAGTCAAAAATGTAACCAAGGAAAAGAAAAACCACATTTTCCCCTTTTGGCACCGATTACAGGAAACCGAGTGATATATCATGACTTTTCTTGCTAGATGATCTTTGCTTTTGCTTCTTGGATGCAGAAGTTTGTGTCTCAGTTTGTTGGTTTGTAATCGAAAATGTTTGTTAAAAGAGCCATCAAATCGTGTGTTTTTGGACTGAGAAATGTGTCGGGACGAGGACAATTGCTTTCTGCGGCAACGGCAAGGTGAAATGTACTCTTCAAAGTACTTATTGTGTATGTGAATTATATATCAGTATATTTGAGATAAATCTTATGACGCAAAGCTTTTACGTTATATATGACAGTTGTTGTTTGTTGTGATAAATGGTATAGTTTATATCTTAAAGTTATATTTTTTTCTTCGACTCAGAGTTAGTCTGTAGGTGGGTCACAACAACCTTTGACACACTTTCTTTGTTGGGACTGGTCACCTTTATGTTAACTTTATTTTGAAAATCCCAACTATCAGAATCAGAACCAGAATCGTTTAATTGCCAGTAAAACAGGTTTACGGACTTGGAAACTGCTCTGATGTGACGGTGCAGATAAAAACATGGAATAATGTAAAGTAAAAAGAAATACGTGTGAATAAGCAAAATTAAAAAAAAACGAAATAAGTTTAGAGGAAAGGAAAATCTACACACACACATATATAAAGTGTAATCAGATATGCAGTTTATGCTTTACATTTGCAGTGTATGTTTTCTTTATAAGAAAATGATTGTATTTATTGGTATGTTTGTAAAAACATACTTCATTAAACAGTTTATCTGACATAGTTGCAGCATATTTGGGCTCATTCGTCAAGCTTATTTGTGGTTAGAAGTAAGTTTTTTGTTTTTGTTTCTTGTCACAGGAAAATAAATATTTAATATTTGTTTACACAAACTGTAAACTCCACATTAGTTTGTCATTAACCGAATTATGTAATCTAAGTTTTTTTTGGATGTACTTGATAAGTTAGTCTGTATGCAACAATAACACTTAATATCCTGAAAACGAACCCAACACTGTTGGACTTGATTTTAGTGGTAGAAAATGTTTTAATACTGGATCACAAAGTGACTGAGAACATGTGAAACACGTGGTGGGATGTCATACTGGTCCCTTGTTGGCTTTGGAGCAGAGGATGACTGGTCCTGTATTTCCTCTCAGACAACAGCACAGTCAGGCCCAGCAGCATGGACAGCCTGTCTCCTCTCTCAGAGCAGAGACCTCCACCGCCAGGTCCCTGATGGACATCGGGACCCGCCGGATTTTTAACGAAGATCACGATATCTTCCGACAAAGTGTCCGGCGATTCTTTCAAGAGGAAGTGGTACCGCACCACAAGGAGTAAGTGAAGAAAAGATTTGTGATGAAATTAACCTTAAGGTGCCACAAAATGAATGAATTGTGGTCTTTTAAATCCCTGGTCCTGGTTTCAGGTGGGAAAAGGCAGGTCAGGTGAGCAGGGAGGTGTGGGAGAAGGCTGGGGAGCAAGGCCTGCTGGGAGTGATGATACCAGAAGAGCATGGTGGCATCGGAGGAGACGTCTTCTCAGCAGCTATCACCTGGGAAGAGCAGTGAGTCGTCTGTGAAGAAAAAGACTGTCCTTCACATCTCTGACCAAACGCTGGTTTGGATTGTAAATGAGATCGGACTTTTTTTTTGTCTTCAGGATGTATTCCAACTGCAGTGGCCCGGGGTTCGCCTTGCACTCAGACATCGTCATGCCCTACGTTGTCAAGTACGGCAGCAAAGAGCAGGTTGAGCGCTTCGTTCCTGCCATGACTGCAGGGAAATGCATCGCTGCGATTGCCATGACGGAGCCGGGAGCAGGCAGGTCAGGAGCCCGAGTCCCTGGACATACAACGTCAAGTGAATCGCCATGCGTAACAGTAAAGTCATGTGACCACTTTTGTCTTTTCAGCGATCTTCAGGGCGTGAGGACAAACGCCAGGAAGGACGGCAGTGACTGGATCCTCAATGGAAACAAGGTATCGTCTCATAAACGCTAACGGGTTTTCACTGCATCTCCGTGTGAGCGTGAGGTCTGTTCTGTCCTCCTCAGGTGTTTATCACGAACGGTTGGATGGCTGATCTGGTGGTGGTGGTAACCGTGACGAACCGCGAGGCAAAGACGGCAGCACATGGCATCAGCTTGTTCCTGGTGGAGGATGGCATGAAAGGCTTCCAGAAAGGACGGAAGTTGGATAAGATTGGGCTGAAAGCGCAGGTGCTGCACTTCGGTGGTACCTGGATCAGTCACTGACTACGCTTGGATTGACAGGACGCTAACATTTACCTCTCAACGTTCCTTTAAAGGACACGGCTGAACTGTTTTTTGAGGACGTTCGACTGCCGGCTAGTGCTCTCTTGGGTGAACTCAACAAAGGTTTTTACTACCTCATGAATGAGCTGCCACAGGTGAGCAGCCGATACCTCCACACGTGGGAATTATTAACCAGCTGGGACTGGTTAATAGTTAAATCATGTTAAATCATGTTTTTTTTTTAAAATCACGGTTAAATCGAGCGTTTTTTTCCGTGCACTAGGAACGTCTCGTCATTGCTGACATGGCCATCGCGAGCTGTGAGTTCATGTTTGAAGAAACGAGGAACTATGTTTTGCAGCGGAAGGCTTTTGGTAAAACCATCGCTCACCTGCAGGTGTGTATGACAGAGTAACTTTTCTGAATAATTTCACTTGTTTCAGTTCATCCGAATGACATCACCACCCCAGGACCTCCAGTCTGGAGTCTTTGAAAAGGTTTTAGACCAGTTTGTCAGCATTTTTCAGAGAAGTGACTTCTGGGAAACTTAACTTATTCCTCAGACTATCAGCAGAATTCTCCTTATTTTTTACCCACGATCTCATGGACCCAGACAAGGTTCTGGTGCACCTTAAACAGCAGAACAGACCCACAGTGTGATGCTCCCACCCCCGTGTTTGACTGTGGGAACCGACGACATTTGATTTGAGTTTGTTGGGGATTTAATGTCAGAGCTTCATCTGTTCACATCTCTGAGCTTATCCAAACTTTTCCAATTTCCTCTAAACTATTTACATCTGGACAGGTAACGTCTTATATTTTGCGTTAGAAGCTTTATGGTACGTTCTACTTGACAGACCGTCCAGCACAAGTTGGCAGAACTGAAGACTGAGATCTGCGTGGGCCGAGCCTTCGTAGACAACTGCCTTCAGCTCCTCGCCGAGAAACGCTTGGATCCCTCCACAGCTTCCATGGCCAAGTACTGGTAAGAACCTGGGAGGACATCTCGCCTCGTTTTCATCCCAGCAGGCCACGCTGACTCTGTCCATCTTCAGGGCGTCGGAGCTCCAGAACAAGGTGGCCACTCAGTGCCTGCAGCTCCACGGGGGCTGGGGCTACATGTGGGAATACCCCATCGCCAAGTGAGTGTCCCGTAACCAGGAAAGAGCTTTTCTTTGCGTCCAGCTCTTTAACAAGCGGCCCAACTTGCCTGTTTGTGCTTTTCAGGGCGTTTGTGGACTCCCGTATTCAGCCCATCTACGGAGGAACCAACGAGATCATGAAGGAGCTCATCGCCCGCGGCATCGTCAGCCAGAAGTGAGATGTTCGGAGGGCTTCAAGGAGCCCTGGACAAGTTTGTCAAAGAATAAATGAAATCTTGTAAGGCACTAGGAAGTGAGAATGTACTGTAATTTTATCAGATGCCATAACACCCGACTGTTGGTAATTAGACCCACTTCTGCTTCAGTAATGTAGCGGTTATTGAGCTGCATCCAGACTTGTTCTGGTGCGGTTTTAGAAGTGTGGAGCACGGGAACATTGTTGTTGTTTTTTGATAGCACAAATCCAGATTTTCCTTTTTAAATCCATTTTTACCTCTTTTTCTGGTTCAGATTCTGATTTTGGTATCAGCCAACACTGGGTTTTATTTTAAAAATCAGTAAAAATAATAATAATAATAATATTGCCATTGTAATTCTAATACTACACAGATAACTCGGTCTAATAACTGCTGGAGCACGTTTTCTTCTCACTGTCAAGAGGAAATAACACATTTATATTAAAATATACTGGAAAGTGTTTGTCTAAATGTAACTATCAGAAACTGTGATTCGGATCTGCACGCTTTAAAAGTCCACTTTATAAAGTAAATGTCTTTTTCTGCTCTGTGGCAGTCGGAGTCAGCAGGGTTTTTTTCAATGCAACAATACTGTATTCCAACAAATCAGATGAAAGACTTTTGTTTGAACTCGTCACCGGGTCTGATGTGGTTTTACGTCACGCGTGTTTAGTTCTGTGTGGGGATTGGAGTGGCCTCAGCCTGCGTGGCTTCGCTCCCACCACTAGGTGGCAGCAGGAGACGAGGCGGTGCTGAATGGAGGCAGATATCTCTACAAGCTGCTCGCTGAGATCCTTCGTGTTGGCAGCATTTCTGGATTTTAGAGCTCAGACCCGGTTCGGTTCCTGTGCTGTGTCCGGTCCCGGGGGGGGGGCGGGGGGGGGGAAGCTGAGGACCCCACCCCACCCCACCTCACCTGCAGCTCCTGTTCACCTCTCTACTCCCCCATCCTTTCACGTTTCCTCCTCTCACTCTGCCCCTCGGGCATCCTTCCCACATTATCACCCCCACCACACCCCCCTCCCCTCCCCTCCTCACTCTCCTCCTTTTCCTCAGCAACAGCCACACCCCGGTGCTTCCCTCCACGGACAGAAAAATGCCCCCCACACCCCGTCCATCAAACCAGCTGATTATTCCGACTGAGTGGAACTCGAACCTTGATATTTCGCTCTGCACCTGCTGGGTGGACCGTATCAGTACTGATGAGCACTTCTGTTGCATATTTCCACCCCGCGGATGCTGCAACACGTCATCACCGGCAGCCCCACGTTGCGGGATCCTTGTGCGCGCGTACTGCCGCATTTACGGGAGCTTAATTTGCAAAGGGGGCGGGATCACGGGGCCCCGAAGCGCTCTCATTGTCACTCCAGCTCCCTCCACGCACAAGGGTGTTAGTGGTGCTCAGCTGCTCTAATCTGCAGGTAAGAAGTGTCACACTTGGGTTGCTAGTATTGAGAAGGAAACGAGGCTTTACGCTCATTCAGACTGAAAGAAGGAGGGAACTGGCGCGCAGTCAGCACGGCACCGGCTCTTGGAAAAGTTTCCAAATGCGTAAATTCATGTCGGAATTTCTGTTCCAGTAAAACTCAGCTGCGGCTTGCGCGCTGCTCTTGGTGTCATGTGCAGTTATGTGGATGGATTGAAGAGATTCTTTTATTAAATGTGTGTGAACTTTGATTATTTTGCTTTTGACAAAGCCCAGGCTGAGCAGGTGATGAATTGTTGCATTTGCGCGTTTTCTGCGTTTGTGCTGGTGGGCAGCTCCGCGCTGCGTCTTTTGTTCAGGTCCACGCCTGCAGGGTGCTGAAACCGACGCGGGGATCCCCACTTTCACGTCCACTGCAGACGAGGATTCAGCTGCAAGGGCAAGAAAACGGCGATGAAGTGACAGGAAAAAAGCCTCCAGATGACTGGAGATAAAATGATTTCTGTGCGTAAATCCCAGAAACACCCTGCTGGTGACCACGCATGGTGGGTTGTGGGAGTAGCCCATCTCAAGGAGCAACACCTTGCATCAGCAAAAAGGTGTAGTTCTTCCAAATCCGACCAAAAAAACAATCAGTTTTGACGGCAGTGATCCATCCATTTCTGAATGTTTGAGATCTTTCTGAGTGTGTTGCAGTTTCTGCTTCACATGTGCGTGTTTCAGTTGTGCTGAGGAGGCAGATTCCCCTCCACTGGACATCAAAGGGGGACTCATGCATGAAACATTCATATTCCACTTACGAAATGAAATCAATGGCTTCACATGACTGATAAATGGTTTATTTGTAGGTTTTTACCCAACAGGAAGTGGCCGGGAGGAAACATGACTTTCCAGGTCATTTCTGGAAGTCGGTGTGGTCTGTAGAGCTCGAGAGAGAATTCCTCCTTATTTGATCCCAGATTTGGTGTTTCCTAACTGCAACCTTTACCGAGTGCATTAGGAGAGCAGACAGGGGCATCAAGTCTGGCCTCCAAGCCCCCACGGGCCAGATTGGGCTGAGTCTAATCACTGGCAGAGTAATTGAAATGACCTTAATCAGGACACAACAGGTTGAGTTTGACCGCTTGCAGTTTCCGTCCAAATCCAGCGTGTACATGCGAATTACGTGCATAAGCCAAACACTTAGATGCGTCTTAGTTTTCCAACCGCTTGGAAACCCAATCTGCCGCCCATTTGGACCACGTTAAGTCTATTTCCTAATGTCAGAGACCCAAAACCGCAGAACCTTCGCACGCTCCAGTTAGGCCATCTTGGCTGCTGCTTTCCCATGGGAAGGGGCGCGTCCTGGAGTGTCGGGTGGGGAGCTTTGGGTGGACTTGCTCAGAGCTCTCCAGGCTGGTGGGATTCGTCTCCGTCTCCTGCTGCTCCACCTGTCTGAGGCCTTTTGTGCTACAGGTGCCTAATGGGAGCTGGCAGAACTGTGCCTTTAGGAGGGGATTAAGTGGACCGTGAGAGGGACATAATCTAATTCACCAACGTCAGAGAAGCAAGACGACCAACTGACCTCCATCTGGAGCCGACGTGGCACAGACTCCCCCTCAAACCCACGCCCTGCTTCCCAGTACAAGTCCAACCGGACTACCATGGATGACCTCACCAAGTGGTAGAAACTGTGTTTTGGTCCGGTGTCTTTTCACGAGGAACGCGTGGACTCTGATGACCAAAACTGTCACGCTGAATCTGCGTTCCAGACGCAGCTCAAACATCTGGTGAAAGGAAGATCTGTGCCTTTTAATTGAGTGTGAGATGTCAAGTCCACAGCGTAGATCTGGTGCCCGACGCGGTGACCTCCATGTTACCACGTGGGCTCTGTGATCGTTCATCCACACAGTTTGCCCTTGCACCAGGGACCCAGCCGTGGCTGACTGGCGGCAAAGTTTCCCAAACGAGCCCTGACAGGCCGTGTCACATTTCATTCCTCACGGACGATGCCCCTCCACAGAGAGGACATTCATGCAGGGCATTCCTGCTCTCCGGTATTGGCATCTATAACATTCTTTGATGCTCTGGCTTCCTGGCCGTGTTAGGTAATCCATGAGAAAAAGAAGAAAAAACCGCCTCTACATTTCTGAGAGTCCAAGTTTGACTTGGCTCCAGTCCAGTCCATCCATGTTTATCCATGTGCCTTCAGCTTCCGTCTTTTCCCTGAAAACCTTTCTTTTTTCGGAGCAGCTTGTTTGGACGCGTTCCATGCAAGAAAACTGCTGCTGTATGTTCACACTGATCCGTTGCAGGAAGTGCATGTGTCGCCGTCTCAGTGAGGTAATGACATATGATATGATTTTAGCTCAGCTTTAAGTCACAGTTTGTGGTTTCACGCCCTGAACCGACGCGCAGCAACTGGGCTGTTGATATGTACTGGATGATGTTATGGCGCCTTCGGAGGCTATATGTGTAGCCAGCTGCTTCTTCAGCGTGTTGTGCTTTTTTTTTTTCTTTTTGGGCATTAACTGTCACTATTTCCTTAAGTCTTTAAGGGTACAGTACAGAATCATGCTTCTTGGCTTTGTTCACAGCAGCTGATTGAAGGGATGGAGATAAAGGCGAGAAAGCACCCTGACCAGATTTTTTTTTTTATTTGGTTTTTTTCCTATTCCACTTTGGGTCCACTTTGATTTTCTCATAATTCTCGTCCAGTTCCACCTATTGGTCGTACATCGTACAGAGGTTGAAATACTCGTCCAAATACAATAATTATCAAACATCTGGCAACACCAGCCCCTGGTCGGCGTTGGACAAAGAAAAGTTGCAGTTCTTCGACGGGCCACTAGGGGCTGGCTCTGAAAGCGGGCCGATTTTTGGTTGAGCTCTTGTTTTGGAAGCAACATTTGAGTCGAGGAAGTTTGTACTGATTGGGTCAGAATGAGCATAAACTTATAATGTAATGAATTTCATGATTTTATTGTGTCATAGATGTTGTGACTGGTCGGGGACGTTCTGCACGGGTGAACGTGGTTTGAAATGCCAGGAGTACCAGACCCATTTAACAGAATTTTTAGGGCAGGTAAATGCTAGTAAAGCTCAGAAAGGTGGCAAAGTTTTATTGGTTTCTGTAATCAGAAAAGTCAAAGACATTTCAATGAGATGCTTTTTTTATTATTTATCAGATTTTTGTTATGAGCATCACTAAAGCAAAACATGTTAATCCATTTTCTTCTGGGATGTAAAGCTTTTTAAATTGACCTGAAATGGTGCACAGTTTCAGGTCGTTTTTACTGAAATCACATCTTTGTTTTTGTTTAGCTTGAAATCTTGAAGATGCCTGATGGGAAAACATAAATGTACTTGTCCATCTAAGCCAGAGCTATTTTAAGACTTTCCAGTAGTATTTTTGGCACCATGTGCCAGGCTGGTCTGATTTTTTTCTTTTTTCTTTTTGGACTCTGACCTTGCCCAACCACGAGAAGAAACCACAAATGAGCCTCAGCTCCTGCCGGGATGGACCACGAGCCTCCCGTTAGCCTGTAGCGAAGCAGCTATCCTACGTAGCGCCGGGCCTTTATGATTTCCAGATGTGTAAGCTAAACAGCTCGATTGTTTTGCCCCTCATCCTTTCACAAACAGCACACTGGCGGCGACTTCGCTCTGAGACATAGAGTGAAGTGTGCTGGAGGACTGAATGAGGCTCCTTGTTGGAGTCCATTTGTCGTTACAACGTACAGACTCTGTTGGGTTTCTCCATGCTTTTTTTTTTTTTGTTTTCAACTTTCTCAGTGGCATCTTAATGTGTGGGTTTCAGTTCAGCCATTAAGAGGAAAAGATTGGTGGTCGTGGGAATAAATCCCCAGAAATTCACAGGAATTGCTGCTCGGTGGATGGATGCTCTGGTGCAAAGGCGGGTCAGGGTCGTCCGTATTCTGGATGAGTGGGAACCGATTCATGGGAAGCAGCCCTCTGAAGCCAGTGTGAAACGCAGAAACAGATGTGCCAACAGTACATTACGTTCCTCTGGATGGCATGAACACAGCAGCTAACTGTGTAGTGGACATCCTGGCGGGAGTCCAGGAAGGGTTTTTCACTCAGACCACAGCTTAATGTGTCAGAAGATGGACCCAAAAGTCCACATCGTCTCTCAGATGTACTGAAGGAGGAAGCTGGGAAAAATGTGCAGGATGTCATTTCTGACCAACTGAAACTATTAGTTGATTAGTTACTGAGCTGATTTGACCAAAGATAAATCTTTATTTCAGGTGTTCATGATGTTTCTAGAACTAATAAACAATTAACAAATCTTCTGGTACATCTTCTGGCTGCTGCCATTTCCACCGGTACAGAACGTACCAAACATGACGGGAGGGAGGCGGTCTTCATGTGATGACTTATAAAGAGTGACTTTTGAGTACATAGCAACATAGCTCATAAAACCAACAGATTTTCATTGTCGAACCATCACAGCAGTCAGACATTGGCGTTCCTAGTCCGCTGGACACCATTTTGGATGTCTTTTGTTGAGACCCGTCTGGTCGTCTGGTTGGATGTTAACGCGGGACATCCAGAGACTGTTTCCTTTGTGTCCTTTTGTGCTGTCCCAGATTAATTCTTTGTGCTGAAGAGGAAAAGAATTAGGATAGTTGGCCAGGCTTGGGACATTTTTCATCGTGTTTTTATGGACTTAGCAATTAAAGTTGAGCTTAAAACGAGTAAAAATATGTTCAATTTGGAAACAATCGCCCAGGCACTACACTTTCATGGGCCTCTCATTCACAAGTGTCCTCCGGCCTGGACTGTCTGTGTTGTTGTGAAGCTCTGACAGTGCCCACTGCTTTATTGGGGCCATCAAGGGCCCCCCTCACCACGGCAACCCCTGCCATGGAAACCAGCCTCTCAGAAGAATGACCCCTTTAACTACGAGTCTGTGGACCCTCGCTGTTGCTCTGTGTAGTAAAAGGATACGAGCAGAAGCAAGAAAATAGTCTTTTTATTTTGACCTTAAAATGTGGAGAGAGAAAAAGTTTGACCCCTCGGCATACCGCGGTCGTTTAATTGCTATTTCCATTTTCGTCATTTCCTGGGGTGGACACTTCTTAATTACAAGAAAGTGGAAAATCTTTGCTTGTTTGTTTTCATTAGGAACAAATTCTTCCCGCAAGTAATGCTGGTAATTCTGGTCAGCGCAGGGCCGTGCCGAGTCGTCTCCAAGGTCCGCTGAGGTTGAGTGGGATGGGTTGAGAGCCCCGGGCCCCCTCCTAAAGTCAGTTAGCATAAATCTCCACAGAAAGAGGGGCTTTTATTTTGGGATTTGAAAGATTTCGGTGAGAGGCATCTGGGGGAAGGAAGGTGTTGTTCTCTGCCACATTGTGCCTGGTGACGGGGAGAGATTTGTATTTCTGGCTGTCATTGACCCAGCGAGGTCGCCCCATTGAACGCCGACAGTGGTCGGTAATAAACCGCTCATAAACTCAAGAGCTGGCGGCCCAGCAGATTTCCAATGTGGAGCAGTAGGAAAGTGTGAAACTTGTTGATGACTTTTAGTTTTTTGACTAAAATCCTGATCAAGCCAAAGAAACTGTGTGGGGAAAAATGGTGCAAAATAAACAAAAAAAACCTCACAACAAAGCAAAAACAAAAAAAATCTGAGAACAAATTTTAGCTAAGTTGTCTCCCGTCATACACGGGTTTTCTGTTATTTCACTCGCGCTCCGTGTAGTTTGGCATCCACGTGTTACAGAGCCCCAGTTACACAGTAAACCTTATATTCACTGGTTTTATAGATGACACGGCGAATGCGGCGGATTCTGTTCAGTTTCTTGGTCTCAAGGGAACGACACTGAACGATTTTTATGCACAAGTCAGGGACCAGGGTTTTATGGTTTTTCCATGCGCGTAAACGGCGTTCCCGAGGTCATTTCTCCCGTGTCAGGATCATGCTGGTTGGATCATTTTGCTTTGGGATAGCCGGCCTTGGAAACCAATGAGGGACCTCCACCGCGCCAATGCGCTCATTGTTGATACCAGCATGTTTTCCCTGACCGGGGAGCAAGTCCAAACATCGCAGACGTGAACTTCAAAGCAGCTTCTCAAGGTATGCGCCCTGATCTTATCTGAGCTGGCGTCGCGTCTACAGTGGCGTCAAGCCCGATGGCCATCTCAGGCTTGTTTCCCTGCTGTGTCACTTCTACGTCTAGTGAAACATATCTGGCTACTATAATCAGAGGACGGGTGCGTTTCTCCTGAAAACTCATCACTTTAAGCCACCAGCTTTCCCCGTTCCTTAAGTCGGAGCGTGGCAGGCTGTCAGTTATTGATTTTTGTCTCTGCAGAGCCGTCTTCCCCTCAGCTCACCTATTCCCCGACTCCTGTGGACAAGCAGGAGGAGATGGGGGACCCCCTGTGGATCAGCATGCTCACATTCAGATGCTAATCCCACGCCATCTGCTTTTTCTTCCGCGGAGGGAGGTTACATGTGATGCCTTCATGTCCGTGAACTCTACTTGACAGGGAGGAAAATCCCCAAGCTTCCTGCACCCCGTTTTCCTCCAAACATGGGTCATTACTCGAAGCAGTCCACAGAAAGCACCTCCTCCTATCCTGGGGCAGTGGACCCATGGATAATGGGTTTCTTTTCCCCCACTACTCGCATCAGGGAGTCAAAAGGCCTTCCGGCCAGATGACTTAATCGGCGGTGGCGCTGTGTCGTGGGCTGGCCGAAGCCGCCAACAGATCAAACTCAGCAGATGTGATTTACACGTAAACTCGGAGGCGCTGGAGTTTGGCTCCCACTCGTTTTGAGTAGGAACACTTCTCAGACGTGTTTTCTGAGTGGCTGCACCTCGACGGGTGTGAGTGGGATTGTTCTTGGATTTACAGCTCCACGATGACATAATTGAGCGCGTTTTGGCGGTCGCTGCTGGAAGTTCCAGTTTATGGTTGCAGCATGTATTTAGAAGGCAGCTCGCTTTGAATATTACACGATATTTCCTGGTCAGCTGTATTCTGCGGTTTATCCTTAAATGGATGAGGCCTAATTGTGGTTTTCATCTATAAAAAGACTTGCATGGCACCCCTGTGTTTTTTACTGACAAATTTAGGCAGACAGACAGTTTCACTGGTTCACACAGAGAAATAAAAGGCTGTTTCTCAGATGTTGCTGTTGGATGTGCAGTTGACAGTGAAAACTTAAAGGGAAGTCTTAGTTGCTCCAGATTATTCAGTCTGAGTTGCTATTTGAGGCAAATCAAAAGTTGGCTCTTTTATGATGGAAAAAAAATGTTTCAACAGCCTCAGATTTTCATATAACTGAAATGAAATAAAGATATTTTATTAAGGATATTACAAACTTTACATGCTGAAATCTATGGTTTTCCTGTGCGATGGTAGCGTAAAGCTACGTCCGCCGTAGGAAGCAGGAAGTGAATTTGGTTGCAGTTCCTCCACTGACCACTAGGGGGCTCTAACAGCCAGTCAATCTCTATTGACTCCTTGTTTAAATGTCCATCTTTGTAGCAGAAATTAGCATATTTATGGTTTGGTTTCAAAAATAAAGCATTAATCTCAGTAGCGAGACTTAACATCTGTGGCAACAGTACGCAAACCCATGATATAACCTATGATGCTAAGCCAAGCTAATGTGGCTAACTGGCAGTAGCTGACTTCACAACAAACCTTCTGAGTTTTGACTTTCTTTTGCTTTTTGCTTCCTACACAATATTTGTCTTCATGAGCATTTGGTCAAAATGACTATAAAAAAAGGTTTGACACTTCTCTAATTTTTCATTTCAAGCGGCCCCAACAGTCATCAGTTGCAGACGGGAAGTCTCATGTGAAGATGCTGGTGTCCTAAGTTTATCAGGGATGGAAGACTGGATGACAAAACAGTGATGGAAACCTCACATCTATGATAAATGTGTCAAATATACACAGGAAGTGAAAGCCTTGTATTCCCAGATCACGTGAGTCCATCAGGAAGCTGGTTCAGGGACAAACAGGAAAGAAATCCTTCAGATGCTGGATGCAGCATCCTTTTCTCACTCCGTGTTCTCACCACTGATTTGGCGCCGCTCCACGCTTCTCAAACCAGCATGCATTTCACCAGAGGTAGCTAGCATGTTCTCAAACCCGGCTATATCCCGCAAATGGGCGGCGTCCCGTCACCAGACGTGTGAACCATTTATGATCTGAACCACAGAGACACGGGCCGGAGATTCGAGAGGCTTTAATCTCGCTTCCACATCTGACGAGTGAAAACACAGCTCCCCGTCTGGTTGAGCGTGCCCAGCAGCATTCCCCGTGTGTGTGTGTGTGTGTGTGTCTGGTCGTGTAAACCAAAGTGACACTCAGACGGTTGCGTAGGGAAGGATGTCAGTCTCCTGCAGAGCCGGCAGCTCCGTGGATGCTGATGATGTGCTGACACCATCGCTGCTGCGAGCCTGCTCCTGATGGATGAACTCACCTGCTCGCTCTCTCGCTCTCCCGCTCGCTCTGGATCCCTGTCTCCTCCGTGTCATCACTTTTACACTAAAACACTGCTCAATTACTCAGCTGAAAAGGGGAAGTTGCATATCAGCAGAATTTCCCATCCACTTCATGTTAGTTCATGATTATTTAAAGCAGCACTAAAAAAAAAGAAGAAAAAAATGGCGGTTTTGATTGCACTTGATGGAACATTGGCAGAATTTTGGTTTTTATTTGGGTCCTGTTCCTACTGTCAGCAAAAAGCAGCCAAAGTAATGCTGAAGCCTGTTCCCGGCTGTCTTTCACCACATTTTATGACTTTTCAGCCGGTCCGGTATGACATTGGTTCCCGACCACACCAACCCAACTTATAGTTACAGTCCTGCAAAAAAGAACTTTGTTCTCTTGTAATCTCTCTATTGTAATCATTTTCAGTTTCTTTACTTTTTTCTTTACTGTCTTTAAATTATGCCCTACTGATCCTGATAGTCAAGTTCAAGCAATTTCAGATTTTTTTTTTCCAGTGAATACCCACAGAAGGTTTATTTTATTAAATTAAGCTGGAAACAATTAAGAACCTTTCAAGTATCTTCTTAAATAAATTTATCATGAAAGAGGTCACTGGGTTTAATAAGAAGCTGAATAAACTAGAATCAAAATCTTATCACATGTAATTTTTATACAAATTTTCCATAATAATTTTAATATAAAACGGCAATAGTCCAATTTGTGTGTGTGTTCCTAGCAAACATATAGCAGAGTTAAAATAACTTAATAAAATAAACCTACTTGGTTTCCAGTGAGTGTGGAGCGAGTTAGGTGGATGTTCTTCATGTTGGAAAATGCTCAACTCACTAAAACGTACACAGCAAAACTCTCAGAAAGTTAAAAAAAAAGCCTTTTTTTGTGTTTTAGACTGTTTTGCTAGTTTTAAGAAAATTTTTCTAATCTCATTGAAAAAGATATTTTTGCTTGAAATAGGACGATTTTGAATAAATATCTAGAATACGAGGCTTATTTTAGGATGGGCTGGGTCTTTTTTTTTTTTTTTCCAGTGTAGATCAACTCCTTACATATTGGCTGATGTTAATGTTCATATCTCCCACCATTCAAACCATCAGAAAACGCTAAACTTGAATTATTTAAATTGTAAAACTCTGAGCAGAAACCCATTGCTTTCCAGAAAGAACATTAGTCCCCTTTAGTCTTTTATTGTTTTATCTGTTAAAGTTTATAGAAAAAAAATGCAGCCATATTAGATATAATATACATTTAATTATATATTTTGTGGAAAGAAGAGACCAAAACAGAGATTTTAGGTTTTATTTCAAAGTTTTATTGGTTGGTTTTTATGAAAGAGCAAAGCTCTGAGTTCCAGTACCAAGTGTTGAACACGGTGGTGGTGGTATCATGGCTGTGGCTTGTTCAACACCACCTACATCAGATGGAATTGATTCTGAGTTACATTTGCAGACTTTATAGGCAAATACAAGTAAACCTGTTTAAGCACTGAATTTCAAGAGAAAGTAAGGAAAATAGTGAAACTCGGCACAAAAACATGAATAAAACAAGTGTTCTGAATTATTAGAAACTTATTGTAAACTTTTGTAGTTGCAGTTATAGTTGCTCACTTAAAGTACTTGAATACAGTTTTAACATGTCTTAAAAAGAAAAGGTGACATCTGTGACATTTGTTTGTGCTTTTTTAAATTTTTTTTAATGAATGATGTTGGATTTGACAGTAACATGGAGTATCCATTCAAGCCTCTCATTCTCAGCTTCAGCGGTACCAGTGTCAGGAGGGTTAATAGCAATGAAAGGAGTCTTTAAAGAGATGATTTAAAAAAAAAAAAAATCTCTTCAAATCCCATCTGAGAGTTCAGAGTGCTCTAAGCGTTGATTTCCCATCAGCCACCTCTTTGCTGATGGAGAGCTCAGCCACCGCAGTCCGTGGGCCTTCCTCCTTCCTTTAACTTTGCTTCCAAATGCAACTGTAACCATGGTGACTCATCTCACTGTCATGGAAACAAAGCGTTGCGGCACCCTTGAACCCCACGCAAACCCGGAGCCCACACAGCTTCCCCAGCTGCGCCTTAAACTATTGATGGATTTAAAGGTTAATTTATCGCTGTGATCTGAGACCGTTTTCTCTCTTACTGTAAGTGCAACTTGCTCATCACCTTTATTTGAAGTCTTTCTGCTGACGCGGCGAACGAAATGAGCAGAAAAATGGCAGAAACTGTAAGAAGTTCGAGAGGAGATTGAATCTCAGACCCAAAAGGGTTTGGCTCCAGACGCTAATCCTGACAAATCCTTTTACTTTCATGTTCTGCGACGGGACACGACGGCGGATCTGACTTCGCAGAGAACCCAGAAGTAATCAGAGAGACATGTCCTGAGCTGCAGCTGGCTCCAAGCATGGAAACGTCAAAGCAAATTAATGACAAATGACCTCACCCTTGCGTCCCTCAAGTGCAGGAACTTGTTTCAGAGCAAACCTCCTCGTCGGTGCACTGAACCTGTGATGCTCCACTGCTGCTCATTCTTAATAACTGCAGTCCTCACTTCATCCTGTTTGGTTAATGGAAGATGGATAATATTTGAAGTCCTCAGGGCCCAAACATGTTATTGCCCCCCTTCTTTTCATACCATCCGGCTTCTCACTTTGACCACAACATTGAGGCATCACTTCCACTAATAGCCTGCACTTAGTCAAGGTGAAAGCCTCGCGGAGGCGCTTCCTGCCGCCACAGGAACTCTGTGGAGTGATGGCAAACATGACCACTCGTGTTTTCTGTTGAAATACAGCTTGAGAGGCGCTCTAATTGAGTTCATTGAACAGTTATGTTTCCCTACATTATCACTCACCCAGGCCCCGTCAGCACCACAGCTCTTGACACTCTTTGTTTCTTGCCTGCGGCACTGCGGTTCACTGTTAAAGGGCCAGTCCACCGTCTGTGCAGGTTCTGACTTCTAGATGACAAACTAAATGTACAGGTGATTCCAAGCAGCCATTGTTTCACGTCATTTTTAACCTCATCAGCTTATGGGGGTCCCCGCTTCACCAGTGGAGTGTTTCCATTTTTACTCCACTTCCAGGGTTACATACAGTATAACATGTAATATATTTAAAAAATGAGAATAAAAACAAAAGAATTTGAAAGGAAACCAACAAAAACTTTTTTTTTTCATTTTAGTTTGGTTTCTAAATGCCATAAATAATGGAGGGAACAACACAGCTTCCTATAATGACCCCTGTTTCGTCGAGTTTGACTGGTAAATCTAGTGTTTGAGGTTTTTCTTAATGAGATAAGTATGACTTTGTAACTGTGCAAATCATATGGCCTGAAACTAAAAATAATGTCATTTCAGATCAGTGATAGCCTGGCC
Source organism: Zenarchopterus dispar (assembly GCA_028564865.1). Lineage (NCBI taxonomy): Eukaryota > Metazoa > Chordata > Actinopteri > Beloniformes > Zenarchopteridae > Zenarchopterus > Zenarchopterus dispar. Next base: position 3,595,917 of record JAOWBL010000012.1, read on the forward strand.
AACAATACCCACTGACTTTGTAAAAATTCACTCTTAAGAGGTGGTTCAATCTCAGCGGGGTGGAGGGAACGTCCAAGAGCCACCATCCAAAACAACCAAAATCAACACATTTCTACAGCAAAACAGTCATCATCTGGTGTTCCTTCTCCACTCCACACCGTTTGGATTTCCTTTGCTGATACCAGGCTGTCCGTCTTTTGTTTGCTGCTTTGTTTCTCTGGTTGATTACATGTCTATCGAGTGGCACTTTATCAGGTTTCAGGTTGCTGAATGTTAGAGGGACATTCAAGGATTTTGCTTGGCCTCGGAAAAATATGACTTGCAGAGAGAAACTTTGCAGAAACAACAGGCGTCGCCAGCTTCACCAGGACATATATCTTTTCCCACTAAATGCCATAAACTTTGTCATATATGGGAACCTGCTGGCTTACACGCTGTTTTTCATCCCATTCAGATATAGACACAAAACATTAGCTGCCTGGAGGTTTGGAAAACTGGTGTCACAGTTGCAAGAAAAAAGGACATGTATGGTCCAGGCAAAGTGTTTGTTCTGAACAAAAATAGCTGGGAAAACACAACACATTGTTATTTATTTGTCATGAGTGGTGCTTGCAGTTTTCCCCTCATTCATTGTGGCCAAAACTCCACATCATGTATCTACCCAAGCCTCCTGCCATGACTCATTCTTGTTTGGGGGATGTGAAGAAGAAGAAGAAGAGGAGGAGAAAAGCGTGGGCTTGCTTGTTTTGGATTCTCTCCTGACGAGGTGGTTTTCTCATGTTTGAGTGACGAAGTTCCCCGGCGAGGGTTTGACAGTTGTTGACTCTGACTGAGCAGTGTTTGTTGTTTATTGGTGTTAACGCTTGGCTGCGTGTTTGTGTGCCAAGCCGCTGACCTGCCACGGCGGGATTCTCATAGTGCTCATTTACTATATTTGACTGCTGTGTATGCTGTCAAATATAGTAACGGCTCTATTTCAGCGTGCCCTGCGTCCATGCTTGAAAATGACTGAAGTAGTAGGTGTGTGTGCTCCTTTGTGACATCCTCCTCCTGTGCAGCTGGCCTCAGCCGGACCCTGATGACTTCCAGAAGCTTCTGGCCTTAACTCGGCCCCGGTGACACGAGTGCCCTCTTTCCTTCAAGTCCAAACTCTTCAGTCTTGACCTAAATGCTGCTTGATTTAAGAAAAACAGTCCAGTTGGTGCAAGAAGCAACATCTGGCTTTTTTAACTGAGGAAATCATGGATGTGCTGAAACATGTAGTTCCTTAAATGACCACCAGGGGCTGGCTATTTATTTGGATTGATTAGGATTGGGTGGTGGTTATCTTTTGCCAATATCTAATGTCCTCACAAAACATATATTTCAAGCTGGCTTGCCTTCCTTTTCCAGGATCTAATGTTTAACTTTGTCTGCTGGGCCTGAATTCACCAACCTGACGTCTGTCTGTCCCCCGCCGCTGCAGCTTTGGGACTCGAAACCGCCGTGTCTGACCACTCCTACCCAGATCACAGCGCTCCCTGTGTAGGTGCTAATTCACAACAGATGGCTCAGATCTCCCAGAGACAGGAAGAGGCTTAGAAAAACGGGACATCCTTACTCCAAATTACCACCGTTTACCTTTCCCTCGGTAGTAACCTGCCCTTTCAGAGATCCACAGAGAAGTGACATTTATAAGAGAGAGACTGGAGGCAAATGCGAGCTCTTTGTGCCGCCTTTGATTCATTAGTTCATTCTCATTTTCCATTTAGTTTCGGTTCTCTCCGTAGGTGTGAGTTTGTTGTCGCTGACCTGTCTGGGTTTGTTTGTGTGCTTTTATGTATTCAGGCAGCCTGCAGGTGCAGATGCTTATCATGCAGCCTTGCAGACAAAAAAAAGACCACTTTTTTTCCTTGCGAGTGAGCACCACTTGAGAAAAAAAAAAGTGTCTCCATTTTACTCTTGTAGATTCCTCACAATACAGATAACGCCAATGTTTGAGAGTTGGAACAACAAAGGGACACTCTTGTCCTCCACTCCTTCAAGACAAACCACAATCTTTTCCTTCTTCTGATTTGGTCGTTTTGGTTTGAAAGCTGTGACACCAAATTCCTGATTGAGACTCCCCAGAGCTACGGTAGAGCTATGGTTTGTGAAGGGTTTGATGGGATTGTTGTCCTGGTCCCATTTCAAGGTACGCCAACCTGGACGGGTTCGGATCACGCTTGTCGTCCAACCACACGGTTACAGCTCTGGCAGTCCTCGTTTCTGATGTTTCCGTAGCAACATCTAAAAGGACGGCGGGTTCAATCACAATAACTTAGGCGTGTTACATCTGACTAAACAATCAAGCCTTGTTCAAGTTTTAAACCATCTACCCATTTCTGAGTGAACCAGGGTTGACCAGAGTCCCTCGCAGGTCAAAATGAGCCTCAAATCCACTCTTACAACAATCTGTGGATGATGTCACAGATGATGTCATGGAGGGTTTGTCCAATAACTTCATATAACTTCTTTGGTTTATTTTTAAATATTTGAGCGTAAATGTGACACACAGGAACTTCAAACCCAAAACTGGAGAAAAAAAAGGTGAATTTCCTCCCCATTATGTTGAGAATTGTGTTGAAGGTGTCTAATTTCATTTCAACAGAAAACAAAATGTAAACCCTGTCAGTCGTGGGAGCTCTCAAGGCTTCTGCTGAATTCATAGATGCACATTTTAAGAGTGTGAAAGTTTTATGATGTTTAAATATTCCAAAATTAGTAGCAGTTATGACTGTGAGAAGGTCCTGCATTACTTCAGAGAAGTAGGAATCCGTTTTCCAGTGGAAATGGGAACTTTTTTTTCTATTACAGACCCTGCCAAGTTTTAATTTATTTTTTTTTAACTTTTTTATTTCTATCTTAACTTACACACTCTGAAATCTCGTATCCAGAAAAACCCGCTATTCCCATTTTTAAAATTGATAGGGACCATATAATTTTTTTTCTTTTTTAATAAGTTCTGAAAGGTTTATTGCTGTTTTTGTTTCACATATTGTAAACCGAGTATGTGGTTGTTTTTTATCACGGAAAAAGAAAAAAAAAAACATCTGAAGCAAACAGCCATGTTGTAGGACGTTTATCACACTATTTAAAACTACACGACCCTTTTTGTCTCTCCTCTTTATTGGACTTTTACAAGTGGAATAGAGGGGCAGCATTCCCCATATGTTAAAAAAAAAAAAAAAAGTGAGTTGGGATTTCTTTTTTTCCACCGGTGGAGTAATGTGGGATCTTGTACAGTAGCCTGTGTTGGAGTTGAGCCGCGGGTGTAGAGACGACTTCAAAGCCCCCGGCTACACCCTGTGGTTAGCATAAAGCCAAAAAGGCTGGAGTACACGCACGTATACACGTGCACACACAACCTGGCAGACTGTTAATATAAATAAAACACTCTGTGTACTGTAAGACAGGCAGACGCCCTCACGCACGTGTTTATTTAATTCCATAAAAACGAGTGACTCCGTTCTTACTCCTTAACTCTAAAAAGTCCAAAACACATGGCCCCTCCACTTTTTCTTTTTTTTCTTTTTTTTTTTCCTTTAAAAAGGCGCTCAGAGACATATTTCACATTTGAGGAATTTCCTGTTCTGCTTTTATCAGACAGGAATAATCGTCCAAAAACAGCACACACACACACACACACACACGAGCTCCGAGCATCTTTAGCCCATCAGCGTGCAGGACAGGATGTGTGGATAAGCTCCCACACTGGGTTATGCATACGTACATGAGTGATGAGACAAAATCTACCCCCAAGAGACCAACTCTCTGGGCGGTAGAGAGGAAAGATGGCTCCCCCTCCATCTCCGTCAGTGTGGTGGTCCAGGGGTTGCATACAATGGCCACTGGACATTATCTGTTGTCAGTTTTTTTCTTTTTTTTTGGTTTTGTGAATGGCCAGCTGCTCATTGAGGTGGTGTTTGACGCTCGCTCTTGGCAGACGGACCGCCTGCTATTTGCTCTCGGCAGTAACGGCAAACAGGAAAAGCTGCGCTTTCAGGAAACCACTTGTTTTTTCTGATGTTCTCGAGAGCTTGACACAAACTGTGCCACAGTCGTGCCCCGAGAATGATAATGAGCAGCTTGGCTGTTAACATGCCTTTTTGCGTGGAAAGCTGTGTCAGTATAATTATAAGGTAAACATGTTCTGCTCCCGGGAGCTTTAATGGACTTCGGGTCAGGTCAGCCGGGATGTTGGTCTGCCGTAACTGAGCAGGGTTCAGTCACCTAACGTGGACGATAATCTTCATATAAACACTGCTGAATCATAAGCTGATAAGAAAATCTGTTCTGAATGAACTTAAATTATAAAATGTAGAAAAGGCTTTTTTAGTAAGGTTAAAGGTAGGGTAAGTAATTTCTAATGCAAAATACTTTTGATAGCAACTTTTGTTTACTTTTGTTTATGCAACTTATTGAGGTTTTATGGAAGTGTCTGTTGCACATTTTGGCCAAAACACCTTAAGATGCAAAATAACAGCTCCCTTTTCTTTCATGCTGTTTTAGTTTTATGCAAATGGACTATCTCTAGGGGGCGGAGTCACCCTCTCTGCTCCTCCCTCTCCTCCACATTATCTTCATGCTTTGCAGAACCAACTACCAAAGTGCAAAAAATGCATGTTGTAAAGTTCAGAGAGGACAAAGATGAAGTTGGATAATTCTGCTTTCATCTGGGTCTGTGATGTCACACAAACTCTGCAAATCTGAACGCGTCCTTCAGTCACATGTTTTCAGGTCTTATCAGCCCAAACAAAATGACAGAGTTGTGCTGTGTTGGATTTTATTTATTGGTTGATTTTAAGTTATTAGTGATGTCACAGCAAAATATATTCAGTCAGAAACTGAGAAGAAGTCATCATGTGTCTCCTTTAAAGGTAATCGCGTATAAAAATGTTATTAATTAGTGCCAATGTCTACAACCGGCTGATGATTTTCTTCAATTTAGGTATTTTATGCAGTATATCATTTGGACAATTTATTTGACAAATTTAATATTTAACCTACTAGAAAAAAATAATTCCATAAAGATGATTCAAACATTTAACATGATTGTTTTTGTTTATCCTTTCTGGTGGCCAAATCCACCATTACCAGTTGGAACTGCCACTAAAGCTTCATAAAAGTCTGATGTAGTGCAGTTAATAAAAATAAAAGGTTATATTTGTAAATCTAATTTACATGAATAAACCACATTTGAACAAAATGACATCAGCCCGACCTTGAAAATCGCCGGTGGGAGTATCACTGATTGCTGCATCTGGGCCAGAATCTCTCAACTTAAAGAATAAAGTAAATATTTTGGAAGGGCCAAGTCAAACTCTGGAGAATATAAAGCAAATAGTTCGGAAGAATGGGCTATAATTCCTGGAAGTTTATTCTCGTGTGGTGATCAGCAGCGCGAGCCGTGGTCCTGCTGTTGTGTCTGTCCACAGACGGGTGGAGTGGATCAGCTCCCGAGTCCCGCCTACGAGCTTCAAACAGACTTAGCTGTGACCTCTGAGGTCGGAGACCTGAAACCAAACAATAAAACCAGGGAATGGCTTGAGTGCTGGGGAGGGAATTCTGATGAATGAGGCAAATAAAAACGAGATTCTGGACAAAGAAACGTTTGACCGACTGATCAAGATGATCGCATATCAAAGGAAGTGATTTCATCTAATAGCTCTGAAATCCACGGCTGGTGGAAATATTTCTGTTGTATGAGCGACGGCGCCTGAGAAGGATTAGTGGCCGCCAACCTTTGAACAGTGAGATCAGTGTAGATCTGGGTCATTAGAGCGCCACGCAATTAAACTGAATGGACTTTGCTAAAAACATACGATTAAACAAGCAGACAGTGCTGCATTTTTCCCCCCAAATTTTGAGGGCAATAGACGTGATTGTTGGAACTGGACTTAGATTTCTTGTCTGAAATCGATTGCTCCAAACTTCCTGTTTGTGTGAGAAGTGATCCAATTAGCCCATAATGTACATCCGCCAGCACGAGTGATTACGAGGTCTGGATAGCAGCGCGGGGGCCAACCTCAAGCTTTACAGTGCAGCAAAAAGAGACTGAGATCTTTGACTGCTGCACTCTTATTTTTAAAGCTCGTACTCTCCCGTTCTGTGTAATTTATTAAAAAGCTACAAAGAATTGGCAATCACACCTATATTGAGGAAAAATCAGAAACGAAACGATTAACTTAAAGGCTGTCACATCATGAATGAAGATACCATCTTCTTCTGTTTTTGGATCTGGGACTGAACTTTAAGCTCATTCTGTGTTTTTAGTTGAGTTAAAGGAAGTACATGATCTTAAATTTTTAAGAATTTTGACCCAGAAAAAAGAAAACATCAAAGTTTTGATGTTGACCTTGTCTTCATTTGTGATAAATTTCACGGCCTTATACCATCCTAATTCCAAAAACATTGTGTAAAAATGTGGCCTGTGGTAGTTGGGACCACTTTATTTCACCCCATACATCTGGAATAGGCTCCAACTTCTTTGAGAGGCAGTCAGAGAGAAAACTCTAGATTTTGTGTAACGACCCCAGAGTAATGTTCCTGAGCAAAAAACTGCAAATACTTTGAATAAGATGTTGACTGTACACAGATGGAGAATCTGGATATTCCATGCTCCATACAAGACCAGAAAATCAATACTGGATACCTTCTGGAAACCACTGTCTAAGAACATAATTTGACTTCCACAAAAATTTGTCAAAAAATGCTACTATTTGTGAGCCAAAACCGACTTAAACTGGACTGAGGGACAGCAGAAAACTGTCTTGTGGTCAGATAAATTGTCCACAAATCATAGACGCCACTTTCTCCAGACTAAAGACCAGAGGGACCATCTAGCCTCCGTCTCTTATGGGGTGGGGGTGCATTAGTGGCACTGCAATGGACATCTTGAACATATAAAAAGAGAAACATCAATGCTGCAGAGTATATAAAGGCTTTAAACCTGAATGTTCTTTTTCAGGGAAGGCTTTGCATCCTTCAGCAAGACATTACTAAACACAATATTCCATCTAATACCCCACTGGAAAAAAATGGACCTGTCCTATTTTTTCAGACATTTTGCTGACCCTAAATTCAAAAGGTCCCCTGTTATTTTTCTTAAGATGATAAATTCCCTCAGTTTAACCATTTGATATGTTTTTACTGTCCAATAGTGAATAAAAGTGGGTTCATCAGATGTGCCAGTCTTTGCATTCATTGGACTTTATTGTCCTTTTGCACAGTGTCCTGCTGTATTGATGCATTTTCACTGCTACTTGTCCAAACTTATGTCCTTCAGTACTTTATTTTATATATATATATTTTTGAATAATTCATGCAGACTCCCCCAACAGTTAAGGTTATAAGGTGAAAAACAGAGCCGCAAAGACAGATGGGAACCACTGAAAGCACCTACTGTGTCCTCCCAAGACCCTTAGACGGATCTGCCAGCTCAGTGAGACCTTAAAACGCTCAAGTAGCTTGTGCTAAAAGAGCAGTTTTTAAAAAGCATGAATCATGCTTTCATTACAGATCCGATTCTGTGACAGCTCAGCAAGCCTCTCTTCGGGTGTGATGATAACATCAGCCAGCCTGAATTACATGAAATCCAGTCTTCCAGTCAACACCTGTTTGTCTTTCCGCCGAAGCAGATGATGGTTAACTTGCTGGATTTATGCAGTGTGGTGATTTGCTCGGAGTGATGCCTCCGTCGCAGGCTTATCCAGGCTGCCTTTGTGTGCAAACAGCAGGTGTTTACAAGGCTGATAGGTGTTGGATTTGCAGGCCAAACAGGAGCCCTGCAATATGAGAAACCACATAATATTCTTGAAATTATGATTCATTTGATGTCGAGAAAAATTTTGGAGTATGAATTGGTTGGTCTCTAACAGCAAATCAAAACGGTCCTCTATCAAATGAGAAATTTTTCTGATCCATCCAAATCTGGATGAAGGGGTTTGTACATATTACAGAGGGGATGATCCACTCGGCTAATCCTTACCATAGTGAGTTTGGGTTCGTCCAGTGACTTGACTTCATTCACCAGCCCATTTTCAATGCAGCAATGAGATTGACCTACCTTTTAATTCTGGATTAGACGGTAAAACTTTCCGCTGTGACCATATGTCTTAACATGCAACAGGATTTAAATATCCTTAAAAATATGTGGAATTCCTGTTTGTTTCACTTTAGTATGTATTAGTTCCCTGATGAAAGACATGTTGGAGAAAATGTATATCTGGCATGCAGTGAAGGTTCTGCTCTGTCTGTGGACGGTGAAGTTCAGGCAGACTGGAGTTAGTGCCGCTCTGTGGGAGATTAGAGGTTAGTGACTTGGGTTGTATCTGGCATCCCCTGAAGGTGGCAGACACAGACAGGGCAGCGATGGGATCCCTTCTGTCCACATTTGTGATGTAATGTCAACAGTGAAATAAGGTGCTCATCAGCAATGCTCATTCTTCTCACAAATTAATCATTTGCTGTTGCCAAGAGCAAAAAAAAAAAGAAAAAAAATCCTTAGGTGCAAGCGAGATCCTGCTTTCTTACTAATGACCTCATCTTGGGTGCAAGAGGTCACTCCACACATGTAAAACTGTCTGCTTGGTCACCGCTGGAGGAAATTTGCAGCCTCTCGCATGAATTTGCAAGTCATTCTTTTGTGAATCACTATGAATTTTTGACATTATTAGACTTAAAATGAGCAATCATTGGATGTTCAATGCACCCCCACCTCCAACTAAATTGTAAAGACTCAAATGACCTGTCAGTTACGACTGCCCTCCAGCGGTAGCCAGCTGGACCCTGTCGTGCACGTGGAGAGGTCCTATTTCTGCATCCAGAAATTATTGCTTTGTCAACAGGAATTATATAACTAGCTTGTAAGCATGTTTTATTGTGCGCTTGATGTTTGGCATAATTGTAATCACAATATATTTCTTCTCCTTTAAGCTTCTTCCAACCTTCCTCTTTTCTTCTTCCTTCTTATCTCCCCTCTCTCTTTCCTCAGGCCTATGTCCTATCCTGCCTGATTCATTGTGAGCACCAAGCCCTCTTAAAAAAGTGACTTTTATCTCACAGTTGAATTTATTTGTAAGATTATTCTTCAGCTGCCTTTATAAAAATGTCTAATTTTCTTGCTTTAAACTTACTCCAGCCCTCACTGCTGACAGTTTGATTATAGTCTCACACTGATGGCTCTTTCTGCCTCCCTGAAGCAGGACAAGCTAATAGAGGATGTGGAAGGAGCAGGCCAGACTCGCTCTGTTCCCTCTCCCCCTCTAATTTTTAAAGTGGTTTTGGGAACCTTAAGACTCTATCCTTTATGATTCAGGCTCACGTCAACCTCAGTGGTCTCCCTGAGGTTTGGCGATCATGTGTGGGAGTGTTTCATGGCATCAGTCTGGGTCTACTCGTTTGCTTTAGCGGTTCAAAACAGCTGCAGACCAATGTTATGCTGAATTTTCAAGCCTTCAGCAATAAACACTTGTTTCCTTTCAAAGCTGTTGTGTTTCCAGACAATTAAAGCGAAAGAGTAAAGTTGCTGTTCTCGTTGTTTGGTGCCTTTTATCAAAAGATAAAATATGCTAATGTTGCTGCATTGCTAAAAGACCTTGTAAAGCTGTTGTGAGCTGTTAGCACATCATTGGAGCTGTTTACTCATAAACTGTAACATTAAAAAAGTATTTATTTGACATTTTGTTTTTGTTTGGTTCCAGTACATGTTCTGACTTTAGTTTCAGTGAAGAAATGCCTCTAAATTATCTCCTATGCCCATTAGCTAGTTGCTAGCTTCTCCTGTTTGCCAATATGTCAGATTTAGTGTACAGCAGTTTTTCAGAGTTTTAAAATAATAATAATAATACATTTTATTTAAAATAAATATAATTGGAGCTCATTAAATACATTTTAGAAGTTGTTAGCTGTTATCAAACGTAAACCAACACAGTTAAGTCACAGAAGAAGAATCCAAAACCATTAATATGCTAATCGAGCTAAAGGTCATGCTGAATTATTTTACTGAAGTCAGCTGAGGTTATAAACAGATACAAGAATAAAATTGTTTGTAAAACATGAAAATGGGAAATGCATTTATGTAAAAAGTATGTGAATCAGAGACATTTGGTTTGAGATTTAAAGCCACAAACAGAGGCTTTATTGTGAAAGGGCAAATTACTGATTTGCCACAGTCATTGTGGAGAATCTTTTTTGCCTTTCAGAATATTTGTAGAGAAAATTAAATTTTTACTAATAAGTAACATACCCAGAATATAGATGTAAAATTGAAGCCAGGGGTTGAATTCAACACAGAGCTACAGAAATCTCTTCCTCACACAAACGCTCACATAACCAGAATCAGTGTTGTCTCAGACCTTAAAACTTTGTCATCTGCTGTTTGACAGTTTATCTAGATTTTCTTACATCTCAAGGTCTTTGAATTCAAGAACACATCTGTGACTTTGAGCTTAAAGTCCTGGAACCAACATCGGAAATTCAGCAACTACAAAGTGTGCACCTTTAAACTAGCCTATTTGATTCCAGTTTGGCACGGAGCCTCGATGCTTAATATTGAGGATGTAATGGAGCAATACCACCAGAAGTCATGTGGGGCAGTATTGAGCATAGTCATGCAATCATTAACCAAGTATGAGAAAAAGAAACAGGAGTGTGTTTCCTACTTTGGGTCTGTATTTAGCAATTTTTCAAATCTCTCTAGTGACTTTTTTTTTTTCAAAAAAGTGACTAGAAACAAATCTCGTTACTTTTTAGTTCTTTTTTGGAGAAATTTGGTGACTCGAGTTTGAAGGCACTTATCGTTTTTACTCTTTTCTCAACAACACACACATGCGTTCCCGGGCTAACCTCAGCTTTTCAAATGTAAACATTGATGGCTAGCTTTGAACTTCAACCCGACCAAAAACACGATTGATTTGAGGAATTTGATAGTTGAAGGACACATTTGCTTCAGAAAGGATGAGAATGAAAAGGACAAATATTAGATAAATGATGATTTGAAGCAGGGTTCGCAAACCCACATGTTCATGAATCGCTGTATTGTGCAACATAATGAAACCTTGTTCAGTTGTTAGAGTTATTAATTACTGTCTATCAGTTATTGTTCATAAATAATCAATATGAATAAATCAAAGCGAGTCCCCACCTGAATATCAGGAATTGATAACCCAATCAGTTTCAATATAGCTGTTGTTCTGTGCCAAATCAAATTGAGTCTGATTCTGATTACACACAAATGGCACATTATGCAAATTAGACAGTGACGTCATTTAGCAATATTTGGGACAGCCAATAGCTACTTTCCTTGCAGAGCAGTTGGCAACACTTGGTCCTCTCCACCTGATACGACGTTTCAGGGTGAAGCAGGCTGTCAGACATTGAACATTAATGAACTCGTATCTATATCAGGCTAGATTTATTATTTGTTTATAGAAAAGGCTTTTTCTCAAATGAACAGCAATCAGTTGGCGTTTGTTAATAAGCGATTGACTCAAGACTGCCCCCTGGTGGATGTGTAGTTAAACAACCAGGCAGTGATGGAAACGACGTTTAGAACGGACTGATGTACAAAAGTGGAGTATAAATGGACCTGCAGACGTTCAAGAAAGTAACTACATCAGAGGCAAGAAGAGCATCACTGAGTAAGAGACCAAGCAAGGATAAGTCTCAGACAGTGTAAAAACAGCTTCACGTCCACACCTACAGATGGAGTCTGAACTAAAAATGATAAAACATCCTTTGTGCTGCTCTGAGGTTTCCGTAGCTGACTTATGGAAAGCATAAATGGGCCTACAAAGTTTCATTTTGTTTTTGCCTAATTTACATTCTTTGGGTACATTTAATCAGTACATTTAGATGTGCAGTTTAGGAGCTATGACTATGTCTCAACAAGGCTGTTAAACTGGACTGCAGTTCAGATGCATGTTACCAACCAAACCATGCATCTGCAACAACAGGACGGGATGGTGCCCACTTTCAGCTTGTTGGCAGACCAGTTCAACATTCACATGTAGTGATTACCTTGACTTCCATCTGCATTGTCTGGATGTGTTAATCCAACTATGAGATACTGAATTTAGTTTGATTTCAGTCAGAAAATCTGGTAAATGTACAGATTTCAGAATATGAGATTTGGTTCTTTAAAAACATCCCAGTTTTGAAGGTAGTTGAGTTCCCAGTACCATGGCTAGAACAGGAAGGACATGGTGCTTTTCGTGTATTAAAATAGACTTGGAAAGAATGTATGCCTTTAAGGTTTTTTTCCTCGTTCTTTTAGCTCTATTATAGCGTTCTGTTATAGATGTCTGCATTTATTCACTTTGACATCTCTAGTACTGAGACTGATGGACAGCTACACTGGGATCATTGTGAGCCTCTATAAATATATTTTATTTCATGTGGTTTGAGGTTGTGGTAATAAGAAGAGAATTTCGGGCTTTCAGTCCTTCTGGGTTGTATGATTTTTGCTCCGGTAGTCTGGCCTCTGCAGCGTCTCTCTCAGACCCTCGTCTTCGCCCTCGTTCCCCCTCTCTGCCTTTGTTCCAGTGCTGCTGCAGCACTTGGCCAAGCCTGCAAATGAGCACCAGGACAGAGCAATTATTCAGCATTGGGCAAACCCCTCACCCCTCCTTCACGCACACATACAGTCGCGCTGCATTCGCTGTCATGTTGGAGTGTTTCATGCATTCATAATATAAGCAGAGATGGATAGATACAGAAGGAACAATAAAACACTGGTCTGGAAATTTCTTGGGTAGAGGGGTGTGAGTGTCTGTTCCCTCGGGACTGGATCATTTTCTCATCCCTTTCAAACATGAATTAATGGGACGTACGCGCAGGTTTCTTGTGCTCCGACATGGCAGAACCCAACCGTCCCCCAACCCCCATCTCCACCCCTCCCCGATGCAGTGCAGACGCCGGCTCCAGCGCTGTATGAGTGTGTGCTGGTGGAGGGGATGCAAGGCAGCGTGCCGGTTGGCTCGGTGTACGTACGTGTGTGTGTGTGTGTGTAAAAGCTGCAGTAGTGTGCTTGCCGGCGAAAACGCATCAGTCTGTCAGTGTGGCTCTGCCCCTATGACTCCCGTTTGCTGTTTCGTCTGTTTCTCATCTATTTTTCCCGTTTCTTTCTTCTCCTGTCTCTGCAGAAGCCTTGCTGCCACCCCTACTCCCTCTTTGAAGACAAAAAGCTGAACCCACCTCCCCAGGTAAGTTGTTACACTAAAAATCCTACATTTCCTTGCAGGTGCAAGTATCCTTTTTTTTTTTTTCCTTTTATCATGGCAAGAGAAAGGACAAATACAATTCTGCATCAGTTTGAATGATTACTTATTAAAGGAGGTTTCCCTTGCGGATGATCTTTTAATCAATATTTCCTTCTTCATTACCCGTCCTTTGTTGGGAGAGGTTCTGTTTGTCCAGGATGCCACTGCTGACATATTAAACAATTTGGTGAAAGAGCTGATGTTGTGATAAGCCAGAGGCTGTTTCTGTGTTTTGGTGACCTTTAGTCTTTGTGACGTTCTCCGTCTAGACAGCGCTGATTATTCAGCCAGCCAGGACAACAGTCGGAGCGTGTTGCCGCTTTGCATGCGTTAAAAATAAATGTATTCAAGGTGTCCGTAGATCCGGATGTCCAGAGATTTAGCGTTTCGCTTCTTTTGGCTGACGTGAGACAGGCTGCGAGGTTGAGACTTTGATGGCATGTGGCCGTTGGCGGGGAGTGACTCATGGCCAACAGATTGTTGGTGGTTTCTCCGTGGGAGTCGCACCAAACCGAGCGAAACCGTGGGACACGTTACGCTGCCTCTTGGCGTCAACAGACCTGGCTGTCAAAAGCTCGCCGGACAAATTTGGGCGCAAGTGGCGATGAAGGGATGGGAATTTGGGTTCCCTCTTTTGCCCTTTTCTTGTTCTTTTTTCCTCTCACTAAGTTCATTCTTTCTCCAGCCATGGTCCTGCTTTAAGCTGATTTCTTCTCCAATTTTATCTCCAATCTTTCTTCCATTTCATTAAAAAGAAAAAGCAATGTTTTCCTTCCTGTAGCCTTCAGTAGTTGAACTCTCTCTGGGAAAGGCTGAAATGAGCCAAGATGGACAATAAAGTAGCTGTTGGTGAAGTTTTCGACTTATGTAAAGTAGTAAAAAGTCAAAATGACTGATGGAATGGTATAAAAAGGGAAATCTACCCCAGAAAAGTATTTATTAGTCAGTTGACGATATACGTTTACGTAATCAGTGACATTCTCTATTAATCTGTTAAAAAGAGGATTAGTCACAATAAAAAGTAGAAAAACTGCTAATTATTTCAACAAGTTCACACAACTAGAATTTGTGATGCTTTTTTTTTTTTCTCATCAGAGTGACTTCTTAGGTCTCCTGACGAACAACCAGCAGTCTGTTGTCATGGCACCAGATGACCTTATGTCTTCAATCACAGTTCATTGAGTACATCTGATCCGCTGAAACGTGGTCCTCCTACCTGACGTCTAGGAGAAAAGCACTTTGAGTTCATGGTGCTCAAAGCTGCTGGATTTAGCTAATTTTTTATTTATTTATTTTTAATAGTTGCTTCTCGTTTATGTGGAGGGATCTTAAAACCTCTTCCATTGAAATCAGTGGCCTCATCATGAAAAGACTTGAAGGTTTCGGAGAAAGCTGTTCTGGTGCTTCCTATGAAAGATGGACAGTGTCAGACGTACAAGTGGCTTAAAGTCCAGTTCTGCTGTTGGTTTGGGATGAACAAGTGGTGCTCAGATTCTTTTAAAAGAGGTCTATTCATTTATTTTGTGACTTGTTTGAGTCAGTCTTTCTGGTGAGACATTGACGATAATTTTGTAATTTATTCAGTCAGGTTTCAAAACCCCTTTTCAGCTCCATCTTTTCATCTAAATACAGTTAAAGTACTAGAACTTAAATATGATGACGATTTGATGCAAAATGCCTCCAAAAGCCACCAAAATATCTGGAAACAACTATTTATGTGGTCGGTGTTTAAGTGTGCAGTTTTGACACACGGTGGTGGAAGTGTCATGGTTTGGGGATGAACTCCCTCATGAACTGGGCAGCTTATCAAAACTGAGCAAACTACAGATTCTGCTTCATATTCTTTGGAAAGAAAATGAGCCTATGAAGATATATTGATAATGGGCTCTTTTAGCAAGATGACCAGCCCTCCACTCTAAGGGCTGGTTCACCCAGAACAAGCAAAGTCGACTGAGATTTGAGCGCCGCTGTAATGCAATAAGTGAATTAAAAATGAACAATATGTCTAAATAAACAGCAAAAAATTACTTTGCACCAGTCAGTTAATGGAAAAGTGTGTTTGAAATTTTCATAAAACTGATATGGACGCTAATGGACAATTATGGAAAAACACCCACACTGTTGTTTAATTTTTGTCAGAATAACTGACACCAGTCCCTTTATTATATACATCCTGCTGTTAAAATTAGATTTTTTGTTTTTTAATCTGTAGGCAGTGTCTCATTTGTTTGCTTGGAAAACAAACCAACTTTTTTCTCCTGGCCTTTGCATGACTGTGTGCTAGAAGTCAACGTCTGTCACATCTACCCTGACACGACGCCCCACACTCCCTCCGACCCTTCTGTCTGTCCATCTCGGTTTCCGTCTGCCTGCATGGTTGCTGGGCAGCTCTCAGGCAAACTGTCTCCTTTTTGGAAACCAACTTGGGATGACAAGCCATGGCGTAGGAGGGGATGATGGAGGGGGCAAAAGCGCCCTTCTACGTCCTCTTTATTTTGGGGATGCAAGTAGAGGCTTCCCCCCCACTGATGGTGCGCTGCCTCCTCTTGCTGGGTCCTTTGTCTGGTCTCGTTAAGCTCATCCCCTCGGAGCGAGGTTGATCCGAGGACGCTGTTTTTCGGGTTGTTTGTTGCCGTGCTTGCATGGCAGGAGGAGTAGGTGGGAGGGACATTGCTTTGGAGTCAACTTCACTCTCTGGCTCCAACTGCAGTTAGTCAGCAAAGCATTTGAGATGCCTTTGGAAATGCTTGTAGGTGTTAGTGAGATGCCAAATGTGAAAAATAAGGTTATTGTTTTCCTTCTTGACTTAACTCTTTCACGGGGAAGTCCGAGTGAATCCGACAGTCATTCAGTAGCTACAGCAACATTTTTCAGGATAATCTCCTCATGATCTCGTGTTAATGTCTTATGCAGGTTATTTAAAGAGGATAACCGAAAGGAAGAGAGTTATTGACAGAAAACCCTTAAGAGATACTTGACGACTGTAGGTGAAGCTCTTACGCTTGCTTCTGGCCTTAATGAGGAATGCGTGATCGTGCTCCATAACTTCAAATCCCCAGAGGAGGTGTGGATTACCGGTGAAGACAGCTTCCCTTGAGTTGAAGTGAGGAGAAAAAGAAAACGCCAAAGCTTATCAGATAAAATAAATACATACCAATGAGTCTTTGGCCTCAAAAGTCTTCTAGAAAAATGATATGAAATGTCCGACATGATTTCAAAATGTAAAGTAGTGATAGAAGTGATGAATTTCCAGGATTAACTAAGGCCAACCTCCTAACCACAGAAGTCCTCCCTCTAGCAAACGTTCCCCATCTTCACATTCCTGACGGTGAAAGTATTGCTGAATAATAAAAGGACGACCTCCGGGCACAGTTTCAGACCTCTTTGCGCTAACGTGTTGATTGATGTGACTCTCAGGCCACTAAAAGTCTTCCACACAGACACGTTTGCCACCTGTCTTTACTTTTCAAGTACAGTTGTCGCCTTCAGGGGTCTGAACCCAACGCCTGGTCCTGCCAGGTTTGCAGATGCTTTCATTACATGTGTTAAAGCTATGAAGACTAGGTTTCTTTTTTTTTTGTAGGTAAAGTATAATTTTCTATGATTCAGACAGAAAATACATTAATAGTTTGGCTCAAACTGCAGCTATTTAAAGAGAAACCGTGACTCAGAATGACATTTCTTTGCCAACATGAGCACCACATGCAGTTATTTGTTTTTGTGGATAAAAAAACTGTAAACATACAGGTGAGTTAAAAACAGATTAAGTTTTTCATTTTCTTTGGAAATCCTCATCTGATTGTTTTCTTTTTTTTGGATACAAGAGGCAGCTGAGGACGTTTCTGTCTTTTGGAGATAGAGACGAGAGAGAACAGATTTTCCTCCATTTTGAAGAAAAATGGAGGCCTGTCGAGTGAATACTCCGGGCTCTGGAGCAAGTTAAAGGAAAATGCTTTAATTTTCCGCTTCATCTACTCGGCTAAATATCACACTGGCTTGTGAAAATTCTGACCATTCGTTTTCATGGGAATATCTGCAGATAAATATTTGACTGGTTTAGAAACAGTACAACGCAGGTAAAAGGTCATAGGTACCTTTATTGTCCTTGAGTGAAAATTTGTCGTCCAGTCAGCAGGAAGACATACAAAAAAAAAAAAAAGCCAATGGCAGCAGGGACAAAGGTTTGCCAAAATGCTGAACAAAAATTCTTAAAAACAAACTATTCATTACCAGATGACAGGATCATGAAATTATTAAAAAGAGAGTGGCCCTGACCAGCCAACATGGGCTGAGCCTCCTTTAACAGCTCTTATCTTGTACGGGTGGTTAAGATCATAGTTGAAACCACATTTCCTATTGCTTCTTCACATAAACAGGATATTACTCTTTTACAGCAGTGGCTCCTGACCTGAGGTCAGCTCAGACTTAACAGAAATATAAAAAGAAAAAGCAGATCCCAAGCTCATGAGCCATTACTTACAATTCAAAGTTTCTCCCCAGATCATAAAGGCTTCTTGGTGTTTGATGTCTTGGGATTTCTTTACTCACCAAAACTATATCGTTTTGTACAGATTATGCTAACAGTGAGTTACTGCGATGTTTTACAGATACATCTCTGCTTCCTGTTTTTTGGTCAGCAAGATTACTTGAAGAGAACCAGGCTGTTGAATATTTGAAGAAGGGAAAAAAAGAAGTGGCATAGATGAGTTTGTCGTGTCTTGGGAGTCAGTTTAATAGTGTTGGTGACTCAATTTTTCTGATTTTCTTTTTTCTTTCTTTTTTTCATTTCTTCTGGATATTGAAATGAGGAGATGTGAGTTCCCTAGCAACTGGTTCCAGAAGAAACACATGAACATGTGGGAACTACAGGTCATAAATGGACTGGTTTACGGTCCAGTTCTCCACGTTGTCTGCTCCTGATATTTATGACCTTGATTTCTAGGCACATCTGAGGGGTGGAGAAGGTCCGCTTTGGTGGCCTCAGGATTCCACCTCTGCTTTACCCAGATGATGTGATGCTGTTGGCACCATGTCCACATGATCCTCGTCTAGCACTGAGGGGTTCTGTCATGGTTCTCAGTTGGAGATGGGTCCTGTCCAGGTTGGGAGCCAGGTGATGCCCAAAGTGGAGGAATTCAATGATGTTAGGTGTGGCCTTTTACTGTAATCCAAACAAAAAGCAAGACTTTTACTTTTCTATCTATGTTTCTACCTACAAAATCCCAGACTGCTGGTAGTAACTGAAAAAACGAGATCGCAAATGCAAGTGGCTGGACTCTTCCAACATCTTCATAGGGAGGTGTTTTGGGTCTGTCCAACTGGGAGAAGACCCTAAAACAGGACAGTCAAGAGGTGATATCATTCAGTTCAGGGAAGGTGTCCGTCTTCCCCTGAAGGAGGTTTGGGAGAAGTAAGCTGATGCCTCTCTGCTTCGGCTGCTGCCTCCATGAGCCAAACCTGGAACAACGGAGCTTCATGGATGGATGGATGGATATTCCATAGAGAAACTGGTGCTTTAGTAGTCTGTTCACGATCACTGCATATACCCTCACATGCTCATTTTCTTTTACTTGCATCTTTAAATCAATAAATTAGCCTCTATTCTTGACAGAGTTTAGCCCCACAGTTGCTTTTTTTTTTTCTGCACCTGCAAAATGTAACTGATGAAATTCAGCCACTCTGTCAAATAAAAGAGATTAGGACTGCATGTAGAGAGCCGGGACTTGAACGATCAAAATGGTTCCTCTTGAGCGAGCTAGTGATGACAAGATAATAGGCAGCCAAAATACTTTGCACCATCCCTAAAATGGTTTTGAAATCAGAAAATGATGTGGAAGACCAGAACAGTCACGTCCATACGAACGAGTCCCAGTTTCCTAATTGCAGTAATTATCACGAAAATAAAAGGGAAGTGGCTTTTACTCGCATTTATGTAAAAATTTTCCTATTTTTTTCAGTTTGTCACAGTATTTTAGTGCACGCTTTTAAATACCCCACACCTCTGGCTTTGATGCATTAAACATGCATGTGTTTGTGTGTCTGCATGGAAGTGTGTGTGTGTGTGTGTGCTGCCCTGAGGGAGAGTGTGTGTGAGTTGGTCTGTGTGTGGGGAGAGGGAGGCTGTCTCTGTGAATTATAGATGAGGAAGTGGGGGGGGTGATCTCAAACTTTAAAGGGAGGAAGCAGAGAGACCTCAGAGAAGAGGTACTGACAGATTTGCTGGCCGGACCCCCAGACTCCAACCACAACACGCCACCGACACAGACTGAGCAAACCGCTGCAGCCTCAGCAGTCCCATCAGCAGTCACATCAGCGCCATAAATCAGTTTAGGATTGGCTTTCCTTTGAAATTTACTGTGAAAATCTTGGTGTTTTTAATTGGACTTGAATTGAACTTACAATGAACGGAAGCCTATGAAGCAGAAGCCGAGATGTTTTGAAGAAGATTTAGATTGTGAAATAAGTCTGCACTAACAAGTTCATGTCAGGATCGAAAAGATTTTTCGTGAACTAAAGCAGTTCACTTCCAACACTGTTTACAGCGATATCATCTTTGCTTTGTAAGTTTAGGTCCAACAAAAGTTTAAGAAAAGTTCTTGTGTACTAAAGACAAACTGGACTCTGATCAGTACATTCCCTCTGAAATGTTTTCAGAATCAGGCTGTTCTTGCATAGTGATTGATGAGCTTCCTTTATTGCTTCCTTTTCCACTCTAATGGCGTTTGAACCCTGCTAGCCGCTTATCTCTGTCTAAAATTAAAATCTGGATTTTTCAAGAGGACGTCTGATGAAAATAATCTCTTTTCTATTAATTTATTTGGCTGTCGGCAGTTGCAACCAACTGAAAAACTGCAGCGCAGCACAACTCTGTCAATTTGTTTAGGTGGTTTAGATTTTGAAAACAAGTCACTGATTGATTGATTCAGGTTTTGCAGGGTGCTGTGACATCACAAGCTGCCATGGTAACATTGTTTAAAGACACCTAGTGCCACATCAGGCAGCCTTTGCTGTGTACAGGAAGTAAGTAGCATAAAGCTGTACGCTCAGCTTCAAAAGGGACACATCTTGTGGAACAGAGGGGGTGGAGTCAAGTTGAGTGGCTGACTCCACCCCCTAAAAATAGTTTACTATGAATAGGGATAAAAAAAAATTGAAGGATTTTATCAAAACCATTGTTGATTCTGGTAATGGATCTGGTTAATTTCAGCTTCTGTTGTGAATTCCAGGCTGGTTCTCCAGGTGGTTCTGCTGCTGCGACTAGTCTTGTGACTCATGGATCGTCTTTACTGTCTGAGCACAAATACGACTGTAACGGTGGCTGTCCCAGTGGGTTGGTCGGCCCCACTAATATTACGCCCCTATCGTTACGAGTTCTTAAATCCAACCCAGCGGAGGTTTGGGACCATTGTAGCAGCAGTTTTCCTGTCTGTTCTTCCCGTCTGTTGGATGGACCAAGAACTGGTTTTTAACGCTGAACCAGAGCTGGAACCACTCTGATGGAAAAGACCTCTCTGTGGTCTTTGGACCAGCACAACAGACACTAAATGCAGCCTGAAACAGATAACTCTGGGATCTCTTCGTGCCGTTTCTTCTGTCGGATCAGTTTAATGACGTTCAGCGAGGTTTATCGGGCCTTTTAGCGCAGCTCTGAGATTAGGATTCATTTCCTGTTTGCCTAAATTTTGATGAAGACGACAAATCTGTGGATTAGGTCTGACCTCCTTCTCGCTCTTCCTCTGTCGCGCCTCTCGTTGCCTTCTGCATGACCCATTTGGCCTTTCCCCTCCCCCGTGGGAGGAGCAAGGTCAAGACGTTTGTGAGGAAAAGCAAATCCTGTCTTCTGCCTCTCTTGAACTCAGCAGGAATTGGTTCTTAAGGCGTGGACTAAGACTAAGAGTCATGGATGACTGATAAGACGGTGAAGAAATCAAGTGTATCAGTGTTGCATGTGTGATGGGAGGATGCAGGAAATGGTGCCTGGTTGCCATTTCTGGAGTCGCAGAAGAAGAAAAACACTGAGCAAAACAAAAGGTGTGTTTGCTGCCTTGGGTGGACCGGAAGGTATCGGTGAGTTTCCTCCACTGGGTGGTGGGT
Organism: Zenarchopterus dispar; assembly: GCA_028564865.1. NCBI lineage: Eukaryota > Metazoa > Chordata > Actinopteri > Beloniformes > Zenarchopteridae > Zenarchopterus > Zenarchopterus dispar. The sequence goes on from JAOWBL010000012.1 coordinate 3,617,291, forward strand.
TTACGTCAGCCACGTTGAAAAGATGGATGTTTTCTGGAGAGAAAATTGAAAGAGTGATGACGTTTGTTGAGGGGAACTGAGGTTTTTATCAAAAACAGACCAAAAACAGAGATTTTTTTTCTCCTCCTTAAATAAATGGCTTTCAGTCCACCGCTGCTATTCCTGTCACTCCTGATATCTTTGTTCCCTCTTGGGAGACTTTTTGTCGTCTTTATTAGGATTCTTTCTCTTCATTTATGATGTCATCTAGCTTTCCTTTGTAAAATAACTTGTGTCTCCGTCATCTTCTCTCCCAGTTTTCACTGAACTCATTTTTCCTGTAATTTTTCACTCATATATATATATATATATATATATATATATATATATATATATCTGTCCAGTTAATCATACTTGAGAATTAAAAACCGCTCACACATAAAAAGAAGTGATTTAGTGATTTGAAAACCATCTTATGCCCACTGAGTTTACTGAAGACAAATCCCACGTTTTCCTTTCATGACGCACCACTGGAGGGGAAGTGTAGGTCTTGAAATGGTTAAATTAGTTCTCAGCTGAGATATAACCACAGGATGAAAGTGTCATTTTAAAAAAATGTAAAAAATCTCATCATCACAGTATGAGCAGAAAATAGGAGCTGAAGTTTTCTGAATTCTTATTTAATAGAGGAGGGAAAACATTTGTCTTTCCTTTTGTGTGAATTCAGTGTTTTTTCTCTTATAAACTGGCTTACTTCCTGTTCAGATTTCTCCTCCATCCTCTTTCTGCTGTTCCTCTTACTGCTTGTTTTCCCTCCCAAAAGTGCTTTCACACTCTTTATGTTAACGCGACGCTCTGCATCAACATCCTTACAGTCCCAAAGCTGCATAAACGTACAAATCTGTCTTTCTTCACGGCTGGTTTAAGACTAAACTCATCATCCCTCCTGGCCGAGCCCCAACACACCAATCCAAGAATCTGACAACTCATAAAAGCAGCTCACCAGGGGATGATTATAATCACTTATTTGTGAAAAGTAAGCACTTTGATTTTGTTTTTGGACTAACCCTTTTGGGTATCATCATCGTTGTTGCCTTGGAAACTTTTCCACCAACATCTGTTGCATTTTTAAAGGTCGTTTGCGCTGTTGAATATGAATAAATATTCTACCTTCTTTGCATCAAAATGCAGCGCGGCAAGAAAAAGAGATCAATATGTGCATGCACGTGCACACAGCGAACAGATTAGACTGTGTGTGGCTTTGTTGTTGGATTGTTGTTGCTGGCAGACGTAGGTGACGGCTCCAAGCCGCCGCCTTGCTCCCTGCACGCCTCATGTGTAAAAGCATAAAACACAGTCCTGGAGAGCAGTAAATGTTGGGCCCAAATGTGGCCGACATCTGAAGTTTTCTTTGGCCCACATTTACCCTTAAATGATGACACTGACTCCAGGTCAGCCTAGCTGCCTGAACTTGACCACGTAAGCACCATACACGGCCCAAATGAGCTAGTTTATCATATGTGGGCCACATCTGGCCCACGTGTAACACTTGCCAGTGTTGTTTAGCCACAAGTGCCAGAAGTAGCCCAGATTAGGACAAAATGTGTCTGAAGACGCTCTCAATCGGGTTTGCAAGTAGCTGGGTCAGTTTTGAAGGTGTGGAGGGGCCAAAAATACCTAGTTAGTGTTAAACTGTTTGGTGGTGTCTTAACATGTTTCTGTGTTTCTGTTTTTTCCGCACACAGCTCTGAACAGACACATCAGCTCAGCTTGGTTCATCGTTGAAGACAGCTCTCAAACTCAGGTAACACAAAAGCACTGCACTTCCACCTAAAACCAAGATGTCCTAAAGCGTCCTCATCAGCTCAGTGTTGTCAAATCAAACGCTGATGCTTGCATATTAACAAGCTGCCATGGTAACAGTAACCTCTACACACACTGCAATTCATTCAAACAATCAAATATGATGGTTAAAGCTTAAAGTATCTTTTGTATTAGGTGTAAGGGTTGTAATTTAAAAAAACTCAAATACTGGAGGAGAGTTATTTCACTTCCTAATGATCCCACTTTACAAAAAAAAAACAGGCAGTAATTCATCCTCAGTGAATAGGAGTTAGTTAGACTAACATGGCTGATAAGCAAACAATCTCTTATTTTATTTTAACTTTGGAAAAATGAAGTTAAAAAGCAACAATTACTCATTACTGCTGCAGTTGAAAGTGAAAAGCAGATTACAACAAGATCTCTGGCCTTGATGGCACCCACGAGAATGGAGGGAAAACATCTGAATTCACCTCAGAAACACCGGTGCTGATCAGCCAGGACGTTTGGGATTCATTTCAAATGAACACGGAGATCCTCTTTTGCTAGATCTCACAGTTTTCATCACATGGTGATGAAATAGACGCTTGTAAAGGGTTTTCTTGAAGTGGTGAAATTAACAGAGGCACACATTCAGACATGAGCCATATTTGGGATTTTCTTACATACGCCTGTAAGTGCTTAGTTTGAATTGTGTTTTATTTGGGTGGCAGTGCTTGGTCGAGGCTTTGAGGTGAGTTTCTCCGTGTCATTTTGGTGGACTACATGTTAGGATTGGTGTTTCTTCACCTGCGTTGTCTGTACTTCACGTACCTCAGGTAATTAAAAGGTACTGTATCATCACACAGACTAACAGAGTACTGCTGCTGCACCAAGTTACAGACAATAAATGCTTTGAAAGAGTTCTCACTGTTTATCGAAGGCATCATTTTCATTTCATACTTCAACAGCTAAAAGAAACACCAAAAACATGCAAGCCTGGCCTGCTGCCATGTCCCGTACTCCACACCACCATCACTGACAATTCACCCTCGTCTTTCCCATGACTCACATGGGCCCGCGGACTCGGACCCAAGTGTATCCGCTCCGCCAGATGATGGGCTCGGCTGCCGGTGGACGTATAACAGCCCGGGAGTTGCGCTTGGCAACATGTGGACGGGAGAACAGGGAGCGAGTGATTGGGGCTGATGTCATGACAGAGGTTTTTGACCGCCAAAAAGAAGTCGGCAAGCTGGAGTTGCTGAGATATATTTGAGTTGCATGGCAGGAAGTTGGATGGCAAGGCGAGTGGAGGAAATGTTTTTGGAGAGGTCTTGTGTTTGCGCGAGTCTAAATTTAGCTCCGTGTAATAATGCGTTTGCTGGCAGCCTGAGAACTCCGGGGTTGTGGATGCTTTTGGGAGTATCTGCGCTCCATCATTGTACATGTGGGTGTATATACTGTAAATGTGCTGGTTGTCAGCCGTGAAGGACACGTGGAAATGCAATATGGCTGAGGAGGGAGGTCGACAGCAGAGATCTCCCTCCTGTAAGGAAGCGTCGCTGTGGAACTGGTTGGACAGCTGTTTCATGTGTTCATAGTGAAACATTTCCACACGGCACTTTCTGACTAGATAAACACAGCTTCTTTTTTTTTTCACAAAGGCTCATGGTGTATTGTTGCTGTTAGGCGTTAGGTTTTGATCAGACCCTTTTTTTAAGAAAAATGTATAAACTTTTCATGTACAGCCTCATTTACCAAAAAAAGTTGAGAAACTGTGTAAGATGTACATAAAAACATTCAGTTATAGACGCTAAGAGCTTGGACGTTTCACCATGTCGGTACAAAAGAAGTATTCACCGATTTTGAATTTGACGGCAGCAACGTTTTTCAAGTTTGGGACATGGGAACGAGTACTCGAGAAAACTGGAGTAGCACAACAGGTCAGTCACATGACACGAGCACTTCAGAGACAGGCTGGGTCTCCAGACACAAACCATATCTGGAAACACATTCAAAAGGCTGAAAACTTTGACTATTTCATCATCTGTGGTGCATCATATCATCAGCAAAAGATTCTAAAGGACATTTAAAGTGGACCGAGGCAGAATAGAAAACTGAAACAATAAAATGATGAAATAGTTTTTGGAAGCCATAGTTGTCTCATCAGACTGAGAAACAGCCAAGATATTTGAGATGCTAACTCCTCTATATGCAGAAATATAAAGGACCCCAACATATAGCTCTACATGAACATGAAAAGCCCAGCCAGCCACCAGCTTTGGGTATATTGATGAGTATACGTAGCTCCACTCCCATTTGTGTCGGCACAGTTAGGACGAACTCCCCGAGGGACCGGGCCTGCAGGGTCTAGTGACCTATTTCTGGATCCATAACATGGTTAAAGTCCGCTCTCTGCCGCGAGCATCCTCCCCTGACCACCACCAACCCCTCCCGCACCGTGGTCCTGCATCACCATGGGAACAGTGACATCACCACAGGGTGGGGACTGATGTTTGCCAGGAAGCATCTCTTCATCTGACGAGGTCGCAGATAAAGAGACAGAAGAGAGCTGCTGAAGTTGGGATTTAAACTCAGTGTGGTGTTGTCTTCAAGTGGTTTCTAGAGTCATTTTCCTGTTCTGTTTTGGGGAATTTAGGTTCATTTTTCTTTACAAAGTTGCTTCAGGTCATTGAGGAATCTGGGTATTCAATGATGCACACATCTCTTCATGTGTGAAGGATTAGATAAGCAGGAAGGGTAGTACTTAGTACTACCCACAGGATTTTCTGCAGATTAATCATCACCTACCTATCGATGAAATACATCTTACAGGTTTTGGTTCCCATGGGGAACAGCACACCTCTTTCATGCGTTGTGACTCTATAATCTCGTTGCTCCCATACTTCTGCCGTTACGGCACTTAACCTTACAAGAGTTGGAGATCATCCCCCTCCTCTCTCTGTTCATAGCCCTGCGTCCGCATGTAATTCATGGCTTTCTCGTCATGCCGGGGTTCACCACTTCTACAGTTCATTCACACTTCACTGGCAGCGCTCATGATGCTTTAATTCCCTGACATGTCCTGCTGAGTCAGCAAAATTTAATCTGGTCGCCCGACGCCGCGGCTGCTGCTGCTGGAGAAAGAGGAGGAGGAGGAGGAAACGGGGTTGATTACAGGTCACAGTGGGACACTTTTGATTGTCCCACTGCTGCTTCCACAGCTGCCGTTTCATGTGACCAATCACCCACAGCAGCATCTCATGCAACCTTTTAATACATATTTCCACATGCACTCAGCCAAAAGAAACCTCTTTTTCCTTCGGTCGCCTTTACAGAACTGCACAAACTGTCTGTGACATCACCCACTGAGATTTCTGAAGAGAGCTTTCGAAGCAGTTTTTTGGGTCCGTGGGGAAATGTCCAACACGTCCAACATAACTCAGTTACAAGTTTCTGCTTTAGCTTAGCTCATGTTAGCCTGTGATGCTAAGTAATGTTGTCCATCATGACAACTGTACAGGGAGTGAATTATTTTGCGCCACATCAGATAAAATTATGTAAATCAACAAATTAATGTAATGTATATCTAGGAACATGGGCTTTTGATTGGCGGCCAGCACAGGTAATAGTTAGCCGTCTTCACTTTTGCCACTTAGCGCTGTATTGAGTTCTGAGCTGTGAACATAGACATTATCAGTCACATTTTACAAGGATAAATTTTGTTGCACTGTTAATTTTAGTAATAAAATGCCTTGGCTGGCTGTGGGTCAAGAGTGGAACATGGCCACCTTACGTTAATCAAAGTTAGATGTAGCTACCGGCTCTTTCAGTCGATCCTTGCCAAAAGAGCTACAGAGCTGCCAGCAGACACTTAGCAGCAGAATATCCCATTTCAGATGTTATTTCTGTGGTGAAATCAGAAATAACTGTTGTGTTTAGCTGAAGGTCGCATAAGCTGAACCAGGGTGTAAATATGTTTATTTCTGCTGTAAAGTTGGACATTTGGACATAGAAGTCACAGGAGATTGACTCACCTTTGCAGCCAGCCTCCAGTGGCCAGTTCAGGAACTGCAGGTTTTGCTTTTTGCACATCAGTCTTGGTCTGGAAGTTCGATGGTTGCCGTTTGGCACTGACCAAGCTCAGGCTAAGAGCAGAAATAATTCATGATTTTGCTACCAAAACGACATTTGAAGCAGGAGATCCTGGCATGGCTCATCATGGACCTTTCCAGCAGGTGTCTGCTGGTACCCACAGACGGTTACCCTGAAACACCGTAGAGCTCGGCCACCTGCAGAAGGTCATAGCAGACCTCTGCTAGTCCACCTTTCATCTCTGGAAGCAGTTGTGTTGGATGCATCCTGTCTGAAACACCCTGATGTATTACAAACTTAACATCTCAGTGCACATTCCCTGATCAGTTTGGGAATTTTTAAATAAAATTAACATTTTTAATCAAGATAGATGTCAATGTCACCAAAAGGATTGATTCACTGACAGTCTTAACACCCAAAAATAATCATTTTGTTTTTTATAATCATCTGAGACCAGTTTATTCATGTAAGAAGCTAAGAATGTAAACAATTTAGGTTTTTAAAAAGGGAATGAATAATCAAAATAATTTTTAAAATTAATCTGTCACCCCCCCCATTATATTACAGGACTCTTTAGCAGATGTACTGGAGGATGGAGAAGGTCGTAGCTTTTCTGTTGACTAAAAGTCACTAAGACATGATGTCAAAAAGGTGCAAAAGTTTAAAAACTGCACAAAATGTCAGTTTTGGTAATGAACCACAGGAACCGAAAGTAGAAAATCATCCAGAATGATTCTCAGAAAAATGTGCACACTCATAGACGCACACTCGCCAGCTCACTCGAAGGATGACGGCAAAGTCGGCCTGCTGGGAAAGGCGGCCGGAGACTCTCCCTCCTAAATGGATGGTGACATTCCGATGTTAGCGGCGCTCCACGGAGGCGTGATGGCTGACCCAGATCAGGGTGGAGTTGTTGGGAGGTGGGGGCTGAAGACCAGACAGGAGAGGAGGGTAGGATGTGTGGGTGGGATTGGGAGTGAAGTCGGATTATGGCCTGAGTGGGGCGAAGCTGGAAGAAAACAAGGCGCCGTGGGGGGGTGGAAGGTGGGGATGTGAAAGTGTGAGACGATGGTGCTGAGGGACAGCAAACGCCAACACACCGCCCCGTCTTTCTAAGTAACCACGCTAGCAGGTTCAGTTTAAAACCTCCCCTCTGAGACGTGATGGGAGCTGACAGCCCTGCTTTTGACTTCCAGGGATATCGATTTAACCCTTTCAAGACGAGGACACTGTCTCGTTCACGTGCTGAGCAGTTGGGTTGGGCTTCATTCACTCCTTCGCTAAACTCTTACTTCATCGTTTAAGGTTCCTTAAAGTAGTATAATGGCAGAAAATCATGTTTGGACATGTTAAATCCAGCTTTCGTGTAAAGATTTGTTGTTGAGCTGCTCGAGGCCGTTGCTCTTCACAGTCGTATTATTTTAAAGACTTCTCATCAAATTAGAACATGCCTTTGATTTTTTTTTTTTAAAGCAGAGATTGCAGTTCTTTTTTAATTTTATTTGGCTGATTCAAATTCCAGATGTAATTTTAAGGTCTGACCTCCTGATTCTGAACCTTAACCATTTGTGACATCATCTGTGAAAGACAATAGAAACTGCCTGCTTCACTACCTTCATCGATATCATCTCAGCCCGGATTCATCTGACGACACTAAGTTCTGAGAGACTTCCTGGTGACATCATGGGGCATTTCTATGATCAGACAAAAACGGGATTAGAGCCAGAAGTTGGAGTTGTCCGTGTGATGGGGCGTCTGAGAAACAGAGAAGTTGGTTTAGTTTGTTTTTGTCCAGGAGCTGGAACTTCAAGCTGAGTCAGGAGCAACACGAGAAAAAGCACCAAAGACAGGAAAACTGGGGATGATTCAGTTGTCTGGTGTGAACACTGTTAAGACTGAGCTTTAACAGCCTTACTCATTTACTTTCACAATTTCCCTCTTTTGAAATGGCTCTGGTCCCCTTCCCACTCCCACTTCCACCAGTACAGAACATCCCAAACTAATCATAACAGGCTTTAGTCAACTAATTTTTTTAAACTGCAAAACTGACAAATGCCATTCTGCGGTTCCTATTCCAGTGTTATGTCATTTTGGATGTCCACTTGTTCAGTTGTTGCTCTGATTAGGTCACATGTTTAATTTCTGTGATTGGTTGTATGTAGCCAGCGGTGTCCAGATGCAGTTTTTTCTGCATTCGTTGGTATTTCTCCTGGGAAAAAAAAAATCAAATTCAGACGCAACTCTTTGTATCAAAGAGAAGAAGAATTGTGATCTCTGGCCAGGACAGGAGATTGTTGCCATTCCCGGTACCACAGGAGCAAAAGAGAGGATAAACTAGGATGGAAAAGTATAAGGCATATTTTTGTAAAGTCAAACAAGAAAGGAGGTCTGGGCAAATAAAAGAGTACAACTAACCGCTTGATTAGAGTTGCAGTGAGGTGTTCAGGGGACGTTCGGTGCAGTCAGCAGCTTCATGTAAGGGCAGTGTGTGAAACTTGACGTGATGTTGCCAAAGCAGCAGCTGAAAGCAGGTCAAATCCAAAAGCAGCATCAGCAGCGCAGTCTGGCTGTCAGCACGCCGCTTTTCTTCCTTTTTCTTCCTTGGCAACAGCTGGGACCAGACTGGCTTGTGACTGAGCCCTGGGCTCAGATTTTCTGTCTCAGACAGTTTGGCCCAGTATCTTTGAGTGTCAGTAGGTCTTCCTCTTCCTCCTCCTCTTTCTTTTTTCTTTTCTTCCTCTGATCCTCACAATGCAGCAGGCATTAGCCACGATCTCTGCGAACCTGTCACCGCAAAATCGCTGCAGGACAAAGGAGGAGGAGGAGGAGGAGGCAGGAATGCGTTGCAGGAGAGCCGCAGTAGTTTGACATTTCAGGAAACAGACTTGTTTGCATTCTTGCTGAGAGACGATGCTCGGATGAAATTAGCTGCAGCTGCGTGATGTTAATGATGCTGCCAGGCACTGAAGGGGCCCCCCTGCCAGTCTTGTTTAAAAAGCAACATTATGTTCTGCCTCTGAAAGGGAAAAAGGCTGCTTTTATTGGGGTGCATGCTTGATTAACATTTATATACTTCAGTGGTGTTAAATTGAATAGAACAAGCCTTTTTTGCTGTTATAATTGATGGATTAAAGCCGGCTACGCTGTATTGTTAGCACTAGAAGCTCATAGCCGTCGCTGTCTCGTGTCCTGCACTTTTTCCATTCAGGCATTTTTGCAGTTTCAAAGAGAAATTTCATCTGAATAAAGCAAACATATTGAACCCATCTTCAAGACCCCCCGATAAGTACCTTGCTTGTTGCCAAGGTAACGATCTACTAAGGGCTGCTAAAATGCCTGAGGGAAACGAAGGGTGTGGTTTTTTTTCCCTTTTCTTTTTTGTAATGTTTTTTCCCCACATTTAGGAATTGGATATATATATAGTTTTTCTTTCATTTTAAATGCTTTTTTTTTGACAATTTGAAGGTAGTTTTTATATTTAAGGGTGATGCTTTTCTTATAGTTTGTGTTTTAATCCGGATATTATAGTTTGTGAACTTTTGCCTTTAAAAGAGAGGAAAAACAGGGAGTCAGGACCAGTAAGGCGAAGATGTCAATCATGTGGATGGTGAGACAAAGAGAAAACTGGAGGAGTAAACGCTGCAGCATGTAACGCCCTCTGGTGGCTGATTAGTGAACCTCTGCACACATTTTGCACCATGACCTTGTCTCATTTGCTGTGATCCAGCAGGTGAGCCGTCCCCTCCCCGGTGTCCCAGCAGGCAGGCAGGCAGGCAGACATGGCAGACGGCAGGCAGCCAGAGGAGCACTGGGCCTCAAACGGCCAGGAGAATGGCGAGAACGGCTACTCGGCCTACAGCTCGGCCTACAGGGAGAACGGGTACCACGGTGCGGGAGCTGCACACCCGGGGACAACAGGTAGGCCCATTTGTGCTCATGCGTGCGTGGGCATTTACGTGCAGCGCAGTGTTGGCGGCATTGATCAGACTGCCAGCACGCATTACTGCCACAGCTGCGATTGGTTGTCACGGGCTGCATGATGCCCAGCAAGGACAATCAATCCCCTTTAGGCGCTTGAACACATCCAGCTGCTTCACATGTCGATGAAAACTGAACAACCTGCTGCTGATGTGTGAACAAAAGCAGGAAAAACATCGGTCCAACAGTTTTTCTGGATTAGACCACTCATATTGAGATAACTGCTTTCCAGCTAGACCTTAGTAAATCTCCTGAGTGAAATCGAGTGGGAAATTCTGAGTAGTAATGACTATATTTTTAAGGATAAGTGGAATTTTCTAACTTGTACACCTGCGTTGGTTTAATTTTTGACATTTCAACTGAGGTAAGTTAGTGATCTACTTACCTGGACCATGTATTCAAACCATAAAGGAGCAAATGATCAAATGGAGACTACCAAAGGGAGTCTCCTCTCAGAGATGAAGACAGCGGAGTTGGACATTTTATCATTCCCTTCTTCCATCTGTGTCTCGTCTTCCTGGTGTGTCTTTCTCTTTCTCTTTCCTTTCACAGTGGATGACTCAGCCAATTTGCCTCCCTCCCCTCCCCCTTCTCCATCCGCTGAGCAGATTGGGCCCGTGGCACAAGGTACATATACATTAAAACCTCTTCAGACCGTCCATGATTTGATTGGTTGTGAAAGTGGCGCAAATGTCCTGAAAACTACACACCAAACTCGTTTATTGTAGGAGTCTGTTCTCAAGCCTCTTTCTCCTGGTTCCTTTTTATGCTGTATTTTTTAAAAATCTTTGCCTTCACTGATCACTGTCTCACCTTTAAGAGCCTGCAGCATGGCCGCACCAACCTGTCCTGCTCACATTTTGGTTTACTTTACCAATTATGACAATGTTCTCGCATATAATGAAATCACAAGTGAGTACGAGGACTCTACAACACCAATACTCCTTCAGGCTACTGTAGATAACCTGCCACTGGAGCCCTTTTACTCCATTAGTCTGCTATGCCCTTTCAGCACTTCCTGTATTCTTTCTTTCTTTATTCTGTGTATTGATTTTTCTCCAGAGTTAAATCACTTTCAGCTCCTTGCTCACAGAGAATGCAACTGTCGTAGAGTCATTCATTTTGCATGTGGCATGCAATCACATAAGTCACTTTTTAATTGACTTCCTGTGTAAACTGTGCTATATTTTACTTTGAAAGGTCAGTCTCTGCTAACCAGCTATCCTCCCTCCTCCGTGCTTGCAATGCCAAGTGGATTTATCAAGTTTTATTCTTGCAACAGTTGTTTTTGGAGAGAAGTGACTAATGTCACTACTGCAGTCCTAGATGGTGAAGTTTAACTGTCCACAGGAGGGGAAATACAAGACAGGAAGTGGCTAGATGGTTAGCAGCAACTTACATGTGGGATCTCCAATAGAGATTGGAGCATCAAAGTTTTGATGCAACTTTTAAACATGTTTCCTGAAGCAAACAGATTTGTGTCTGAATTGTAAATGCGCAGCCTTATGTTTCTTTAAACAGCTTTTTAAATTAATGTGGTCAAACATCCACTGATTTATTGTCCAATTGCACTGTCGCTAGCTTAGCCAAGGTTTGGAGCTTAACACCTGTATAACATGAGAGAGTATATGACTTATATGACTTGTGCTGTTTGTTAGCCTCGAAGGGTTTGGGGGAGAAGACTGCTGAAGGTGGGAGTTGATTGGTCTTCTGTGGTGCCTGGCTGGTATCCTCAGCTAGGACCTAAGCTAGTACTCCACCCCAGAGCTTCTTCCCCACATTATTCAAGACCAATCTGGAGGAGTCCAGGTCATGGTTATGGGCCAACAGCCAGAGCTACCTATCTGGGCTGAGGCTGGCCTAGCTACGGTAGCTAGCTCTTTTTAGATGTTGCTACTGAAACTAAATCTGAAACTATAATAGTTTAAATCAAAATGAATGTAAGGTCATTTTTATTGGCATTATAGGTTTGCACGAGTTAATCTAAGCTAAAATTATGCATCAACATTCATTCACTTTAATAAGGCATTAAGATTCTTTGTGCTGCTGGGTCTCCACTAAAGGAACCTGATGTTGTATTTGTCCATCAGGGTGAACCATATAACCACATGCTGACCGACAGTGCACTTGGCCCATCAAGATTTGACCACATGGTATTTTGATTGCATCCCATGCATCTCCATCAGAACTGAAAAATGTCTCGTCAACCCATTTCCAACCCAGTTCTGTTGTTGTCCATTTCTCATCGGTGTGTCTCCCTTCCCTGCTCGAAGAGGATAAAGTAGAGGTTGTCAGTCAACTGCAGGATAAGGAGGAGGCTCCAGAGGAGCCCAGCAGTTACCAGGAGGAAGTGGCACATGAGCAGCCAGGACACATGCTCTTAGAACAGACAGATTATTTAGCAGAGCCCCAGGCTTTGGGCTTCCAGCAAGTCCAGACACCTGAGGCCATCAATGGAGGAAGTCATCAAAGTCAACACAGTCCATCACAAAAAGGTGTGTGTGGGTTTGAATACAGCTCGAGTCTGAATGCATTGGCAGCGTCCACGTTTCTCTTTGAGAATGTGACTGAGTGAGTGAGCGTCCATCTAGTGCCTGTTATGCATGAACCTCTTGTCTTCTATGATGGGTACAAAAGCTTTTTGCTCACAGATTAAGAACCTGTGATGCAGCTCAGGCTCTGCTGCTGGCCATGCTGCTTCGTTGCTCTGAATTCCTTCAGCTTCCGCTTCAGTACTTGAATTTGCCCAAAATGATGTGACATAACATTTTGATTTAGATTTTTTCTTTTTTGTTCTTCATGCATAACCATTTGCTTTTTTAAGAACACCTGATCAACCGCATTATAGTTGATCATTTCTGCACTTTTGTATTGCCAGCTACATTGCAAGTGCAAGTATGTCTGATGTCTAAATTGTCATCGTAGATGTAAGTGTTGTCAGAATTAGTGATGTGTATATTTTTCTATGTGGGTTTTGATGGAATATTCTGCTTGAAGAAGCTGCTTCTGAGAACACCAACCTGTTTGGGTGCTTCACAAATGAGTCCTGAATGTATTTTAAGTCTGTTGTGTATCACTTGCTTAAAGTTTCACTGTCTTCATTTTCATTTCCATCTTGAGGCAAAGGATAATTATGTTTTCCTATTGTTTCTTAGAACACTTTGGGCATTAAAATTCACCCCCATTGGACATGTATCATCATAGGATTAAAGATTTCACCCCCTAAAAAATTGTATGTCCCATTTTTATTCAAGTTATATATTAAGTCATATCAGTAGTACTAGTAAATAAAACTTCTTTCTATATCATTGGGTTGACCATTTTTGTCAATCTTATGTATTGCAATAGGAATTCAATACTGGAATATCATTATTTCTTGTCATTTACCATCATGCAATTCATTCCTTCATTCCAGTACTGTACGCTTAGATGCTGTGACCCCCCTACCCACCCCTGTGCTGTCGTGGCCTGCCACAAAATAGACTGGGCTGTGTGTTTTGCTTGATGGAGAGCTATCTATGTGCAGAAGGCCTCAGCTTGACTGTTTGGGCTAGCTTATGTGGATGCTGCAAGCAAAGCTTTGAGGCAACATGACCCTGCAAAAAGTTGTAAAGTATCCTTCAACTCACAGCCCAGCCAGAGGAGAGTATCACCAAAGCAGCTTGCGAGTCTGCGGTGATGGAAGATGAGCGTCACGTGACATTGATGCCAGAGCAACAGGTGGATGCTGAGAGAGCAAAACCTGAAGGCAAAGACCTTGTCTCGAATGAGCCTCCCCTTAACACTCTGAAAGAGGATGATCCCTCTGATGCTTCCTCAATTAAAAAGGCAACTGAAGACAGGGAAGACCTAGTAGAAGAAGTCACTGAAAGCCATTTGATTATGGAGGATAAAGCAGAAAAAGAGGACCAACCTTCACCAACACAAGATCTCTCACATCTTGAGGCAGAAGAAAAAGTGGAAATTACCTCACCAGGTGAATCAGAAGCCACTGTGAATGAAAGGTCAGAAGAAGTAATCGATATTAAAGACCAAGACAGCAGTATTGTGGAAGCTGACCAAAAACAAGAGGTAGGGAAACCAGGTCCAGATGCAGCCACACAGTTGAGCACATCAGACATGGCGGCAGGTTCAAAAACGTACTTTGAGACATCCTCAAGAAGCAAAGAAGAGGGGCTTCCACAAAGCTACTATGAACTCAGCACAACAGCAGACACGAATTTAAGGGAAGAAGCTGAAACTGTTATGCAAACATCAGAAGAACAGGAGAAAAGACTAAAGACCTCACCTGGTAAAATGTCACTAGAACAAAGGAGTCTATCCTTCAACGTTATTGTTGGATCTTCTGAGGCAGTGACAGGAAACAAGCCGAGAACCTTCTCAGAAAGTTTGTTGCCCATCAGTGGAAGCCTTGATGAATCAGAGGTTTCTCCATCAAGTCAGACACCCAAGATTACACCACCGGTCTCCATTGCCCCAGAGTCAGCTGCATCACCAGAAGACATCCCCAGAAGTCCAGAAGCAACCTCTGAAAAGGACACTTGTTATTTCAAACAATCAGAAAGTCTCTCTGAGATGTTGGACCTTGCTGGAGCCCTGCCTCGCCCATCACTCGAGAGAAGGGAGCATGACCACATGAGACGAAAGTCGGTGCCTGCTAATGTGTCAGCGCTGGTGGGGAGTTCGCTGGCCAAGCTTTCCTTGGCAGATCAAACCTCCACAGTGGTCACAGGAGAACGCCAACTGGAGGAACTTGGGTACTGTGTGTTTAGTGAGTATTCAGCACCCATGCCTTCCCCTGCCGACGTGCCCAGTCCTGGAGACTCTCCACACCAGTGTTTCCCTTCAATGGAGACAGAAGCAGAAGAGGAAGTTGAAGGTGGCCCAAAACAAACACAAGCTCATAAAGATAGTACCCCTGTGATTGCTCAAAAAACATCGGACAAGAAAGATTCACCAGTAAAGACAGCCCTGATCCTCGAAAAGGCGGTGCCAAGTGGAATAAAACCAGACCGCCTAAGAATCCCAATTACAACTTCGAAAGATCGACTGACTGAATTTCGTCTGGAGATTGGTCTGCCTGGGGATATAAAGATCCAGCCAATCCCAGAGGTGGATGTTGAAAAAGACCCCTCTCGAGAAGCTTCTCCTATCCCACCAGACAATTCCTTTACTTTCACTCCTACAGAGATGGGAAACAGAGCTCCCATGACTCCCACCACCCCCAAGTCTCCAGCTGGCACACCCTTAGAAACCCAAGTTACTGGAGATGAGGCAAAGAAGGAAGACTTACCAGAAAAAATAGAATTAGACAAAGATATCTCCAAACCTGAACCCAATTTAGAAGATTCTGATGGAAAAGGTGATCAACTAGGGAAGAACAACATAGAAAAACCCTTGCCACCCTCTCAACCTGAACCAGCCTGCACAGAAGATAAAGATGATGAGATTCAAAGTACGCATGGAAAACGTTCAAAATTAGAAGAAATGGAAAAGGAAGAGTCCTCAAAAGCTCCTCCTGGTTTAAGCACTGAAAAGCCCTCAGATGAGAAAGATGTTCATATCCAGTTACAAGAAGTGACTCAGGCGAAAAGCCCACCTAAGCCTCAAATATCCTCTCCAATCATTATCATACCCCAACCACAAGTAGACGAAGAAGCAGAGGAAGATGATGACATCGAGATTGCTGAAGAGCCTCAAGAGATAATGGAAGAAACTGAGCCCATCGGCCACAAGACAGACCAGGAGGACACTCTCATGAGAGCCTGCCAAGAAAAAGAGCAGGTCAGGCTTATGATTGGGGATCAGATGCTGGAAGATGATCCCAAGTCTGGAGCCGAAGAATGGAGTCATAGCGCCCAAAACAGTGACGAGCCCGCAACAGACAGTTCACACTTGTCTCCGTGTTCTGACCATGACCTACCAAAGCAGACAGACATGGAAGAGGACAAAAAAGAAGAGGACCAAGAGATCGAAAAGTTGGACGAGGATAAAGAAGATGTACGGATAAGGAAAGATCAAACAAGGGAAGAGGAAGGGGAGCGAGCAGGTTCAGATGCAATGGATGAGGAGAGAAAGAAGGCTTTGATGGATGAAGAGGATGAGAAGAAGAAGAAGAAAGATAATGAAGACAGTCAGGCAGCTAATGATGAAACGACCATGGATGTGTCCATTCTTGATACAGACAGTGGCTGGATGGACTCCCAAGGTACCCAGACCTCATATATGTTACTTGTACTATAATTGTTGAAGTTGTTGTCTCTAGTAATTGTCAGGGGTGAGGAGTATGAAGTGTTTTGATCACTCTCCGCTGCAGATGATGACAAAAGTATCATGACTGAGCAAATCGAAGCCCTTCCTCAGACCCAAACTTCTACCAGTACACCCGTGGTGGTGGACAGACCGTCTAAACGGGTCCCTGGCAGAGGAAGGGGACGTCCTGCCACTACCGATTACAAAGCGTCACGCAAAACACCCACCCACCATCCACCACGAGAGGAAGTCAAGAAGAGAAAAGGTTTTCCTTTTTCTGTTCCAGAAGTGTTTTTACCTTCTGTTTTTGCACTGAATGTTTGCATCTATCTTTTTTTTTTTAGACAGACTCAATATTACGTGTGTGTTTAACCAGGGTTTTGTATTTTGGTATTAATAATACGGTATCTCTCCTTTCTGCTAGTAGGGGTGAGGAGGGGTGAACACAATAAGGTGTCAGCCCTCCTAAGTCGCTCTCCATCTCGAAAAAGTGGAGCCAAAGTGGCGGCCAGACATCCTAGGCCCGCTGTGCTTCACGGTTCTGCTAGACACAAGGCCACAGGTGAACACTTTGTCACCAAGTGTCAATGCCGTGGATAGAGAGAGATTGGGAACAAATGTTTAACTTAACGCAATATTTCTCTGACTCTAAACATTGAATATTTCTGTGAAAAATCCCGAATTGAAGACTTTTATTTTCCTCTCTCTCTATTGATGGCTCATTGAGGAATCAAGCAAGTGCAGTGTAGCTGGCAAACATCGTGTGCTGCTGAGTCATATTGAAAGTCATGATTTTATTTTACTAACGTCTGTATTTTCTTTCTCATTTGTCAAAAATTTGGAGTGCTCACTCCTGCTTGGCTTCATATTCATGTTTATTTCTGCTCCGTGATGCTATTTTCTTGTTCCTTGCATATGAGATATTGACCCTGATTTCATTGTTTTTCTTGAACTATTGTGTATATTGCACATCTTTGATGGAAACGTCTGTGTTTTAACCCTCTAAAGTGGTGTGAAAGAGCTTTGAAGTGAAATCAGAGATGTGATGGGAAGCTGAACACCTGCTGGAGGGATATTGCAGATGTCTGCTGTCGAAAACGACCAAACTGTTTGCTCCTTTAGCTTTTTACTGCAGGATTGTCTTGTTTACCCCGGGAAATGTCTCCCCCTGCTGGTTCCCTTTGAGCATAGGTGTGTTTTCCTTTCAGGTGTGGAGCACCATCAGCCCCTCAGTGTGGCCCAGCAGTCGAGGGAGAGACCCACTGTAAGTAAACAACACAATATGCTGCATCATTTTTCATTTTGAAATACTGCTGCTTATGTCTTTCCCTCTTGGCATTGGCCTAACACATGCCTGAAAGCTCCAGTCTAGACCCTTTATGGAGATCTGGACACTCGCGGATCAGTGAGGGGGTACTTGCCCATGTGACACTTTTTTTCTGTATTTATTATGGCCTTATTTTTGTTAAATTATAACAGTGGGGGGGGGGGGGGGGGGGGGGGACAACTTGAAAAATTCTTGAATCCCCAAAGAGAAAGAAAACACTTAAAAAAATCATGAGTGCTGCAAAATAAATTCCAAGTTTGTATTCAAAGAGAGGTGCTAACTTTTGTACATGCATATATGATAATGAAAGTGCATCCTAAAATACATCGTAAAACCTTTTTTTTAAACTATCATCAGTATACCCAACTACACTTGATGAAATATACTACGATCATAGTATGTAGGAGTACTGTCTACACTTGTTGGGACAACATTGGCCCCTAGTTTTAAATTAACGATAGATCTTCATGTACATGGAAATCCTAAAAGTAATAAACTTTGATTAAACAACCTCTTCATGTCTTATTGTCAGACTTTGCTCTAATGTGAAAAGCTGAAACATCAGCTGGAGCTGTAAACACAACTGGGCAACATTCAACAACCCAGCATCTTTAAATGCGTTTCTCTCAAATCACGTTTCATTTTTTTTCTTTATTTGTGTATTAAAAGACGACTCCATGATCCGCATGAGACATACCTTCCTTATTTTTGCTTGTCTGTATCTGTTTTTCTTTCCGTCTTTGTCTTTTAATCACTTTGTCTTGCATGCATGCCTTGTGTCCTTGTCAGTCTCGACAAAGAAAATCTGTGAGTATAGACATGAAATCGGGGGCAATTATTTATATTTCTTCAAAGTAAATAAAATTACGTGACATCGTGCCTCTTATGTGTGTTTTTTTTTTCATGTCAACAAGCCCAATATTTCACTTTATCCCAGTCATCCATGCAACACCCTCCCTCCTTTTGTTTTCTTTTCCTTATGTGTGTTAGATGTATCTTTATTAAAATATGTTTATATTTTTTTCTGAAATTGTCTGAGTTTTTTTTTCATCAGACATATTTTAAAGTCATTGAAGTATAAGTTAAAATAATGTGGTGCATTTGGAAAGAAATCATTTAAAAAACTACCTAGTAGAAGTTTATTATCTGGTCTTGAATTATGTGGCTATAACATGAAAACATCACATGACATATTCATGACACATGAGACTGTAACTTGTATAAATGGAGGTCTACTTGAATACTTTAATACACGGCTCTCGTGAGGTTTTTGGGACTTTTGTCCTGTTTCATAACGAACTAAATTGTGGCTTTTAGAAACAACTGGCCACATTGTTTTAGGATGTAGAGGTTGATGGGTCACTGAGTGACTCGAAGCTGCCTGCTACAACTGTTGTGCTTTTTGCAGTTTGAGTGTTGCAGTCTTATCGTAGGACAAACTTCCTAGGACTTAAAGTAAATCGTTAAATAAATGATGTTATGTAATATGTCATGTGTTGTACATACAACATTTGAAGACTTTTCAAGGATAAAATGGCTTGAACACAGAAAAGTGTTAAACCTTCCAGCTGATCAAAGTTTGTCTTTAAAGCTTTCGTGAAGGTGCACGTGCACGCGTCTCTTCATGAACTCTTTGCATGTCCATCATGTCTTATTTCTCCATCTGTTTGTCCCTTCTGCACGTCTTCCATCTTTTCTGCATGCCTCCCACCCTCCTGTCACGCCTGCCACCCAGAGCCCCACCAGGGCCGTTCTCTTAAAGAAGGCGGTGCAGCGCAGCGGGGGGTCCCATCACCACACCCCCCGGCCCAGCTCTGCCTGCAGCCTTAAACGGAGCCCCCTTGTGGAGGCGGAGCTCTGCGAGGCCCGCCCCTCCTCCGCAGGCTGCCGCCCGCCCCCTTTGCCTTATAAATGGGCAGGGAAGGTAAAGTGGAAGGGATTGAGCGGTGGCCGGCGCTCCCGCGGTTCAGCATGTGTTGACTCGGTGGTGTGTTTGTTGATTCAGGAGAGATCTTACCGCAGTCCTGAGAAGAGGTCCTCCCTCCCCAGGCCGGCCAAGTCTCTGACCCGCCACATCCCTGCTGCTGAGCAAGAAGACAACAGCACCCCCTCCAGGCCAACCTGTAAGACGACACGCTCTACAAACTGCTCCTCCACCTTGTTCATCAGTTTGAGATTTTTAACTCCTACCACCCCCCCCCCACCCCCACTTTGCCTCTTTTTTTCTTTTTTTTGCTTCCTTGCTCTTTTTCCTGCTCCTTCTTAAAGCGATCCGTACAGACTCCAGGGGGGACAGCAGGTCTGGAAGAGCCCCTAGTATGGCAGGTAGACCACCTGGTAGCTCCTAGCCGACCCATCGCTCGCGACCCTCATCAACATGTGACTTCTAAGTAGCTGTTGCTGAAACATTCATTCATTCATCTTGAATACATGTTAGAAATCTGCAGGTTCCAGTCAGTTTGAATTAACTCTGCATTAGAGGTATCCGACCGTCTCCGAGTAACCAAGCAACAAGTGGCAACTAATTAAATGAATTCATCTGCCTGTGTGCTCTGGTGTCCCTGTTAAACATTTTTGTTTGATCTGGGATGTTTGTTGTGAGATATCTGCAGCGCTTGTTTCTCCATCTCCATCCATTTCTCTCATCTCTCCGCTTCATCCGTCTCCAGATGAAACGGTTCAACATTCACGCAACATCTCGTCTTTTCTTAAGGCACGGACTCGGCCCGTTCCCGGTCGGTGCGCAGCGGCGCCTCCACTCCAGGATCCTCCGCCGTCACGCCCGGCACCCCGCCCAGCTACTCCTGCCGCACCCCGGGCTCGCGCACGCCCGGCAGCCACACGCCCAAGTCCTTCAGCGTCCTCCAGGAGAAGAAGGTGGCAGTGATCCGAACCCCGCCCAAGTCGCCTTCCTCCGCCCAGAGGCAGCTGAAGGTCCTCAACCAGCCCCTGCCCGACCTGAAGAATGTAAAGTCCAAGATTGGCTCCACCTCCAACATCAAACACCAGCCAAAAGGCGGACAGGTATCAGGACAGTTCTGGAAGAAGGTGGTGGTAGAATTACAGAGACGTTTCTCATGTATAGACGTGATCAGCCATGACTTTAAAACCTGCCAGACGTCACACTGACCCGTCTGATTCGCTCGTGGGGGTGGTCCTGGTGTCTCCCACACCAGGACATTTCCAAACAACAGTTCAGGCCATGTTGGACTTTGGTGGTTCCAACAGTCCACAAATCTCAGTTTAACCAAAATAAAATAATATTTCTGGGTGTTCAATGTAAAAAAAAAAACAAAATTATGAACCCCGGATGCACAATAATCGAAGGTGGTTTCTTCCACGTCTTATTGTTTCATTTTATCCAAATTGTGTATTTTTCTGATGTTCTACAAAACTTTAAATGTCCTTTAAAAGGTTTTGGGCAAATTTAGGAGCAACTTTTAGGTCTTGGTTGTGTTTGGAGACCCAGCGTTGACTTGAAATTAGATTTGTGCAGCAGATTTCTTCTTCTTTTCATCTGAACCAAGTCCTCTACATGATGCCCCCACCACCGTGGCTTGGAACCTTGTTTATGAGTTCCTTCACAAATAAAAGCAAAAACGGCAGCGTGGTCATCCACCTTTCAGAAGAGCATCTGCTACCTTCTGTCAGACTTCCGGGTTGATTTCTCAGGTTTTCCATGGTGATATCTCTCCTCAAGAAAGATTTAAGAGCAATTTAGTGGGGGTCAGCTTATTTTTACAACCTGAGTTTTGACTTCATTTTCTTTAAATTGAGCTTTTATAAATAATGCAGTCACTTGGGATGAATAATTTTGGATGTTACTCCCATTATCGGTCGCTGTTTTTAAAGTTTTGGCTGATATGTCTACTTATTTCAAGAAAGGTCTGTTGTATTCTCAGATCTGCCACTTGGGGGCAGTAAAGAGCACTATTGTGTTGCATAAACAACAGCTGATTGAAGCTTTTTCATCCATTTTCCATCCTTCCCGTTTAGAGTTGCAGAGAGGGGCTTGAACCTTTCCAGCCTCCAGGACAAGTGGTGTCTTGTCGTTTTCTCACCTTCCTCCTTCCTTTCAGCTTAACTCTCAGCTGTAGAAAAGTCCTTTCCTCACCGCCTCGCCCGTCTCTAAACCTCTGCTTCCCTGTCACCATGTGTCCACTTCCTCTGCCCGGACCGCCGGCGTCTCCGTCATTGTGGATGATCCATCATCATCATGCTGCTTCAGGCCTCTCCGTCTTCCCTCTCCTTCCTTCCACTCTCCCCAAATTTCCACCCCCACAGAAGGAGAATTAGCTGAACCTCTAAACGTAACGGGATTTAAAGCAGCCATCCCACTAAAAATACCCCTGCAGCCTCACTGGCTCCAAGGAGCAGCGCAGGAGAGGGATTTTCCCTCCATTTACTGAGAATGAATAATATAGCGGGCAGTGACTCAGTGAGTGTTTGGATCAAGGACACAACATTGAACATCAGTCGCCTCGTTTGTGATGTTTCCTACGAGAAGTTTGAATTAAAACACATTATAAAAAGGTGGTCAATAAATGTACATATACCTTGTCCTCTTTGCTTTTTAAAGATAAATGTGACAGACAATTTTAGAAATGAAAGCTGGAAGTCAGTCTTTAAAAATATGGCTTTAAATAAGACGATATAAAATCTTTAACGTCATAAAGGACTGGTGTTTAGTCTGAAAAGAAGAAGAAAGATTTCACAATAAATTAGCTTTTCTATGGCATTTGTAATTAGGTTATGTGTTCATTTTAGCTTACAAGCCACAAAAGAAGGCCGTTGCCATGGTGACCAGGTGATGAGTTTTTTTTTAGTTATTGGCAGTTTGCATCTGAGAATTAAACGCTTGTTTCAGTCTCTGTTTTCTTTTATTCATTGTTGCCTAACTGTTTTGTTGACAAAGTAAAAATAAAATAAAACAATAAATTAAATGGATTGATATCAAATTTAAAATAAAAATAAAAATTTAATACTTAAATATAATACTTGAAATCAAACAGTTAATTGAAAGTATATGAAAATAAACTGAAAATAACACATTAAAATGTAAAGCTAAAATAAAATGGAATATGTAACAATAGATTAAATTTAAAAAATCAAATGAACTAAAATAAGATAAAATATATGAAAAAATAAAACAAATTTTAAAAATATGGGTTAAAATTTAACAATAGATTACATTAAAAAGCCCAAAATGGGGTTAAAATAATAAAAAATAAAAGGAAAATAAAAAATTTTAGCCAAAAGCATAATCTGTCAAAAATAAAGGACAAAATTTTAAAATATCACATAGTGTATCTGCAAATTTAACTGAATCTTTTTTTTTAAATTAAAGTTATATATTATGTATAATGTTTAGCACTAAATATTTGTTTTGTCTATAAAAAACAAGAAAATATCAAAGCTTCTTGAAGGCCAGTTTGACACATTTGTGTTGCATTTCAAACATTTTCCCAAAATTAATATTAACTGTACAAAATATTGGAATATTTAAAAATAAAAGACCCTTATCAAGGTTGAGGTGGGAAAATGGATATATCTGATGAATGAATGATGAGGAAGGTCAGCTCAGGCTCTCAAGGCTCTTCTGTGTTTTTTCCTGTTCCCTTCTGCTTCTCCTCACTCTCCTCCTCCAGATGTGGTACAGCCTTTTTTTAATTTTATATTTTTAACATTGAAACAAACAAATGTGGAAACAGTACCCAAACACCCCGTGTTTTTGTTGGACAACAGTTAAATTTAGATTTTTAACTAAGCTCCAGTCTAAAACGTTTAACACAAATTAAACCCGCTACTTACTGCACACCTACATAAATAAGGCACATATAGTGTTTTTTTTTTCTTCACGATTTAATTTTATTTTAGGTTCAAATTTCACACGAGAAGCTGGACTTCAGTCATGTTCAGTCAAAGTGCGGCTCCAAGGATAATCTGAAGCACACGCCCAAAGGAGGCAATGTATGTACCCCTCTATCTTCTCTCTATTTTCCTTCCTTTGCTTTTCTGTCACGCTGCCTCTTCTGTGTCCGTCTGTCCATCTGCTTGATTCACGAAAACAAGAGCTTTCCTTTTAAAACTAACTTTTAAAGCATCATTCATTTATCTTATAAATGAATAATGCTTAGTCAACAAATGCTTTTATGTTCTAGCACTCACTTATGGATGTTGCACTTGGGATTTTAATGCCATTAAAGACGTTTTAAGACTCGGAAACAAGGAAGCTTTGATGTTCAACTGATGTTAAAAGGTCACATTTTAAAGGCACGCTATGTAGCAATTCCACCTTCCACCAGATGGGGGCTTGAGGCACAATGAAGTGCACGGGGACACCACTTGTGTTGATCCAAGCTGTTCCTGGTAATTCTGCAGCCATCTTGGTGGTTTTGAATCGTGGGTGTGGGTTATTTCTTGTGGCGTGTCCAACTTGCAGAGGTCTTGGTCTGGTTCGGCCCACTCGTGGCCTTTCGCTGAGGGTGAAGTGTCAAAGGTAGCTGCAGCAACACTTGCCAAACCTTCCCCCTGGGCCTTTACAGGGCAACCCAAAATCATACGCAGTGGTAAAAAATAACATTTAACAACACAAGAAGACATATTTAAAATAACATATGAATTTTTGCTCTATTTGGTCTTTATTTCCTGCTCAGAAAAATTATACATAAATGTATTGTTTCACATATTTTTTACCTGTTCTAAAGTTCCCAGTCTTTAAATGTGTGTATTTCTGTAAAAATTGGACATTTTACCAACAGAGATGGACTTGGTTTTAGATCCAGCCTCTAGTGGTCATTAAAGGAACTGCACTTCCTGGTTTGCTTCAGAGAGGAAAACCAGATGTTGGACTGAACGCCACGACGACTTACATTAGTGTTTTTCATCTTTTTTTGAGGCACGGCACAGTTTTTAGAATAAAAATGTCATGCAGCACACCACCGGCTGAAAATGCACGTTTTTCACCTCCACTTGCACGACTCACAACTGCAGCAAATAGAGAAAGTAAGCTCCCACCCAGGGACAGGAAGGGTGTCTGAGCAGTGGGAAAACCCTGGTTTACATCGCCTCTAGTGGCACAAAGTGGTACTACAAGGCTCTCTAGCCCGTCTCCGTGTCCCAGCATATTTATGTGTTTACAAGTCATGGAAGTAGTTGTTTTTATTTAGGTATGTTTACAGTCATGTGCTTGGTTTCCAGATATTTCAAAGAGTAACATCTAACAACTTTCAGCAGATCATTTTTGGTGAGAAGTCCAAGCTGTTTGTTTAGTATCATAAAAGAAAAAAAAAAAAGTCCACTCTGTCTTCCCCAGGTCATGATTCCGAGTGTTAAGCTGGACTTTAGCCACGTCCAGTCCAAATGTGGCTCCCTGGACAAAGTCCACTACATGGCGAGCGGTGGAAACGTGAGTGACTTCACAACTTCTGCCATTCTGATAAACGTCTGTGAGCTGTGGATGTGGAGCTGTGT
This sequence comes from Zenarchopterus dispar, assembly GCA_028564865.1. Lineage (NCBI taxonomy): Eukaryota > Metazoa > Chordata > Actinopteri > Beloniformes > Zenarchopteridae > Zenarchopterus > Zenarchopterus dispar. The sequence continues at coordinate 3,642,195 of JAOWBL010000012.1, forward strand.
TTGGTGTGACTTTACAGCATGCAGGGTGGGGAGAGTTCAGCATCGTGGAAGTTGTGTGGTTTCGTCTCTTGACCCACAGGTCCATGCTGTCATCTCACTGCTGATTGGTGCCACTCAACTTTCTCCCCTCCATTTCACGTCTTAGACTCTGTAGCTCCCAAGATTCCTCCCACACATGTCATCGTCCACCGAGTCTTTTTTTTTTTTTCTTTTTCTTTTTCCACTTGGAAACATTAAGCTAGTTTGCTGCCCACAGGTTCAAATCCAGACCAAGAAGATCGACTTGAGCCACATCACCGCCAAGTGTGGCTCCATGTCCAACATCCACCACAAGCCAGGTACTGTCCAGTTTTCTTAACGCTGTTTTACCGTGCAGAGCGTGACTTTACTCCCCACGTTGAGTGTAAAACCAGACACATATAACCTCAACCCCGTGAACACGCCGTTATGTGTTGGGTCAGAATTCCTTGGAAGAGAAGCTAAAGGTACTTTTACACGTTGTGGGGGTACAAAGCATTGCCCATATGATTTTAATAGCATAAAGACAAAAAGTGAGTTATTGTTGCTCATCTGAAGTTGCACATGTCTGACAGCAGACTTGTACTGCTCGAGTGGTGACTTGTGACTCGATTTGAGTATTGGGACTTGGAAACCCGACTTGAGTCCTCAGATTTGATATTATTGTTTGAAATCACGTAAGGATTTGGCATCATCAAGTCACAGTCCCATCGGTCCACGTCACATGTTCATCAGCTGCAGGAGCAAACTAATAATCAAAGGTGGGCGGGGCTTACTGAGCCACAAACCTGACTTAAATCTCACTTTCTTTCTGCATACCTGCAGCTTATTTATGTTCAAATTTGGCCTTTTTTGTAACTTAGTGTAGGTTTTCTTGGTTTAGTGTAAATCACTGCTCTTCTGAGACGTAAACGTGCTTAAAGAGACTGTGTACTTGTGTATATAAACCTCACAACTGCTTCACTCAACTCAGATTTGTCTTTGACTACAGCATTCTTGACACTTTTTTTCGATACACTGTAAAAACTAATTTCTAAGATTTTTTTTTTTTAAGCCTTGAGTCAAGAAAATTAGTTGCAAGAATTCTAGTCAAGAAAATGTTTCTTACCCAAATGGACAAGTTTTAACTTCAAATAAGACAATTATGACTATATTTTTTTTCTCTGTGTATTTTTTTTTTTTTACAAAAATGACGGCTAGATTACAGGAGGAGTACCAGTACCACATGACTGTAAATCAGATAAATTTACTGTTTCTGTCCACATCTGTTACCGTGACTGCAGCAGTTCACACTTTTACCATTTTATAAATACAATAATTATAATGTGTGTTTTTGTATCAGTGTCTGTATTGCATTCAACCTGGTTTAAACCGGGTTTATTTAGTTTTGAGTCTTGTAGAAACGTGAGTGTTTGGTCCAGCGTTGTGATGCTCTGCAGCCTTGGGTCTGGGGTTGGTTGGTTGCCTAGGAGACGCTCTGCCTCGCGGCTTTCATCCGTGTCTTTTCCATCTTCCTGCTGTGTTCCCAGGAGGAGGACACGTGCGCATTGAGAACGTGAAGCTGGATTTCAAGGAGAAAGCCCACGCCAAGGTGGGCTCCCTGGATAACGCCTGCCACATTCCCGGAGGGGGGAACATCATGGTAAAGGGAGTCCCGGGAACAGACCAATCAGGAGCTTTTATTTGTCCGTGTCTCTGAGAGCTTCTCTGTCTTTCACCCGCTCGCCAGATCGAGAGCCACAAGCTGAACTTCCGAGAAACAGCCAAAGCCCGCGTGGACCACGGCGCAGAAATCGTCATCACCCACTCCCCCGGCATCGAAACGGGGGGCACCTCCCCTCGCCTGTCCTCCGCCGGCAGCATCAACATGATGGAGTCGCCTCAGCTGTCCACGCTGGCGCAGGACGTCACGGCCGCGCTGGCCAAACAGGGCTTATGAGCTCCTGGGGACCCGCCGTCGCCCTCTTCCCGTCGCTGTCACCCTCAAAGCCATCTTGTGTCCCCATGGTCCTTCACAGCAACATGACCCCCCGCCCCCAACCTTCCCCTGCAGGTTCTACGGTTGACTTCGTTCTTCTAGTCGGATTTTAAAAACTGAAACGTGCACAAAAACCTCCCCTCCTGAAAAAGGGAAACCCTCTGTTTTTTTCATTCTCTCTCTCAAATATGGACTTTTCTGCTTTGTTTTAGGAAAAAGAAAAAAGGCGGTTTTTAACGATTGTAAGATGATTTTCGTGTTTTGTGCGTGAAAAAGCATCAGCTCCTCCCACTTGAGTGGGGACACACTGAATCACGTCCGTTTAAAGTTTGAACGCTCCGAGAAAGTTAAGGCTTGTCTTAAAGTGTGCGAGAGACTTGGTGTAGCTGAGCTGCAGAAGAACGGCTGACCAAACGGGCCCGTCTGCTGAAACGTGTCATGTTGAACAAAAAACAGGAAATGCTCTTGGTTTCGAATGTTGGATTTTTAATGTTCTGGACTCGTGTTTGTTCTCTTGTTTTCTTTTTCTATATAAATGTCTCTGTAGTGTTCCGGTTTTGTACTGTTCTGGCCCGTTAGCGTTTAAATGTGGATAACCATTGCTGTTATGAAAGTGCGAAACGGCTAGCTTTCCAATAGATCTTTTTTTTTTCTTTTTTAATCTTTCCAGGCGGTCTGTTTTTGTTGGATTTAACTCTAGCGCTGTAACTTTACGAGGCTACACAAAGCTGTTATGCTGGCATGGCAAATACGTGACGAAGTAACCTAGATTTATCCGCAGCTTTTTATTAGCGTGACTTCCCTCCTTTTTTTTAATTTTATTTTACAAAGACTTGGTTGTACGGTGTATTTGAAGGATTCAAAGGCCCAAAGTTTGTGTGGATGTAACTGTAAAGTATGAAGCTTTATATGAACACATTCCAGCTGAGAGAGCGGAGGAAGAGGTGAGGAAGGCGGGGAGTTTCTCGCGCCTGGCAGCTGCTTGGATTCGCGCTTCTTCTTAAGGATAAAAACCTCTTCTCTGCAGCACCTTTGTGAAAGCCCTGTCTGCTCCTCCTCCGGTGTTTTTCTGTGCTTCCTCTCCTCCAGCCCCCGTTTCTTGCCTGTGTAAGTGTATTTAAAAGAAAATGTAGATGTGTGTGCACACTTTTTCCCATGTTTGAGATGTACTGGTGACAAATGCTCCCACAGGACAATGACATCATCAATAAAGAGAATTAAAAAGTGCTTGGCTTCCGGTCGTTTTTGTTTCGGTTCTGCAGTCGACTTCACCTGGCCACCAGTCGTGTTTCCTGGTGGAAACTTTGTTTCTTCTCTGCTTCAGTTTTGTTGGAAAATTTAGACACTTTCACATGTGACTACACATGAAGAGTTGGATTTCTGCAGGAAGCTTGCATGTTTAGGTCCATCTTGGACCCTCTGACCTTTTGTACTGTTCCAGTTGATCAGAACTTCTGGAGTGTAAGTAGAAGAGTACTTAGGAGGCCTCTTGGTTCTCCCAGTGTGATGTGTCAGATGGGAGGAACACACTGGCCTCATGTCAAAGGTCGCCGTGGCTTCAAATCCACGATGGAAGATCTCAGATCTGTGAACGCTCACAGTGCCCTTAACTCTGCATACATTTATTGCTTTATATAACTTTATCTGGTGTGGTACAAACACATCACTCCCCGTACAGTTGTGATGGACTTAAAATCCAGCTATGGAGACAAAAAATAAACCTTCTGAACCAAACTGTGTTTATGTATGTTTTTGTTAAGTTGGATGTTTTAACACCAGGGTCAGTTGACTCACTTTTAGAGCCTGCCCCTAGTGGTCAGTCGATGAACTGCAAGTTTTCTAACTTTCATATTGGCTTCAGTTTTTAAGTGTTTCTGTTTCGAGCTTCGGGGAGCTAAGCTAACAGCTAATGAGCGCCATCGCAGAGGAATGAAGAGGACATTTATTTACTGTGTGGAGCAAAAGTGATGAAGTGTAAATATACCTGTTAAATCACTTAATCCATATAAAATTCACTGCCTTTAATTATGTTCATTTGGTGAAAACTGAAACGCCTCCGGCTCTTGTCAGCACCTATCTCCAAACTGAGTGCCGTGAGAATAAAAAGTTGTGTCATGATGTTTTCAATCTGCAGTGGACTCAGGAAGGAGTTGCGTTTTGGTTACCATGGTAACCTCAACAGCAAGCGAGCGTGCACTCGTCCTGAAAGTGAAGGAGGAGGAAAGATATGGGAAGCTCCTGGGAGAAGCTGCCAAACAACTGTATTTTGAGAAACTGCTTGAGATCAATAAGGAGAATCCATACGAGGTATCAGATGGAGGACAGGCCCACAGGTCCCTCCACCCCCCACACCCCCACACAACTTTACACACTAGATTAGATGGTGTGTGGTATCACTGCAAGAGCTTAAAAGCTGTTGAATTCAGCTGCTGATGATGTAAAACATCCATAAAACAGAGATTCCCTAAAGTACTTGCTAATTTAAAGTTACACTTTATGAAAGAAAATAGGCTTTTATCAGGTCTTTTAGTTTCTTTCACAGAATAATTTTTAAAACTCCTCATGAATCTTTTCCATATTGTCCCTGTTGGTTGTAATTGTTTGTGCTTTACAAGTTCACAACTTTAATTTTAGCTATGTAATATCGTATTCATAGCTGCTCATATTTCAGTATTTCTTTTGTTTTTATTGCCAGTCAATAACTTTTTAAAGCTGTCTTCTTGGCCACTGAGGCTTGTGATTGGTTAGTGGTTGAGGAGGGAAAGCCGATCATCGTGGATCATCTCTAGTTAACATTTAAAATAAAATTTGGATCGCCACCAGGAAATAGTCACCTACTTCACCTCTTTGCAGATTAAACTGATAAAAATGAGCATAAACTGAGTTTTAGAAGTCATTTAAAATTAATATTGTCACTCTTTGATTTATTGCAACTTTTTTCCAGTCTTTCCTACTGCAAATGTCAAGATTCATTTTTGATTTTAAATACTTTTTTAGGCCTCACACTTTTCATTTCTGCTGCAAGGTTGAACATTTTAACATGGGCACCAGGGTTGGCTCAGGTCTGCGCCCTGCCCCCAGTGGTCAGTTGAGGAACTGCAGCTGATCTTATTTCCCAGAAGTTTTCATGTTTGGCGATAATTTGGCGCCTGGGGCGGCGTGACGTCATTCTGTTTGACTGGAAAACAGATATAAGTGGTGGAAGGGTTGGTAATGAAGTCTTCTGGGTTTATGTGTTACAGTGAAATAGAAAAAGTGCTAGGTGACATGCATGCATGGTAGTTAATTCCACTCTTCAGGTAAAAACACATCTTGTTTACTGGGATTAGATTATTCTGACATTATAATCCTTTGATGTGAGTTCGTATTTGTACATCTGGGTGATCAAACAACCTGTTGATGTTCAAATGGTGGATTATCCTTCACCGTGAAGGCACCATCGGGATCCAGTTCAGTCTGTGAATGCAGTAGTTTCTTACACACTCCGTGTGTCTGCGCGCGCGCTTTTTCCTGTGGAGATGACACGGAAAACATCTGGCACATCTGTACGCTGCGTCTTTAAGCTCCAGCGACGTCCATCAACTGTCGCTGTCCGAGGTGCTGAAATCACAGCTCGCTCGCTCTTTTCTCTTTCTCTCTCTCTCTCTCTCTCTCTCTCTCTCTCTCTCTCTCCTCCACCCTCCTCCTCCTCCTCCTCCTCCTCATCATCATCATCATCTTCACCTTCATCCTCCACCTCCCTCCCTCCCTCTCCTTCAGTCTCTCCGCTGCCGACCGACACTTGCAGCCATCTTACGCAGGACGAAGCCAATCATGTCGTGAGGGAGCCTCGTGGATCACCTGAGCAGATCCAGCGGCCGCACCAGGCAGGCAGGCAGGCAGGGAGGCGGGCACACGCGCGCGCGCGCGCGGGCGGGCGAGGGCAGCTCTGGGGGAAAATGGTGAAGAGGAAAAGCCTGGACGACAACGAGCCGGAATGCGGGAAGGGAATACCGTCTGACATCCAGACCTTCCTCTGGAGACAAACCAGGTCAGTGCGTGGGCCAGCAGTAATTGATAACAGGTGTTTGTCATTGAAGAAAATGGGCGGCCGAGGGAAAGTCTCCACCCGACCCAGAAAGAAAAGGCTGATTTGGGGTTGGAGTCCTGGCGTCAAAGCAGGTGCAGTACCTGATTAGAATTCAACTCATGACTCGGCGTGTAGTTTGGATGCAGGATGAGTTGTTTTACAAGGCGGCAGCCCACTTGTGAATGGAAACTGATGCGGATCGTGTGACGTCACACTCGGACATTTGCACAAAAAGCAGGCTGGATAAAGATCCTTTAGGTTGGTGGTTTATTCGTCTTTGGGAGCCAGATGTAAGCTTCTGTTTGAGAAACCTTATCGTGTGAAACTGAATTGTATTTAGGGATTTCAAATCCCTTTAAAGACTGTTTTCTTTCAAGAAGAACTGGCTGTATTTGGTAAGTTGAGCAGACATAATGAAAATTCTGGAAAAATCGTAGAGAAGTCAAATGTTTTGTCATTTTATTGGTCATGTAAGAAAAGCTAACCATTCATGAAAATAAACTGGTCTGATAGCTACTCCTCCCAGCCATTCATGGCCATCCCCCCGGTACAAAACGTACCAAACAATATCAACATAAATTTTGCTAAGGCTAACCTATCAAAGCTTTTTTTTAAAAAAAAAAAAAAAAAAGGAGAATTTGGATATTGTCACTTTTTTTTTTAAATGTGGGACTATAAAATAGTTTACAACTTAGACGCCCCCTGGTGGTTTCAGGGATAAAATGCATCCACAAACCTTTTCTATAGTGCTTTTTTTTTTTCTTCCTTTGGTTAGCTGAAGTGAAACGACTGCTTATGCTTGTGCAGAGTGTCAAGTAGATGCAACAAAGTAACCTATGTGAGTACTTTTCATCTCATGCAATTGTCTTTTTAAAACTATTTTTCAGTGCTTTTCTGCGTCCGAAGTTGGGGAAACAGTATGAAGCGTCTTGTGTGGTGAGTCATTTCATAATGCCATCCATGATGAGCTGAAATAATCTCTCGCCTGTAATCTGTTTTACCTTAATGCACCTGCAGATCAAGTCAGCCCTTTGTTTTACATTAAGCAAATTAGTTTTTCCCCCCTCCACTTGTTTCCTCCCACTACCCAGGAGCCAGACCTTTGTCAACTTATATCCATAATGGCACTTCTCCAGATCCCTTCGGAGCCGAACAGAGCTTCAGCTGTCGCTCCCACAGGCATTTCCTCGCTCGGGGCCATGTGGGACATTTAGATAGTCAAAGAAAGGGGGTTTTAACTGGCGCCTGATGTCTCTCTTCTCCCACTCTCTCTGGCTGCCTCCCCAGTCTTTCGAGCGGGTGCTGGTGGAGAACAAGCTGCACGGGCTGTCGCCGGCCCTGTCGGAGGCCATCCAGAGCATCTCGCGCTGGGAGCTCGTCCAGGCGGCCCTGCCTCATGTGCTCCACTGCACCTCCATCCTGCTGTCCAACAGGAACAAGCTGGGTGAGGACATGGAGGGGACGTGATATTTCTGCTGCTGGCGTTGACTCGACAGCCTTATCTGGCTTTTCTTCTTCTTTTTAAAAAAAAAAAAAAAAAAAAGCACATACTCTTTGTTCTGTCTATGGACAGATGTGGAACAGTATCAAATCACTGTATTTAAATAAAAAAATTCTCATCCTGTTGGCAATATTGAAATCACTGGACTATGAAACAACATTCACAAGTCTTGCATCTGATGGTTATTTAATCTGTAACAGACGAGCGTTCGTCCCAAACTGAGACGTTATTCAGTTCACAGACACACAAAATGAATGAATGAAAACAATAAATGATCTTGTTTTTCTTCTGTGACACATGCAAAACACAACTCGCTGTCTGTGGTGTTTATTCAAGCATTTAAAAAAAGGGTAAATGCCAACAAAAATAAGATTTTTCACAATCTGGATTTTAAAAGAAATGTGCTGGAAATGCACACAAAACCTAAGAGAAGGGAAATTATGTGAATATGTAAAATATTCTGCTGAAACTGCGTCTTTGATGCATTTTAGGTGGAAATCACATGATCCTCATAAACATTTCATGTCCTTGTGTTTCCACTCTTGAACCTCCACCAGGCCACCAGGACAAGCTGGGCGTGGCCGAGACCAAGCTGCTCCACACGCTGCACTGGATGCTGCTCGACGCCGCCCAGGAGTGCAACCACGAGCCCAGCCTGGGCCACGGGTGGTCCGGGGGCAGCAGCAGCAGCGCCTTCCTGCAGGCCGTGGGGAACCAGGGCTCCTCCCCGGGAGCCCCCGGCTCCGGCTCGGCTCTAATCGGATCAGGGCCCCGGCACAGCAGCTCCCTGCTGGAGGACGACGAGCACACGCGCACCAAGCTGTTCCACAAGAGCATGGCCACAGTGGAGCTGTTTGTGTTCCTGTTTGCTCCACTCATTCATCGCATTAAGGTCTGCAGCACTCGACGCAAGCGTGCACGGGCTTGGAGCGGGTTCAGTTGTCTCTAGTTTGGCTTTTAAAGGACATAAAATGTGTTTGTTAATCTAAAAACAAACCAAAATCACATACTCTATGTACAAGCAAAGATGAACAAAAACATAAATCATCCTGTTTGTTTAGCAAAGTGAAACCCAAACATGAAACTAGTCTGGGTGATGCATGTCAGAGGTTTTAGGTCCACTTTTAGCAGCAAGAAATGACTTTTCTTTATGACTTTGTCAGTGCCTCTCAGCACTGCAGAGTCATTTGTCCTCACATCATTGTTTCCGTTCTCAGGACTTCTGAGATTCACTTTTGCACAGTTTCTCTCGTTTCCATTTGCTTTCCTGCACTCTTGTACGTTTGGGCGGGAATTAAAGTCCCAACGGAGAAGTTCAGGGTCGACTCGGTAAACAGAAGATGCTCGCGTCCCTTTGGCTTACAAAACAACCCCAAATCATCACCACTCCACTGTTTTGTTTGGATATGAGCCAATTCTGCTGACATTTTCCCTTTTTGGGGGCTTTGCAACGAAAAGTTGACCTGCAGCTTCTCAAATCCCCAAATATTTTGAAAGTCGTGATATAAAAATCTCCAGATTTAGAGAAGCAACAGTTGCTTCTCTAAACCCATTGCTTGTGTCTTTCCCCATTGGCATTGTGTTTACTGCAGACCAGCAAACTGCTTTTATAATTGCTGTTAAGTCCTAGTAGGGGTTCTGACCCCTTTTTCCCCTATTTTTGTTCAGTAATGGCACAAACGGGGAGAACATGCATGATCCCTAAAGCTGAGGCAGCATTTGTCGGATAAAATCCACTTCAAGATGATTCCTGAAAACATGTTCAAATAAACCCAGGACTGAAACACGTGTACGTGCTTATCCGCAGGTTGAAATGGCTTCATTTAGCTTCCTTCTAACATATCTACTCTCCCTCATATCAAATCACTGGATCATTCGGCAACCATCGATCTGTGTGCCCCAGCAGATACGACAGCCGGGTAACAATGCTCCGGGGACTGGCTTGTTTCCAAACTCGGCAATTACTGAGAATCTGTGCAAGCATTGTCAGGGTTCTCGGAGACGGGGAAGGCCCGCGGAGAGGAGTCTAAGTGTTTTTGTTTCTGCAGGAGTCGGACCTGACTTTCCGGCTGGCCAGCGGCCTGGTGATCTGGCAGCCCATGTGGGAGCACCGCCAGCCGGACATCCCTGCCTTCACGTCCCTCATCAAACCCGTCAGAAACATTGTGACAGGTGCGGAAAAAGCTTTTACATTTTTTTTATGCGTTTGTAATTAAGTTGAATGGCTTTGCTTGTCCCAACAGCAAAGAGGAACTCCCCAGTCAACAACCAGTGCAGCCCCTGTGGATCCGGCAACCCGGGCCCCACGGTGAGCGAGTGTTTTTAGCTCACATCTTGTCAGGTCCGAGTCCCAGGTTGATTGAACGTGTTCAGGAAGGAGTCTGAGCCGTCTTCTCCGGTTTCACTGCTCCCCCGGGGGCTTCCTGCTGATATTCATTAGCAGCAGCCGCGCTGGAGCGTGGTGAGCCCGGGTCGGGCCAGAAACCTCCCTCCATCCCTTTAATTATCGAGGCTACGTCTGTTTGCCTTCCTGTCTGCCTGTTAATCCGTCCGTCTCCGACCCGCAGGGCTTCCAGGTGGTTTGTGAAGCAGCCCAATCAGATTCCAGCTCCCCCGCTGCCGGGGAGCAGAGCTGTCGCCGTGGTAACTCGCTGGAGAAAGGTGGCCCTTCTCAGCAGCCCCCGCCGGTTAAAGGCCCTTCCAAGAAAAAGTGAGAACTAGTTTTCCGTTTTCCTGAAGGAAATAAAGAGCTGAAACTTTAATATCTGTTCAGAGTTTGGAGAAGAAGAAGGTTTGGCCCAAACATGGCCCACATCTGCAGGTTAATTCCTAAATCTAGTCAAAATGGCCGTATTTAAGCACAAATATGGTATAAGAAAGCAAAACAGTCTTGTAAATTCCTTGAAATGAGTCATTTTAACGAGTTTTTTACGTTGCGGAGGTTAGCATAAACAAAGACTGAAGCTGGAGGTCAGCTGTGAAGCCAGTCTACCTCGCGTTTCGTTTCTCCAGATGTTAACCGGTGTAAAGTCAGGTATACTGGTTATGGACCGCTCATAAAATGGATAAGGGCAACAATTAACACTCTGACTGCAAAAACTGAATTCTGAGAAACTTAAAAAAAAACAACTTGTTTTAAGAATTATAGTCAAGAACATTTTTCCTTCGTCCACTGGCAAGTAAGACATTTTTATAGTTTTGGGAATATTAGATTTTTTTATTTTTGCAGTGCAGCTTCTGAGTAAATGAACGAATGTGAACCAAAGAAAACAGCAGATGTGTTTGGGCCAAATGTTTTATCATCATCATCACCTTTGACCCAGGTCTGACCCAGGTCTGACCCGGGTCTGACCCAGGTCTGACCCAGGTCGTAGGACGTTTTCAGTTCTGTAACTGAATCAAATATTTGATAAATAATCCAGTTTTAATGAACTCCACCAGAATAAGAATGTCATTTATTGATTTGACACCTCTCACATCGGTTGGTGATGATTCAGTGGGAAAGTAGCTCCAGGCGTTTCACAAGTGTTGTTGTTGTTTTGTTTGTTTTTGTTGTTTTAAATGAGTGACTCAGACTGACACAGAGCTGCTGCCATCATCTTGCTGACGCTTGAGCGTGAGGTCTTGTGACAGCGGCGCCCGTGTATCTGAACATCCCTGCCTGGAGCGGTCCTCCGCCTCCTCGCCACACGTGGAGCGCCCGTCCTGCTTTCGCTTCGCCGCCGCCCTTCTGACGTCCGCCCTCACCAGCAGGCTAATTATGCCGAAGTAATGCGCCACGTGTCCGACGCTGGCGGCGTCTCTGGTCTGGCGTGACGAGGCGTGGGCCTGTCCCACGGCGAGTCTGGCGTGGGTCGGTTTTTACTCCCGGTAAAACCGGATCAGTGGGATATCTAGCACATTTAACTGGTTGGCAGCGGAACTTAACTCCGAACGCGCTGGCAAAAAAAAAGTCCTGCCAAAGTGTATCACGACGTGTCTGCTCTCATCCTGAATCACCCACACCAGTGGGTCGAGGAGTGACGTAAGACACAAAGCTTCATAAGCCGTCCATTACTCATCTCCACTCTGTCACAACCAGACAAGTCCCTCCAACGCTTCCCATGATCCTCCTGACATCCAGAAACGCCTCAGAAATCCTCGCTCAGGTCACATGGTACCGATCCGTCTGGTTTTCTTCAAACACGGGTTGTTTGTTCTTCTTTGTTTGTCCTGGGAATTCTGAGCCCTTTTCCGTGGATGAGTGCACAGTTGGAGAGGGAAGGGGAGGTGGATGGAAATGTGGAGTACGGGAGGAGAGAATTTTGATTTAGGTGGTGGGTTTCTGCCGTGTGGGTGAACGAAAGCACAAAAGGGAACACCAGCAGGCTGCAGGCTAATCTGATCAGAAGATCTCCTCATCTCTGGTGTTTGTTTTGGGCTCGGAGGGTCAGTTTCCATCTACATCTGCTCTTCCCACCCCCACCCCCACATCCACACCCCACCGCCCAGATATTGTTGCTCCTGCCAGCAGGACCTCTGATTGATGCAGCCTGTTCATACGGTGGCACTGCAATCCGCACCTCTCGCAGCACTGCTGATGCTGAGGCAGTTTCCATGGCAACCACTGGCTCTCTCTCGCTCGCTCGCTCTTTCTCTTACCGCATGGAGTCTAGGACTGGATGGCCTGGGGTGGCTGTCGTCACTCGGTCTCCTTGGCAACCTGACACAACAGCAGTAGGCAGAGTGTGTGTGTGTGTGTCTGTGAGATGGAGAAACACGATACACCCCCACTCCACCCACCCCCACCCAGCCACCCGCTCTCAAAGTGATTCATGTAGATATCGACCTCCTCTTCCTGCTCCGTTTATCACAGCCAAGGCTGGATTAAATGCCTTCTTCTGTCCTGCCCCCCCACCCCCCTTATGGCATCAATATGTTTCTCCACAGCTGGCGGTGCTCTGAAAGCTCGGCAGCACACCAACCGCTGACCTTCATTCCAGCTTATTTATAGTGGAATCACGTAGGCTCGGGCTCCCTGTCTCCCTGCTGCACTCCCGATGATGCTGAAGGGGTCCTCTGCCCTTGTTTACCGTCCTCCCTTTGATGCTTTAATGAGGAAGTGTCGCAGTCTGCTGACGGCAGGTGGATTTAACGGCAAAGGCCGGGATATATTGGGTGAAAGCGCTGAGAGATGAATTTGTCTTGTTGGGCAAGATTTAGAGAACTTTGATTTAGTTTCTCCTTAGAAACATCCATTTGTTCCAGGTCTTCCTCTTTTTTTGCTTTTTTTAAATTTTTTTTTTTTCCCCCCTTTTTATGGTTCATTGTTTGGTCAGTGGAAGAAGCTGGATCTGGTTCTGGGTCTGAACCCACCTCTAAACGAGCTGGTCCCATTATTGTTCGTGTTCCAAAATATAACATTTTTTATTTTTATTTACTTTTAAACCATTTACTTTTAATGCCCCAGGATACATCTTCAGTGAAGTACCAGGGGTCATTAGGAGTTTCTAACCTCAGACCTCCTCTCCATGGTGACCCGACCATGGTCCACAGCCATCTTGAGGCCTTTTCTGCAGCTTCTGCTGCCTCATTCATAGCTTTTTTTTTTCTTTTTTCTGGTCCCATGATGCCCAGGGGCCTGTAGACTTTCCACAGTCATCGGCCTCCACAGCCCACTTTGATGGGCCTACACCATGCTCACCACCCCTGACCGCAGCAACCCCCACCAGCTCTGTATACTGTCCTTTGCCTCCTCCAGCCTCTCCTCCCAGGGCGCTGTTAGCTCAAGCGTGGCCACCTGTAGTGACGCTTCAGAGTACAAGACGGCGTCTGGTTGGAGGCTCGTGTTTGTGTTGGATTCTGGGAACCTCAGCTGCCTCCCTCATCGGCCAGTCGTGTGCTGCTCCCAGGAGGCCTGCCAGATGTTTCACCGTGGAGTTGGGGCATTCTTCTGCTCAGATGAAAGTTATCTGACGTTGACTTGATGTCACAAGTGTCCACAAGTCAAATTCATCTGCTCACAAACTCATCAGACCAGATTTCTTTTTTTTTTTTTTAATTTTAAGTTTACATCCTTTTTCTTTATCTTCACATGCATCCACAAACCCGATTGGAAGACTTTCTCTTTACCTCCTCAGCTACATCCAGTCCATAAACCGGGTTAAAACCTCACAAGTTGTGCAGTAATTCTTTGGTAAATCCTCCGTCAAAGAGGCTTCATGTAATTACTTACCACGGTCAGAGGTCCTAACTTACCCCTCCACCCACCCCATACAGGTGGGGGCCGTGGTAAGTAAGACGGTAGGTTTTATCCCCTCAAGCATCCACAGGTTTGACCTTCTTTGCTCCGCCCCCTCCAGGACATCCGCCCCTGGCGGCCTGCCGGACTCTCTCTCTCAGCGTGCGCGCTACGCCACCTACTTCGACGTGGCGGTGCTGCGCTGTTTGCTGCAGCCTCACTGGACGGAGGAGGGGGTCCACTGGGCCTTGATGTACTACCTGCAGCGCCTGAGGCAGATCCTGGAGGAGAGGCCCGAACGTGTGCCCGAGCCCCTGGTCCCGCCTCTGCCACGCCCACGCAGCAGCTCCATGGTGGCGGCCACGCCCTCGCTGGTCAACACCCACAAGACTCAGGTAGGACGAGGTTCTGGTTCACTTTATGTCCTGATGGGGCTCAGTCTGCAGCGTCAGTCACGCTTTGTGCCGTCTTATTTCTTTCTTTATTTTTATTGCAGGATATGAGCCTGAAGTGCAACGAAGAAGAAAAATCTCTGAGCACAGAGACTTTTGCTAAAGTGTCCCTCACGAACCTGCGTCGACAGGCCGTCCCCGATCTGTCCACTGACCTGGGCATGAACATCTTCAAGAAGGTCACGCGCCGCTTTCAACCTTCAAACCTGCAAAAATGGAAGATTGTTTTTAAAATCTGAGATTGGGGGTTTTTTATTGCATCAGGGCTATAAAATCAAAAGGTGCAAAAGAAAAAAAAACCTATAAGAGAAGGTTAAATAAGTATGCAAAGAAATTCCATTACAAAACATTGTTTAATAAAAACATTAAATGGAAACGAGCCTTTTTATTAAAAACAAAAGAAAACTCAAAATAAGAAGTAAAATCCAGTTTCTTGATAATTGTTTGGACATAAATACCATTGTATTGCTTTTAGAGCTTTTGTTGTTAAATACCCCCCCCCCAAAAAAAAAAAAAAAAAATTCAGAACTTTGTTTGGGGTTGATGCGGTTTTGCATATTTATTATAACACTAATATATAACTTGCTATTATTTCTTGTCATATTTTTGTATAATTGCACTCAGGCACTTTTTTCAATAAAAAATGAGTTTATACAGAATATAACAAACTAAACGCCACAATAGAATTGGAGTTCACATTAATGCAGAAACATCTTTGTAGTAGTGATTAGTCTGAACATTTTCAGACTTCGAGAGCCAACTGTGCAAAAGTCTTAGGCTTTAAGATGCAAACAGGAAGTAAAATTATATTAGAGGTGAACGGATGAATGATTCGGTTGGTTAAATTCTGATAATAATGGAGATTAATGACAGAAACGCCTGTTTCAGTCGACCTCAGGAGAGTTAAAGCACAAAATATAATCACTCAGTGATCAGATCAAGCAAATGTAAAACCCTCAAAACTCCAATGTGTGAAAATATGTTTTTATTAGTCATTTATTTGATTTATTTTTAAGAGAGAAGAGTTGCTGGATTTAATTTTTTTTTTTTTTAAGTCTGTTGGCAGCTAACCAATCATTTATTTTAAAAAAGAAAGAAAACTGAATGCACAATATTCAGAAACTATATTTGAAAACTGAATGTCCTGGATGTCTTCATGATAGATTTAGGAGTTTTTGTATCCAGACTAACTTATTATTTTTGTTTTTCACAAAGTTCACGCAGAACTAAAACTAATTTTACGTCATTTCCTGGAGGTGGTAATATTATTGCTAATGTACTTGTTTGTGGGAGCATTAACAGTGGAGACATGAGTTACCAACACTGGATAGAAACGATCTTCCTGTTTTCATCCCAGAACTCACATCCAGACAGATTTGCTTTTGGTTTTTGATTTTGATTTTTTTTCCAGATGTTGGGACTTGTTTCTTTTTATTTTAAAAGCATTCAGGAACAGGTTTAGTTGGATAATTATGTGAAAATACAAATAAACTGAGTCAGAGTTAAACCTCGAGTATAAACAAAGATTAAAGTGGAATGAAAGACAATTGAGGACAACAAGAATAAAGACAAATAAATGGATAAAACAGATTAGTCAGTGAGAAGACTTTGATTTTTTTTAAATGGAAAGACTGAAGTTCAAACATTAAAATAAAATGGCTTCTTTTTGTCTTTCAGTTTAAAAACCGTCGCGAGGACCGCGAGAGGAAGGGCTCCATCCCCTTCCACCACACGGGAAAGAAGCGTCAGCGCCGCATGGGCGTCCCGTTCCTGCTGCACGAGGACCACCTGGACGTGTCGCCCACCCGCAGCACCTTCTCCTTCGGGAGCTTCTCGGGCCTGGGCGATGATCGGCGGGCTTTGGACCGCGGGGGCTGGCAGGCCACCATCATGGGTGAGCAGGCTGCCCTTTTATAAATGCCACCCGCTTGTAGTCTGGCTCCCCCTCCGGCAGGACTCGGTGAGTCAGACGACCCGAGTCTTGCGTGGGGAATCGGGTCAGTTCATTAACACTGGTTCGATGAGCTCACATTTCACGTCGTGATTAGTCACAGTTTCTGTTTCCACAGACCCCACTGAGCTGCTCTGCTTCTTCAAATGAGCTCTTTTTAGAAAAATATCTGGGAACGGGATTAAATGTCCAGATCCGAGCCGTTTCCATGGTTTTTTTTTTTTTGCTTTCCAGGGAAATTCACGCGCCGAGGCAGCACCGACACGGCTGCGGATGCCGACAGCCTGAGCGCCAAACACTCCCACTCCCACCACTCTCTGCTGCGAGACATGCCGGACCACTCCAACAGCCACAGCGACAACACAGTCAAAGAGGGTAAGGAGGGGGTGGGAGTGGGGTCCTGGGGCCGGTAATCAGCTGAAAACGAGTTCTCACAAGGACAAGGAGCCAAAAATAATAAAAAGTTAGTATCATCCCAGTTTGAGTCATGAAGGCAGAGCAGATGCATCCACAGAGGCCCACTGAGCCGAAATAGGTGAACAGTCTTTAATCCACCTCACTACGAAGACAAAAGATCACAAATCATGACCTAAAATACACGTACTTCTGTTATTTATACACGCAGACATCAAGATTAACTTTTTATCCAAGATATTACAGCCAACGTCCGAGTCTGGCATTAAAAAATTAGTTTTTTAAAAAACACATGCAGTTCTGGATCCAGAATCGAGTTGATCTCCAGGTAAAATTAGAAAAACAGCAAAATGTGTTTGTGTACAGTTAGAAATTAGCACAAAAAAAAAAAAAAGAAATTAGGAAACAGCATGAAAAGAACCTGTCCGTCAATGAAAGAAAGAGTTTTATCATAACTGATCAACAAGAGTACAGGACAGTCAAATAAAACAACAATCCAGAGCTACGCCGCTGTTGTCGGATTAAAAACTGTTGATCTGTCGTCCAAAGTTCGGTCTCAGATCTCCACCATCACCATGGCAGCGTTCAACACAACAGTGGCGTCCTTCAACGTGGGCTACGCCGACTTCTTCACCGAGCACATGAAGAAGCTCTGCAACCCCGTGGCGCCGCCCGAGATCCCCGTGGAGCCGCTGGCCTGCGCCAACCTGCCGCGCAGCCTCACCGACTCCTGCATCAACTACTCCTGTCTGGAGGAGGGCGAGAACATCGAGGGGACCAATAACTTTGTGCTGAAAAACGGCATGCTGGATCTCACCGTAGGTGGCTCCTTGTCGCTCCGGTTTGTTCATGTTCCTAAAGCTCAAAGATGTGCTGACGTTTTTACAAAAAGGCAAATCTGTCTGATGGGACCATAGAGGAAGGTTTTCCTATTTCAGATGAGTTAAGATGCCAGGATAAAGCACATTTTTGGAGAATTGCTGACTAAGCTCAAAGTCAAACTTGAACTTGGCTCCAGCGTTTCTCACATCATCTTAATCTCCATCCATAAAACCTTTCCACACCTAAGCTTTAATTGGATGGCTCACCTCTAAAGAAGTTGCTTCAGTTCCCGAACCCGGATCCTCCTGATGCGGTCTAATTTGGGAAGTGCACCAGTTTCTCCTGCAGCAGAGCAGCTCCACAACGTGATGCCGCCACCCTCGTACTTCACAGCTGGGAGAGTGTCCCCATTCTTTCCTTCAAACATGATCACAATCAAAATGACTAAACGATGACATTTGAGGCGATTTAGGTTTTTGTTCCCATGTGCAGCTACAAACTGTCATCTGGCTTTTTGGTGGTGGACTCGGAGCTGTGGGTTTCTGGTGCTTTCTGTCAGCTCATGTCTGCACACGAGATGTTTCATAATGATGCTCACTTCCTGATTTCACTCACAAGGTCTTCTGTTGTAGTTGTGGGGTTTGTGTGTCATTTCACTCGGAAGGACGCAGGAGCTGTCTCCTTCCTGAGCTTTTATGCTCCTGTGATGTTCATTCTTGCAAGTTCTCGCTTGAAACCATGAAGATGAGACCTTTGGGCATGTAGAACTTGTATCTGAGGAGGAACCTGGCTTTATCTGATGTCTGGGTTGTTTTCTCTTATTGTTTCATGCAATGAAGGTGTGAGTTTTTAAATGACATCTTCTAATGCTTCCAATCGAGTCACATGATGTCAGTTAGCCAATCAGATGATTCGAATGCCAAAGCATCATCAGTAGGGGTTCTCCAAGAAGTTTCTGTCAGTTCTAAGATGTGGAAACTGTTGACTGATGTGAATTATCTTTTTAAAAAAAGACATTTTATAAACTATATTTTCAAACATTAGTAAACCTAAGAGTGAGACATTGCAGAAGAAAGTTTGAGCCCAGTGATAGAATTTGTGGATTGGTTGAAGAAAAAAGTTACTGACCGGAAGTTCTCCCCTTCTCCCGTCCGTCCTGTTATCCAGGCGGTCCTGAGGGCTCTTTACGCCGTCCTCAGCCACGACATCAGTTCCAGGATCTGCGACGTGGCGCTCAACATCATCGACTGCCTGCTGCAGCTGGGCGTGGTGCCCGGCATGGGCAAGAAACTGTCCAAACCCGACAACAAGGAGAACCAGGAGGCGCGGGCCAAAGACCCGACTTCCCAGGGCCTTGGAGCGGGCGCTCAGGGAGGCGGGCCAATCTCGGGAGCTGGTGGAGGGGGAGATGGAGGCGGAGGTGGAGGAGGAAGCGGTGGAGGGAGTGGGCAGGGGAGCAAAGATGATGTGAAGAATAACAAGGACAATGACAAAAAGGTGTGTTGAAACGGCGTCCCAGCGGGTATCGGGTCTGTAGATGTGGATGATCTCTAAAGCTCCTGCGTTTTTCCTGCCGTGTGCAGGAAGACGGTTCTGGCCTCAGCACCCACCGCTTGGCTTTGACCATGCTCATAAAGATAGTCAAGTCTCTGGGCTGCGCCTACGGCTGTGGCGAGGGTCACCGGGGGCTGTCAGGAGATCGCCTCAGGATGCAGGTCAGAACCTCCAGAAATCGCACGTTTTCTGAGGCCGACTAGTTTTCATTGCCATTAATTTTTAACCGAATCACCCCTTTAGGTTGATAAAAGTTTCATGAAACTGAAATGAATCCTGGAAAAGGGCTCCGGGTGGAGTTTCTAACTTCACTGAGAAACGGCTGCAGTTCTATTTCGATACCAATCAATCATTTTTATAAATAGACTGAGTAATATTGTGGAATGAGCCGTTTTCTCCTCTCCATTTCATTCAAATCGATGACCAGTGATAAAAATAGCTCATCCTGCAAGAAAACTTCTGACTTCCTGGCTCAGTTGTGAAACAAAATAAGGAAACTTCTGTAACATTGCTTTGAATAAAGGGTTTATAGTGCAGAGTTAAAAACGTCTTTCCTTGAACTCATCTCTGCTTTCAGGCCCAGAACTGCCTGACAAACCTGTACAAACTGGACAAGGTGCAGTTTCGCCAGACAATGCGCGAGTATGTCAACAAAGACTCCCTCAATAACATTGTGGACTTCTTGCATGCACTGCTGGGCTTCTGCATGGAGCCCATTACTGACAGTAAGTACGTGGTGGGTGTGAGTGGGACGCAGGTCCTGAACACAAAAGTTCATATTCAGTGATGACAAATGCAGTAACTTTAAATAAAGCACTGGTTTTGAATGTTAACACCAAACAGGTTAGCACTAATGCTAGCCTGTGATGCTAGTGAGTCAGTATTCTGTGAAGTAGTAGCTTTTAAATGATTAAGAGCAAAAATCAACAATGTAATCTACTCACGATAGCAATGCTAACATGCTACAGTTAAACCTGTGTCAACTATGCAGAGAATGGATCTCCACTGAGGTCCACTCTAGACCGGAACCATGTGACCTCCACTCATGAGGGGTTAGGATAATCTATCAGGGAAAGATGCTCTATAATCTGGAAGTCACATGTTTCTAGTCTAGAGTGGAGTTCAGTTTAGAGTGGCGCCTAGAACAGAGCTGAGTGGAACTCCACTCTAAACTGAACTCCATTCCAGACAGGAATCTTCTGATCTCCACTCATGAGTGGTTAGGGGTGCGGTAATGTATCAGGGATAGGTGCTCCATAGTCTGGAAGTCATGTTTCCGGTCTAAAGTGGCGCCTAGAACAGAGCTCAGCGGAGCTCCACTCTACCTCGTCTTCAGCCATGACCCTTTCAGTTCAACAGGCGTTAGTTTGTTTGCTATCAAGTTTAGTGTGTTTTCATCCAGAGCTTTTAAATACCTGCAACACTACTAAACTGTTTAAATGCTGACTAGAGATGCTCAAATACCATTTTCTTCTTGCCTTTGACAGGTTAACTTTTTTCTTTCTGATATAAAGTTCTAGTAGCCAGTACTCGAGTACTGATCCAATACGCTACTTTAATGTTTCCAAATGACCAAGTTAAACTATTTTTTTAAAATTATGAAATAATAAATATATATTAAAATAAGAAAATCCAGGAATTGAACTTCTTAGCTGCAGCCACAAATGTGTATAATAAAATGGGATTTATGTTTGGTCACCCAGAAGTCCACTTTTTGTCTTACACCATTTGGACAAAATTTGACATTTGTATTTCTGACCTGAGAAACTTTACTGTGACTCCAGATGTTCAGTTACATAGTGAGATCTTTTCAACAACCAGCAAGAGCTGGTCATCTACTACAATTCATTTTACAGTTCTGTCCATCGTTGCTGTCTTTTAAACCAACATTTTTGATCAGAAAAGGAAATAAAGTTAATTTTTTAAGGCCAGGAACCATTTTTCTTGATCAGTGGTGTAAAAAAAAAAAAACCAAGCTGACTTAAAAGGTCGTTTTAAGTAGATAGTAGCTTCTGAGTAAAACCTGTTGGCGGTCAGTGGTTTCATAACGCAACATTAAGACTCAAAGCTGGATTGTTCGACTGCTGTCTCACCTGGCATTTTAACTTTGCATCCCAGCGCTATCTCTGTTTATATATCTGTTTCCCCCTCCTCCTTCCACTCGTCCCCGCTGGTCCGTGTCCCTGTTGGGTTTTTTTCCCTCCTGCCTTCATCCTTCGTTTTTCCTTCTCCACCTCACCGAGCTACCCCCCCCCTCCCCCGACTCACTCATCCATTCTGTACACTTGCCAATCCAAAGCTTTGCTCATTACATTGCTGCTCAGTCAGTGGCTCTATCCCTGAGCATCCAGACACATTCTACATGTCAATTACATTTTGCCCTGAAATTTGAGGTATTTTGTGCTTTGTTGCGACAGCAAACATCCATGTACATACAAAATACTGTGCAGTTTGGCAAGTTACTGAACCGATGAGTGTCTTTCTTTTTGAAAGTGAACAGGGCACCTTGTTTGTGTTTTTGGTGTGTTATGTGAGTTACTTTTGAACGTGGCAGTTTGATTTGTGTGCATCTTGGGTTCACCTCCTTCCGGAGACGGGGTGCCACGTCCTTTCTGACACCGCCGACGTGTCTGTGCTGGCCTGATGTCAATCAACCTGTGCCCCGCCTCTTTTCTCTTGCAGAGTACGGCAGTGCAGGTGAGAGGTCCAGGAGGGCGAAAAAAAGAAACATCGGTAGATACACATAATCAATAATTAATAAGTGACTAATAGAAGCAATAAGCTGAATATTCTCACCTGATCAGACCCTTCCCTAGGCACCGCTTTCATTGCTGCACCCCTCACTCTGTCTGAAAGTGACAAACTCGCCTGCAACTCCTAAATTTGCTCTTGTATGGTTGAATCTGGACTTTTATTCAGTTCGTGCCGCTTCATCGAACTGGACCAAGACAATAAGGCCCCGCCCCTAACCCCACACCATTTTATGTTTTTGAAGCAGGCCTTAGTCACTTGCATGTATTCCTTATCCCCCACCCTGAATACTTTGTTTGCTTCTCCCCCATTTGCTTTACAACCCCCTTTCCTTTGCCCCCTCTCCCCCCGACCTTCCCTGGTGTACGGGCTCAGTGTTTTATACTCAAGCTGGTCAGCCGTCAGTAATGTCCCCCTCCCTCACCCGAGCCTTGATGACTAAACCACCCCCTGTGTGATCCCTGCTCTCTCCTGCCTCCCTGCTGCTTCCAGACAAGGCGGGCTTCGGGAACAACTTCACCACCGGGGACAACAAGTCCTTGGCCCAGAACATGGAGGCGGTGGTGGTGGGCTGCATGTTCAAGTCCCTCATCACACGCTGCGCCTCGACCACGCACGAGCTCCACAGCCCCGAGAACCTGGTGAGTGACGCATGGAGTCAAGGACTAAAGGTGAAGTTTCACTTTGTAAGACTTTTTTCTTTTTTTTTTTTTTAACTCAGACAAAACAGAAAAACAACCATTTTCTCTGATTTATTGGAAACAGTGAATTGGTCGTTTCTTCATTTGACTTTTAGTAAAGGTATAAGGATAAAATTCTTCTTTTTTTACTTCACAAATTTCACCATTTTTCTAAATTCGACTCAGTTTCCTGGTTCCTCTGGATTGGACTTTGATTTCCAGCGGGCAGTACCAATGGACTGAGAAGAAGCTGCTTCTCCATGCAGTTCAGTAAACATCCAACCACTCAGCCAATCAGATGAAAGGAGCGTGTAACGTAGGAAAAGAAAAAAAATCTGAAATGGCCTCCTGTGCAGTTGGGGAGATTTTATTTATTTATTTTTTTGCAGTAAAAACCTCTTGATCCAAGGTGTAATTAGCAGTTCTGGTTGTTTTGAGCAGCCATTGGACACACCGACGTGAGTCATCACAGAAAGCCCGCCCCCAGCCTGCTGTGATTGGTCCGGTAGAAGATCCATTTCACATTTTTGCAAAGTGAATGTAGATGGTTAAAAACAATCATGACAGGTTAATTATTCCTGCACCTTTTTAACAAAAAGAAACAAAAGAGTGCAGGTACTCAGCAGAAACAGGAAGTGTGTTTGTGTCTCATTGTTATTATAATTCTTTTTAGCCCCACACATCTTTTTAAAACGGCTGCAGATTTGTTTCTGCGTCTTGGTTCATGCTCGTTCAACTTTGATCTGCACTTCGTTTTCAGAGAGGAAGCAGTAGAAAAGATAACGTCAGGGACAGGAAATGAAATGAAGGGAGGAAAACAAGTCTCCTTCCTCTGCCTGATGAGTTGATGCTCCTCTCTCTCTCTCTCTCTCTCTCTCTCTCTCTCTCTCTCTCGATGCCTCATTCTGGAGCATCCAAACATCACCGTTAAACACACCTTCGATCAAAAGGAAAAAACATCGGTGGTCACTGGCAGCAGTTCAGATGACCATCGAATGGCACCTGTTGGTGCTGCTCCCTGGAAATCCGACCCAATTCTTTCTATTGAAGAGTAAAGATGGTTAGCCAGGCTCCTGCGTTCGGGCTAATCACCATGGAAACACAGTTTGTTCATTAAGTAGCCGGAACATGAGTCAGAGTTGTCTGAAACATGAATTTGATTTCTTTTTCTGACCAAAACAGATAGTAAATTAAAATTAAGATCAGTGTGGATCCCACAGTTTGAGAAACATTAATTTCAAGAAATCCTTTTATGTCTTTTGTTTAAAATAAAACTGTGATAGGGTAAAAAAAGTCCAGCTCCTCTCCTGCAGGGCATTCCAGTTTGGAAATCTGTCATCCCCCTTTATGCTACCCACTTCAGATACAACCCAATGTGAAATCAGGAGGAAATAAAGATGAGGAGACTTAATAATTCAATTTTCATTTGGGTTTTAAATGTCACATTTACTCTCTGGAACAAAAAGGTTAAAAAAAGGAAATGTTAACTAAAACAAACTCTGCAGGAGAGAGGACTGCAGGACACCAGAAAGGGGTTAAGTTCCCAAGATCCGAGCTTTGTTTCAACCAGGAGCAGAAAAATTCACCTGGTTTGTTGTACACAAGCAAGCAAGAGCTGCAGCTGGTGAGACATGACGAGAGATAAACAGGAAATGTAGGAACTTTCAGGGTCAGAAACGTGGTTCCTTTTTAATCAGCGTGATCTCCATAGCAACTGATGCTGAACTTGGCAAGATTGCCATGGTAACTGGTGTTGGACCTGGTTTAATTGCCCATGCTAACTGATGTTAAAACTGGTGAGATTACCATGACAACTGATGTTGAACCTGGCGATATCACCATGGCAACTGATGTTGACCCAGGGATGGTATTCTGAACTTTAGATTAAATTACTCTTTAGATAAACAATTAAGTTAAGCAACACTAGAGCCTAATACATCTATTAATTAATTTTATTGATCTTGTCCCAAGCAATATGCCAGTTAATTCAACAAAGTTTGTCTAACTCAGTGTTTTTCTGTTTAACTTGTCGGGTGTTTTCCAGTTGTCCTTGTAGATCACACCTGAAAATGATTTAGGACTTTTATTTTTCTTTTCAGTTTTTTTACACAAGTGTTGTTTTTTTCCATATTAAGAAGCTTTTTCTGTTTCTTCTGGATGAAACTCAAGCATAAAATTAGGTCATAAAGTCCTTTTTCAGGCCAGCCCACTGGTGCTGATGAACACGTGTTTTGTACATGCGTGTGCAGAAACCCAGTAGGGTCACCTCAGCTTGATGGTCGGTTTCTTCGCCGGTTTCCTTCGCAGGGTCTGTACTGTGACATCCGCCAGCTGGTCCAGTTTATAAAGGAGGCCCATGGAAACGTGTTTCGCAGGGTGGCACTGAGCGCGCTCCTGGACAGCGCCGAGAAGGTCACCGCCACCAAGAAGCCTGAAGAGAAAGAGGAGAGCAAACAACCTGGACCCAGGAGGTACTGGCCCGTCGGCAGCCAGAACGCTTTAAAGATGAAACTAACCCTGTCTTAAAGACATTTTTAGATGTTTAAAACTGTCTTATAAAGCAAATCAGAGCTGCGCTTCTTCATCGCTGCTTGTATTTGAGTTTTTTCTGTTTTTTTCTGTCTTGTCATCATCTGTTTCTCTTGCTTGAGTGAATGACTTCATGTTGTTGTCGAAACACACAGGGAAGCCCTGCCAGGTGATGTTTCTACAGGTTTCACCACGTCATGTGACCCAGATATACAAATTAGAAGTCACATGACGACGAAAATGATCTGGAACCAGCTGTGACTCATTTTTAAGAAGAGGTTTTTACTTTTTTACTTTTAGTTTGTTGTTCTGATGTGATTTAAGTTGCTCACTTGACGTATAGACTCAGCTTGTATGCGCTTATCTCTGTTTATCAACAGTCGAGAATTTTGTCCGAAGTGCAGGTGATACAGAGGAGTTTGACTAATTAAAAAAAAAAAGTAATCAAGCCAGGAACTGAATGGCTTCCTCAAGGTCACGGCGTCATCATAGGGCTTGACTTGAAGCTGATGTCAAAGTTGGTAAAAGCTTCCCTTGACAACAGAATCAATTTGTTTATCAAATTTGTCAGGGGGGGGCACCCAGACAACATGGTGAAGGTGAGGGGCCAGAGCATCAAGACCTGGAGCTACTACAGATACAACACGGCTGGGTTGCTTGGAGGGGGAAAACACTTTGCTCTCGTTCAAACAGAGAAAATGGTGACAGCCAGAGTTTGATGTCATCCAGACAACTGTGGATGGATTTGAATGAGTTGGGAATAATAAGCAGACAGAATTATAAATCATCTGCACACAGATGAAAAGAGGTCAATTAACTGATCCTGATGGCAGCATGTGTAAGGAGAATAGACCAGGGCCCAAAATGGATCCCTGAGGCACACCAGAGGTCAGAGGAAGAAGGAAGATCATTGATCAGACAGAGAAACTCCCGATTGATAAATAGGACCTTAAACCACTGCAGCAAAACCCCCTGAAGGCCAGCAAAACAAAAAATAAATGTTGGTCAAGTGTTTATAAAGAAAGAGTTGCTCCAATTTTCCAGTTTTCCTTGTTACAGGAGGCCCTGAAGAGATCAAAATAGGAAAATCAGGATATTACAAAGATATTTAGGTGTAAAAAGTCACATGGTTGGGCATGACTGCATCAGTGTGTGTGTGTGTGTGTGTGTGTGTGTGTGCAGGTCAGAGGCGGGTGTGTCCGGGGAGAAGGGTCAGGTGTCCAGTGCTGCAGATGAGTGTCGCAGCTACATCTCCAGTAGACCCCCCCAGACCCCCGAACAGTGAGTGTCAACCTCGCGGCATGTCCATATCGCACCATCTATGTCGAGCCCAGCTGCCATTTTCTCTGCTCAGTGTAGAAAAATGTACAAAACTCTTCTTGTTGCTGTTCTCCTCCCAGCTAAACATGGGGTTCCCCGCCAAAAAAAAAAAAAGTGTAGTTTAAGAGGTTAATAAATGTCCTTGCCTCCTTATCTGTACCTCCAGTGAAGAACAGCTCCCTGGGGCTCTGCTGGGCAGGAAGGACTTTTGGAGGAAGATGTTCAAGTCGCAGAGCGCCGCCAGTGACACCAGCAGCCAATCAGAGCAGGACACCTCAGAGTGTACCACCGCACACTCTGGCACCACCACCGACAGGCGCTCCAGATCCAGATCCCGTCGCATTTCACTTCGCAAGAAACTGAAGCTACCAATAGGTGAGAGGAGCTTTGATTACCCTGAAATTATTTTCATTTATAGGACAGATGCCGTCTACTTTTTTAATTTTGAAAATTGATACAATTTCCTGAGATCTTAATGAAATGTTTATGACATAAGAACATTTAAACACTGAGCAAAAAGCTATATCTGCTCTCTTTTCAACACGTTTTCAGAGCTCTGTCCATTGCATTTTATTTTAGAGGGTGGAGTCAACTGCATCAGTTAACCCCACCCCCTTTTGGGGGTGTGCTTCATGTGAAAGAAGTGGTTTTAATTTGTTCAACTCACTTCAGAAGAATAGTGAATTTTGCCAAATGTACAGATGAAGATGATAAAATTTTACTTTGACCGGAGTTTGTGACTGAAATCTAAACACATCAGTGAAAAATGTATTTTCACACTCAAGCTGTGTAAAAACTAAACAGGGTCATTTAGGGTCAGATTTTGATTTTTGATCTGGTAGTCACTTCCAACATCCAAATATTTATGCTTTACCACAAGAAAAAAAACATAACTTGAACATTGCTTTTAGATGAACTTAGAGGGTATTTATGTGGAGACAATAGTCTGTAATCAAGTCTTCATGTGTTGTATTATTGTAAGGAAATAACCAAAGATAATGCAAATTTGCATCATAATTTGCAAATTAAGCGAAATGTTTAACCCATTTTATGTAGCAATACCATGTCTGACCATGTGGGAGCAGCATGCTACACAAAAATCCAGGTGAGCTTCGGGTATAAAACCCAGCAAAGGGCACCTCTGGTGGTTCAAAGTGGTATTGCAAGACATGCCAGCCCATCCTCACTTATTCGTACAATTTTGTATTCCCCCATGTGGTCAGAGGGGGTATTGCTGCCAAAAGTGGCATTTGTAAAACCAAAAGAAAGATGTAATTTTTGATGCTTCTGATTCATTCTTCTTGAGATTCAGAACCAGTTTTTACATTTCCATGACCGTACCTCACTGGATTTGTTGTTTCACTCTAACACGATGTGCTTCATGTCCAACGTTGCCTCACAGCCAGGTCACCTCATGTTTTTGGTCTGTTTTGTGTTCCTTTTGTGCCTCAGCATGCCGTGGGACCGCCCGCCTTCCACTCACTCGCTCTGTCTTACGTATGTGGACGTGGAACCATCTTCATTCAGTATTGATGTCGTGTCTGTTGTGTTGTTAATCTCACCCCCGTGTGCACGCTGTTCAACACCTGGATCATAGTGCATTTTCCAATATAATCAGTGTCCTGTAAACTTTAACTAAATTTAAAAAAACCATAGATCATGCAGCCTAAATCCTGTTGTTTCCCTGTGCTCCAGTGAGCACCCTCCTTGTTCCCTCTGCTCCCTGCTCACTCTGCTGTTATTGGTTTACTTTCCTAAATCAATCATCCACCTGTCTTTAGAAGCTCCTGGTATGACCACTCTTTCAAATCTTTTATTTTAATGTTTAATAAATCATGCACCTCTTGAAATGACAGCTAGACAGCCTGAAAAAATGTTTAAAATTATCTCATGTTTAATATCCTTAAAAGCACTTTTAAAGCTCTTATTGACCTTTACTAAGCAACACTTCAGTTTTTTATAGATTTTAATCTGGCCACCTATTACCCAACTGCTTGCCGTTTCTCTTAAAGGGTTGGATATTCTTGTGCGAATGATTAATCGATGTTATTGATTCTCTGTCCCGTAACAATGAATGTGTCCTAAACGTCTTCTGTTCAGCCCTGCATGCAAACGTGCATTCACAACCCAGTATGTATGGTGCATTTATAGCTTTATGAGTTTGTCTTATGCAAATATCCATGTTCTTCATGTCACGTGTTTCCAGGAAACTGGCTGAAGCGGTCCTCGCTGTCCGGGTTAACGGATGGTGTCGAGGACCTACTTGATATTAGCTCAGTGGATCGACTCTCCTTCATACGTCAGAGTTCAAAGGTCAGGGGAAGCGCTAAAGAATGTGAAATGTGTCGAGAGATATATAATGTAATAAAAGTAATATTACTTGGCTCAGGTGAAGTTCACCAGTGCAGTAAAGCTGTCCGAAGGGGGCGCCGCAGGGCCGGAGTACGGCAGGGACGAGGAGGAGAATTTCTTCAAGCGGCTCGGTAAATGGAGGTCTGGCAGGAGGAATCCATCCAAGCTTCACCACACAGAAGAGAAAGATGGTAGACCTACCCCGCCCTGGGGTGCCCCTCGCCCACCCACGCTCCATCGTCCTTTGTCTTTTCCCCCGTCTCTCTCCGTCTCCGCCTCGTTTGTCAGTGTGTTGTGGTCTTGTCTGGCCTCGTGGTGGTCTCCTCTCTTTTTCCAGAGTCTTGGTCCACCATTCTTCATGTCGGCTCTGATGGAGAGCTTCCAGCTGCTCTTTAAACCTGAGAGTTTTCTATCCAGCCCATCAGTCTGAAGACCTTTTTCTCTGAAAGGTCCTCCATAAAGAACGTTCATGAACAATGGAGCAGTGATGGCACTTCTGAACAGGACAATCATGAATCAAAAGCTGAAATTAGGTGTAATAAACTGATTAGTTGCTTCAGTACAAACAACTACCACTTATCTGACCTCAGGTTGCAGAGCCAGCAGTGTAAGCACTGAGGCCCAGATCCCTAACCTTCTTTGTAGGGGCGCTGTATGAATGCCTTAGGAACAACCTGAGAACAACACATGATGTTTGTGGATTATTTAAGGTCAGGAGACCATTCCAGGTCCCATATTCCTATGTTGGCAGTAAGTATGCTGTAAGAACACAGTAAGTTGTTCTTGGGGAGCCCTCACAGCATTCTGATAAATGCCATCCAACAAACAAATGCGTAGAAAGCTGTAGGATCTTCCTACCAACAAATTGGGGTTGCAGTGAGTTCCAGGTACGGGTGCTGGACAGCCAGCTTATGACAACAGTTTTGGTAGGATGGCTGTAAGTATACCATAGGTAGATTCCAAGTCATCCTTATGTAGAACATAAGAACTCAGTGCCCAGCATGAGGCAGAAAATTACCTGATTTTCTTAAGAATGCCTCAAGTTGCTCTTGCGAATTGAATGGCAGCTGTTCTGACTTCCTAAAACGGCTGTAGGAAACTATCCCCTTCCACACCACAAGTCATGATGTTTGAGTCCATTCAAAAAGTCCAAAATGCAAAAATTTAGATAAACAGTCTTAATGGCCAACGTTACATCTAAGGGTGCCTGAATTCTCCTAAGACGACTTCTAAAACCCAGCAGTGCCATCAGTCCAGTGTTCCTATTGAAACTTTCTCCAGTAAAACTAGCCCATCAAGCTCCAGAAAAGGACAAACACTCAGGTTTGTCCACGAACTGTGGTTCTTGTGTTTTACTCTAGAGGGAACCATGTTTTTACTGATTTAAAACAACCCTAGGTCTGTCATTAGATGGTGAAGGGTGTAGACTTGGCAATGTTAACACAGGGGAATATGTCAAAATAAATCCCTATTCTAAACCTCTGAGAAAACTTAAAAAGATTATTCCACTGAGGTGATCGTGTAAATTCAAATCCCTAAAAATAAAACGACTCTGTAAGCACACAGAAAGTGTATGGAAAGGAATGTTTGTACCATCCTTTCACTGCCACTTGACTAGTTCACTACCAACAGGAAAGTCTACTGGATATTTATGGAAAAATAGGCAAGTGTTGGATAAACTGTCCTTTTAATACACCTTTTGTCTTGATTTTTGTCTGTAGGGATCCACATTATTACTTTTGAGTCTCTTAGAGGCTTGAAAAACACTATTCCCACTCAAAACTGCTTTGATTCATTTTGTTTTGGCCGCCAATGAAAGTATAAACTTCTTGCCATCTAATAACAGATGTCTAGTATTGTTTTAACTCAGAAATGTTCCATTTTAAAATAAGAAAACAGAGTATAGTGATTTCCATTTCCGCCTCTGCAGCCAAGCACATCCTGTTTTTTTTTTTTTTTTTTTTTCACCACCAAAGCTTCTCCTCTCTCTTTGGCTTGGAGGTAAAAAGAGAGGAAAGGCGCTCTGGGATCCATCCTCCTGCTGCTGAACGTGGTTCTGTGCCGCCACAAGCATGATGCTGTCGGTGCTCCCTCCGTCTCTTCTGTGGTGACGTCTGGTGGTATTTTCCAGTGAGAGAAAAACAGACTGTGGCATTCTTCTGTGTGGCTGAGTTGCACTTGATATTTCATTGAAATTGACCAGATCCCATCAAACAGGCCTGATTGTGTCTATCTAGTGTGTTTCATTTCTCTTCTCGCTGGTCTGGTGGTGAGATCGGGGAATGAAACTGGAAGTTCAAGTCTAAGCTCGGCTGGTGATGGTGTGCCATGTTTCGCTGGGCTTCATTTGTCGGTGGCTCTTCTGTGTTTATTTGTTCTCGTCGGTTGTTGTCCGTCAGAGCAGCTTCGGTCTGAGCTTTTCAACGGTTTTCACCTTCTCCATTGTACCCGTCTCCCCTCGTTTTTTTTTCTCCCCCTCTTCCTCCAGGACCTCACGGTTTTCAGGAGCGTCTCGCGGCCAGCCAGGAGGCCATGAAGAACAAGAACGTGGTGAACTTGGGTGCCATCCGACAGGGCATGAAACGCTTCCAGTTTCTCCTGAACTGCTGCGAGCCGGGAACTATACCCGACGCCTCCATCCTCGCTGCCGCTTTAGACCTGGTAGGTCCAGAAACCGGCGTCGACCCACCACCGCAAGGATGCTCCATCGCTTCATGTCATCCCTGACTCCATCTTTATTTCCCCCCCAACTCTGTTAGGAAGCACCCGTCGTGGCTCGCGCCTCGCTTTTCCTGGAATGTGCCAGATTTGTCCATCGCTGTAACCGTGGCAACTGGCCTGAGTGGATGAAGGGCCACCACGTGAACATCACCAAGAAAGGCCTGTCCAGGGGCCGGTCTCCCATCGTGGGAAACAAAAGGAACCAAAAGCTGCAGTGGAACGCTGCCAAGCACTTCTGCCAGTGGGGAGATGTGAGTTCAGCATTTTTCATCAAAGTGGACGGCGCCACCTCGTGATGCTGCTTCTTTAACCGTAGCCATGTTTGATGTGCTCAGGCTATCGGCACGCGGCTCAGCGAGCTCTGCCACTCAGACAGCGAGAGCCCCGCCAACATCCTGGGTTACATTTATGACGAGGAGACCAAGCGGAGGATGAGGAAAGAAGACGAGGAGGAAGATTACTTGGATGACAGTGAGCGAATGTTGCTGCTTCTATTGAGCCAAGGGTCTCATAAATCGTAAAAGTTTTTAAAGCCAAAAAAGCTGCTAATATGTTTTTCTTTACCACAAAGACACAGTCAATCCCACCAAATGTGGCTGCCCCTTTGCCCTGAAGATGGCTGCGTGCCAGCTGTTGCTGGAAATCACCACGTTCCTGCGAGAGACCTTCCCCTGCTTACCGCGACCCCGCACCGAACCGCTTGTGGTCAGTTCCTGAAGCCATGTCCATGACCGAGACACAGGAAAACTGTGGCGTAACTCTGAGGTGTTGACATGTTGGCTGTAGGACCTGGACAGCTGCCGTCTGCGTCTGGACCCGGAGCTCGGCCGCCATCGCTACGAGAGGAAGATCAGCTTTGCGGGGATCCTCGATGATGAAGATGGCCATGATTCGCTCAACAGCAGCAGCCATACTCTGAAGTCGGACACCACCTGTGATGACAAGAAGACCCAGGAGGCTCAAGGTGAGACCTGGTACCACGCTGTCTGGTTAACCATGCTGACTTCACCAATTTTATTATGACACATAATCCCACCCGGTTCCCCTGCTCCCCAGCTCCGATTAGGAAGATTCGTATCGGAGGCTCCCGGCTGCTGCAGATCAAAGGGGCCCGCAGTTTCCGAGTGAAGAAGGGCGGCTCCCTTTCCTCCATTCGCCGGGCGGGAAGCCTGAAGAGCACCAAGCTGTCCCGGCAGGACTCGGAGTCCGAGATCGAAGAAGGGCTGCTGTCACAAACGCATAGCAGGGACACGGTGACTGACATTGGTGAGACATGTCACGGGGGTGAAAGCTCGGAGGTTTGAAGCATGAGCTGTTCAACAGTCCTTTCAGTTGTCTCCATTACAGTGTAGGACCTGGCAGGATCCACTGACTTCCCCAACTAATAGCACTTTGTACCACTTGCTGATGAAAATGGACCAGTTTTGTTGTTCACCAACCACCAATGAAATTGGGCAACGATACAAAAGTAAACTGCTTAAAGACAGCTTGTATTGTAGACTATTAGAGGAAATATGGCTCCTTGTTTTTGTGATGGGAGCGGGTGGTGGTGGTGGTGAGGCAAATTTTTACCTCAAGGTTCAGACATAACACGTATCGCGACTTTAAATAGATGATCAACCCGTTGACTCATCGTCACCCATTGATCCTTTCTCAAGATGATTGACATACGAGTTGAGTACGCCCTCAGCTAGCACAACGTCCCCTCCTTCATCTGAATGTACAAAAGTAGATTAAATGCTATAATTTATTTACCTCTAGTGGTATAAAGTAGTATTACAAGCCTTACTTCTCAATAGTGCTTTTGTTGACTTTTTCACCAGCAGAGCAAATTAATGTGATTAATTTTTTATATGATTGCACTCGTTGATTTTTGAATATTCTGAAGTGTAATTTCTACATATGGCACCTTTAATTTTGCAGGTAGTCCCTTCAGCACCAGCGAGCCCAGCATCGAGCCTGAAGGTCAGAGCACAGGTGGTGCAGAGGAAAACTACCACCGCAACATGTCCTGGCTGCACGTACGTCTACCGGTCCTCCACACCATGACCCGTGTACTCAGCGTTTCATGTTCTGACTCCACTCTCTCCGTCTCTCACCACAGATCATGATTTTGCTGTGCAACCAGCAGAGCTTCATCTGCACGCACATCGACTTCTGCCACCCTCGCTGCTACCAGCACCACAGCCGCTCCTGCGCCCGTCTGGTCCGCGCCATCAAGCTGGTGTACGGAGAGACGGTGGACGGGCTGAAGGAGGACAGCGCCTCCTCTGGTAACATCGGAGGACGAGCGAAGAAAAACAAGGAGGTGCGTTTGGCCGACCACCTGTCAGGTCTTCACTTTCAGAGTAAAAAAAAAAAAAATGTCTCTCTTATGAGAGTGTTTTCGGATCAGTGTTCAGACAAGTCCTGCTTGAGGACGCCGTCCATGAAGAGAAGACCCACCGACTCCAACACGGAAGGGAAGAAGGATACGGGCATGCTCAAGTACATCCGTAACCAGGTGACTGGTGCAGTGTGGTTCAGTCTGTCACTGGAGGTGAAATAACTTCAAAAAAAAATTATGGAACCACCAAATGTTTTACTCTTCTCCGTTTTTATGTCATAGTTTCAAGAACTGCTTCCAGTGTGCTGTTAGCTGGATTTTCTTTGTTTTTGGCCTCTCAGGTGATGAGCTTGTCGCCAGCTCCTCTTTCGTTGCTCATCAAGGCCGCTCCCATCCTGACGGACGACATGTATGGAGACATCCAGCCCGCGGCCTGGGAGCTCCTGCTCAGCGTGGATGAACATATGGCGGCTGCAGCCGGTGAGTCGGGCGTCTGGCTGCATCAGGGATCCGCGGGTCATTCCTGTGGGTCGCGTCTCCTTGACTCTGGCCTCTCTGAACTCCTCCCCAGCTGCCATGTTCCTGCTGTGCGCGGTGAAGGTCCCCGACGCGGTGACGGAAATGATGATGGCGGAGTTCCAGCACCAGGAGGCCTGCCAGAGGATCAACTCCATCCTTAAGTTTTACACGCTGTGGCGCTTCCGCTACCAGGTCTGGCCTCGCATGGAGGAGGGAGCCCAGCAGATCTTTAAGGTACGTACGATGGCGGCGTTGGATTTCTGTTTGGTTGCTCATTATTGGTCCGAGTGTTGTGTTGTAGCAGATTTTGTCCCGCGTAACCAGGCCTCTTGGATTGATTTTTATGGTACCTTTGTCTCAGATCCCACCACCCAGCATCAACTTCACTCTGCCTTCTCCGATATTGGGCATGCCTTGCGTCCCCATATTTGACCCCCCCTGGGTGCCACAAACTACGGGCAGCGTCCAGGACCCAATCAATGAAGACCAGTCTGTAAGTCTGAGCTGCTGCTCAAATGGGTCGCCTTAAGTAGTCATGTGTCAAAGCCAGTACTTCCTCTTTTACTCCTATGTTTAAAAAAAAAAGATCTGATCATAATGGTTCCTAATACTGTGCAAATAAAATCTCAGATGAGCAACAACATCCAGCTTTTGTCACTGTGGTATTATTTATTTTGCAAAAATAAAGTCAGAAAAGAAAATCATTTGGGGAGTACTAAGTGTCCCCTTACTGCTTTAGGATTTAAGATGGTAGGTGTTGCTAATAATCAGTCCTAAATGAATAAATCATCAGCCGGTTTGTTCATGGTCAACTTGATAAGTGGAAGGTGGCCAGGTCCTCACCTCCATCATCTTACCTGACAGTGGGAAGAAGTAGTTTCTGCTGAATTGAGTTGTTTTGTTTTTGCTCAGCTTGGAGCTGGAAATCAAGTCCAAACAGCTGCACTTTGCTCTTTTCTGTCCATAAGATGTTTGGAAATGGTTTTATAATCCATTCCTAATAGATGTGCAGCAGCAATTGGTTCTCGAAGAATGTTGCTTATCTCTTGCCCTCTTGGCATTGTGTTGCTATTTTCATTGTGTATTTAGCATTGCTGCCAAGATTTTTCAACTTCAGTTTTGTTAAATAAATAATGGCAGTTCAAAAGAGGTTTTGTTGCTTGCCTGAGGTTGCATACATCTAATTCATACTTTAAAAAAATGTTTTTACAAAAAATTAAACATAGGATGAAAATAGGGTAAGTCATTTTTGCCCCGATGTAGCTTATAAATCTGTTCAGACAGCTTCAGCCTGCAATCCAGAAATCAATAAGTGAAACATTTTTAGAAACTTAAGGGAAGTTTAGTACAAATGTTAGCTGATTAGTCTGTTTATTTTCTATTTGGTCCAACATAAAAAAAACATTTCAGACTGCTTTAAACGCATTATTGTGACTCAGATGTTATTGATGTCTTCTTTTACTTTCTTACTTTGCTTTTTTTTCTTTTTGTACAAAGCATGACAATCAAAATGTGTTCAAGATTTTGATGACCTGCAAGCACATGTTCTATAATTTATCTGTTGACTGTCTTTGTTTTTAGTATCCTACATTAATTCAGTCAGTCCATACCATAGTAAGTGGGTATTTCTGTCCGAGTGTTTGTGCTGATGCATCTTGTTACTTCCGATCACAAACGGCAGGAAGGGAAATTATCTCTGGGGAATTTCTCTGGTAGTTTCATGGTCATGTGGGATAGCTGCATCTTGATCAGAGACGCATTTTAAAACGTCTTCCAGCACTTGTTTTGACTCTAATATGAAAAAATAACAGCATGCATCGGACATCCAGACGTCTTGTGTGTGTAGTGCAGTTGATGCATGGTCATTAGATGAGAATGACTTTGCCGTGAATGTTTTTCCACATCATGTGTTGAGCTTGTTTGGGTTCTTGTATGAGTACTTGTGCAAAGGCTGTGAGGCATTTACTGTACACAAGATAGAGTAAATTCTCCCAATTCCAGTCTGAATACGTGTATCTGTGTCCCGGCTTGTTATGACTGATGGCATTCAACACTTGTTCGTAATGCTTAGGATCTCACATGAGCATGAGACCAAACAGCTGGTGGAGAGTTACTGTATTCATGTGTTGTCCAGTCATTACTTTTATGACCAAATGTTACTCAGATTGTAGACCGTGAGGATTTAAACTCCCCCCCGGATCTAGTCGGGACCGAATTTCCTCCGTTCTGTATTGTAGAAATCCTTCTCCGCCAGGGCGGTGTCGCGCTCCCACCAGCGAGCCGAGCACATCCTGAAGAACCTGCAGCAGGAGGAGGAGAAGCGGCGCCTGGGCCGCGAGGCCAGCATCATCACGGCCATCCCCGTGGCTCAGGAGGCCTGCTACGAGCCCACGTGCAGCCCGCCGCCTGAGCAGGAGGAGGAAGGTGGGGCTACACACACAAAAAACCAGATATAAAACACGCTTTGTTCTGGACGAGTTGGCCGGCTGCTGATGGCGTCTTGTGTTTGGCATTGATCCCCGCCAGCAGAAGAAGTGGTGAACCTGGCATCGCGCCGTCTCTCCGTCAGCCCGTCCTGCGCCTCCAGTAACTCCCACAGGAACTACTCTTTCCGCCGTGGGTCCATGTGGTCCGTCCGGTCGATGGCCAGTGCAGAAGGTAGGAAAGTTAAGAAAACCTCTTTGATTTTATACATTTCTGATCTAAAACATAAACTTTCATCATTACAGATGAGGAGAACACAACAGAACACACCCCGACTCACCACATGCTACAACCACCTCAAGCCGTCTTCCCAGCATGCATCTGTGCTGCCGTCCTGCCGATAGTGCACCTCATGGAAGACGGAGAGGTTCGAGAGGATGGTGTAGCTGGTGGGTGCTTAGATGTTTCTGGTGGACATTACACTGCAGTGATCACCACACTACACATACCGCACCCATCACTGTCTTTCTGCGTTTCACATTGGTGATTTAGTCCTCGTGGGCAGAATTAGGAATTCAGACTTGAATAAAGTATGTGAGATTAGACTGTCAAGGAAATCTGCTGCAAGTTTAAAATGCATATATAAGTCCCTTGGATAAAGGTTTTACCAAATCATAGTACGAACCATTAAAATATATGCAGAATAAAATAAAATGTAAAAAAAAAAAAACATTTTAGTTGTGGAAGTTGGAGATAAATCTGGGAAAGACCTGATTCCTTCAGGTTGTGTTTTTAATCCTGGGACCATGTCTTCTGTTCACCAGAGCAGAAGAAGCTTTAGGAACCATGTTGCATCAGTGTTTCTGAGTGTGCGTATTTGCAAGTTTTCCTCCTGTTTCTTCAGTGAGCGCCGTTGCCCAGCAAATCCTCTGGAACTGCCTGATTGAAGATCCAGCTCTGGTTCTCCGTCACTTCCTGGAAAAGCTGACTGTGAGCAACAGACAGGTGGGCAAACGTTTCAAGAGCACAAACAGGAAGTCTTTTTTGTTTTTTCATGGATTTGGCAAGACAGACACATCTTGTGTCTGTTAAAACCAGTAATGTAATAACCGAGATGACTTGTGTTTCTATGCCAGGACGAGCTAATCTACATGCTCAGGAAGCTGCTGCTCAACATTGGAGATCTGCCAGCCCAGACCTCGCACATCCTCTTTAACTACCTGGTGAAAGCACATATAAATCTGTCACCTCTATTGATTCCTCAGAGCTGTTTGATCAGTCGACAGTTTTCTCAACTGAATTTCTTGTGTTAGGTGGGACTGATCATGTACTTTGTTCGCACCCCCTGTGAGTGGGGTATGGACGCCATCTCGGCCACGTTGACCTTCCTGTGGGAGGTGGTGGGCTACGTGGAGGGGCTTTTTTTCAAGGACCTGAAGCAGACGATGAAGAAGGAGCAGTGCGAGGTCAAACTGCTGGTCACTGCGTCCATGCCAGGTAAACCTGCTTCGTTTCATGAACACACTTTTGTTTAAAGGCCTTTTTTAACGTTACCTCGTCTTCTGTTGGTGCAGGAACCAAAACTCTGGTGGTACATGGTCAGAACGAATGTGACATCCCCACGCAGCTACCAGTCCATGAAGACACTCAGTTTGAAGCCCTCCTAAAGGTAAAAAAAAAAAAAAAAAATCACATTTGGACCAACCTAATAAGAAAACTTGTCTTAAGTTTTCTGGTCGTATATCTAGAAAATGTGCAAAAAAAACTGAGTCTGTGTGAAGTAACAGAAACATTCATGATATCTCGTGTTTATCCGAACAGGAATGTCTCGAGTTCTTCAACATTCCCGAGGCCAGATCAGCACACTATTTCCTTATGGACAAAAGATGGAACCTCATCCATTACTCCAAGGTAGAAACAACTGATTTTCGTTTGCAAACACTAACTACGATTTAGGCATCTAAGAGTTAATAAGTGATTGATTTTATTGGATATGGCTGAAGATGTATGAAACGTACTTTTGGAAATGAGCCTCCTGTCTCCGTCCGTCAGACTTATGTCAGAGACATCTACCCCTTCCGGAGGTCGGTTTCTCCCCAGCTCAACCTGGTTCACATGCTCCCTGAGAAAGGACAGGAGCTCATCCAAAAGCAGGTGCAGATTAAATCTGACAGTTAAACCTATGAGGACGTTTTCAGGTCCTGAAGTGGTGAAAACGTCTCACTTTTGTCTCCGTAGGTGTTTTCCCGTAAACTTGAAGAAGTCGGTCGGGTCCTCTTCCTCATCTCCCTCACGCAGCACATGCCGGCCGTCCACAAGCAGTCCCACGTATCCCTGCTGCAGGAAGACCTGCTCCGCCTGCCCTCCTTCCCACGCACCGCCATCGATGCGGAGTTCTCGCTCTTCAACGAGCCACAAGGTCACAAACAAATAAACGCCATCGTGGTCCAAAGCAGACGTGTTCTGTTGCTTCAATGATCTCCTTCGTCCTCCTCCAGGGAAGGAGCTGTTTGGTTTGGACACCCTCCACAAGGTGCTGTGGATCAAGCTCCTCGAGGAGATGTTCCTGGGCATGCCCAGTGAGTACCCATGGGGTGACGAGATGATGCTGTTCCTGAACGTCTTCAACGGGGCGCTGTTGCTGCACCCAGAGGACAGCGCCCTCCTCAGGCAGTACACCGCCACCGCCATCAACACCGCTGTTCACTTCAACCACCTCTTCTCCCTGAGCGGTTACCAGTGGATCCTACCCACCATGCTCCAGGTACACACACCTTTTAATGAAAAGAACAGCTCGGGAATCTCAGATTAGTGGATTCAGTTTTACCAACAAGCCTTGGACCGGTGCGTTTTCCCTCCGCTGTTGTAGGTCTACGCCGACTACGAGAGCAACCCTTTACTGAGGCAGGGCATCGAGTTCTGCTGCCGGCAGTTCTACATCCTCCATCGAAAGCCCTTCATCCTGCAGCTGTTTGCTAGCGTGGCTCCGCTGCTGGAGTTCACGGTAAGATTCCTGAATCCGCCTTAAATGAGTTCTCGTCCTTACTGAACTTTCGTGAGTCTCTTGATCTTTTACTGCCGTTACCAGACCAGCACCAGCACCGGCCTCTCCAAAGGAGTGTCCGCCCAGTGTCTGTTTGACCTGCTGGTCTCTCTGGAGGGAGAA
Source organism: Zenarchopterus dispar (assembly GCA_028564865.1). Classification (NCBI taxonomy): domain Eukaryota; kingdom Metazoa; phylum Chordata; class Actinopteri; order Beloniformes; family Zenarchopteridae; genus Zenarchopterus; species Zenarchopterus dispar. Next base: position 3,681,962 of record JAOWBL010000012.1, read on the forward strand.
ACCCAGGACGCTCTGGATGCTCTGGAGCTGGTCAAGGCTGAGAAACCACTTCGTTCGCTAGGTAAACTGTCATCATTTTTAAAAGAAGAGGTCAAATCACAAAGTCCAGACCTAACAAGATGTGTTGTTATGACTTTTGTCTGACTTTTCAGCTTGTTGCTGTGTCAGCTTCTCATCCATCAAAGAAGCCCAGAAACCAGCCCTCACAAAAGGAAAGATGTCAGTCATGAAATGTCTTGATGATGCTCTTTTTTTTGTTTGTTTGTAGACTTTTGTTATGGCAATGAAGACTTGGCCTTTTCCATCAGCGAGGCCATCAAGCTGTGTGTCACTGTGGTTGCGTATGCCCCGGAGTCTTTCAGGAGGTAACGAGAAATGTCAAGGACTCTTCGCCCTTGTTGCTTCTTTCTCAAGTTTTCGGCCACCTTTGTTTCATGTGCTTCTGCAGTCTCCAGATGTTGATGGTGTTGGAGGCCTTGGTCCCCTGTCACCTCCAGAAGCTCAAGAGCAACACGGTTACAATGGAGTCTGCTTCGGTTGCCAGGGACGAGATCGCCGCCATCGCTGCCTTGGCTACGTCTCTGCAGGCTCTCCTCTACAGCTCAGAAGCTCTCACAAGGTTTGTCTCCATAACAGTCCAAACTAGTGTGGAAACTGGCGATTTCAGGTCTCCATTAATTTACCCATACCTCCTCTGTAGACCCATGACAGCCCCCCAGATGTCCCGCTGTGACCAGGGCCACAAGGGTGGCACTACTGCCAACCACACCATGTCCGGAGGGGTCAACACCAGGTCAGAGGTGATTCACGTAACCTCCTCGGAGGGTCTAAAAGACCAAATTAAAGGGAGGTTTGTGTCCACAGGGATAACCTACACTTGCTGGAGGAGGGACAGGGAATGCCCCGGGAGGAGCTGGATGAGCGCATCGCGAGAGAGGAGTTCCGCCGGCCGCGGGAGTCGCTGCTGAACATCTGCACTGAGTTTTACAAACACTGCGGACCTCGACTCAAGATCCTGCAGAATGTTGCCGGCGAGCCACGGGTCACGGCTCTGGAGCTGTTGGACATCAAGTCCCACATGAGGTGATGGGAGTGGTAGCTGGTGGACACTCCAAACTACTTCAGAACCTACATCCTCTTTTTTTTATTATAATTATTATTATTATTATTTCAACTACTGGACACCTCCTAGTGGTCATTTAAGGAACTGCATCAATTGCCACATCAGCGTTGACACCAGTTTAGCCCCTTATGTGTCCCTGAATGCACATCTGTGTCCCAGGCTGGCAGAGATCGCCCACGCCTTGCTCAAGCTGGCCCCCTACGACACCCTGACCATGGAGAGCCGGGGCCTGCGGCGGTACATCATGGAGATGCTGCCCATCACCGACTGGTCGTCGGAGGCGGTCCGCCCCGCCCTCATCCTCATCCTGAAGAGGCTGGACCGCATGTTCAACAAGATCCACAAGATGCCTACGCTCAGGTGCGCTCGCCCACAGGCACTATGCACCAGGTCTGTTGACTACGATCCCTCCTCCTCCGTGTCCCTGTGAGTGTATCGTGCCGTGGTGTGTACAGTAGATAGACGGCTTCTTGGCTCTGGCGTCTGTCACGCCATCAGTGCTGCTTTGGTGTGTTTTTGTGCAGGTGTGTGTTTGTGAGTGGGCAGTTAAATGCACAAATGGGGGTGTTTTTGAAGTCGGAGCAGATCACTGGCAGTGTTCCCTCTCCACCGGGGATGTCGCATCTTACGCCAGATCAGTGTCGAGGGTTATCGTAATTACAGATGGTTATATGGTAAAAGCAGAATTTAAATGATGGTACTGCTTTAATAAGATCATCTAAGCCTTTAATTTAACTTTTAAAAAATTCTCATTTTGAGTTTAATGCTAAAAACTCAAAAAAAGTGAGACATGATAGAAAAGAAAGAGCTGAGGAAATTTACTGACAGCTGATGAGACGACACTTTTTAATGATTGAGTTTGGAAAGATTGTTCCAGAAAAGCTGACGGCCCTCCAGAAGTAATTCTGGTAAAAATAAAACTTTTCGAATAGGTTTAAGAAAAAGGCGTTCCAAATTAAAACTGTATGATTTGAGGATTTTATGGTCTGTAGCTAAACTTTTATCATGAAATAGCAAAACAGATATACAGTAACTTTGCTGCCTTGTGAATAGTTGAAAACCATGAAATCCTTCGTTTTAATGGAAATGTACCAGCTTTGACCCTGCATGTCCAGTAACAGTTTCAAGTGAAGGTCTTGCTGATTTCAGCAAAGCAAAGCAGCTTGTGCAGGTGTTAGACAGCGTGCCTCCGCAGTAGAAGAGTCCAGGTGCTGAACTGAGCTGCCTGCAGATGAGACAGGTGTAGCTGCGAGGGAACACTGGTCTCAGGTCTGCGTCTCCACCAGGAGCTGTCGCTGCATCGCTGAGCTGGCTGTTTGTGAGCTTTGCTTCGTTTGGTGTCGATTTGGTATTGACTTAAATCATAAAGGTGACACCTTTCGTGGAGAAGTCGTTAACCCGGCGGTAAGTGAACAAATGGTTGTTTCTCTACTTCACCACTCCGAACACGGTTGTGTGGAAACGTTAGTGCTCCCTCTTTTAATCCTACACTTTTTTTCATTTATATGGACATATACTAAAAATAATCTGGCTATTTAAGTTTTAGTGTTTAGTAAATGCAACCTCAGAGGAATAACGATAAGTAACTTTTTCTCTATTTTACTGGCTGTTTGTTTATGAAGAATATTGTGTGGGCGCTACTAAGTACCACCATGGTCCAACAGTGAAGGTCCACGTTTAGCAGGAGCAGTTTTCTCAGGAAGATGACCTTTCATTCACCTCTGAACATTTCGGCACAGACAGGATTTCATGTTCAAGTCAGTACCTGCAAGGTGCCTGTAACGACCCCAAATCATGACCCCTCCGCTGCCGTGCTTGACGGTGCACGTGAGGTTTTGAAATGCTTTTTGTCTCCCCTTGGTCCCATTGTTCCACAGCACATTTTCCCAGAAGCCCTGTGGTTTGTTCAGATGTAGTTTTGTGACCCTCAGTGATGCTTCCATGTTCTTTTTAGACAGAAGAAGCGTTGTCCTGGCAACCTTTCAAATCAAACACATTTTAGGAATCGTCTTATAGTTGTGCTCTGACTGATGTGTTTAACATGTTTTTTTTAATTTCTCTGAGTATTGGATGGTCTGAGTTTAGATTAGCTAGGTGGGACTTAGCTGGGATGTCCACATCTTCAAAATTTCACAGTTGACTTTATTCAGTTCTGCTTATGAATAATTTCTCTCCCTATAAAACATTGTAAAATAGTTTTTTAATATGCAGCATCAATTTCTTCTCAAAGATGGTTGCTTATGTCTTCCCCTCTTAGCATTGTGTTAACACAAACCAGAATGTTTCCAGCCAGCAAACTTCATCTGCTTGGTTGAAGCCTGCACAGCTGATGATTGGTAGCATCTGGCTGCAACTTATTTAAATCCCATAACAGTTGTAACGGGATACTTAGTTTTGCCGACATGATTTTCTTCTCCCCTTTTTGATTTCAGTTTTGTTAAAGAATAAAATCACAGTTAAAAAAAACAAGCATTTTGTTGTTCATCTGAGGTTGTATTTGTCTAATCTGAAGACCTTCTACAATCAGAAGATTATTTTCACACACAAACAGGATTAAAAATGGGGCTACAATTGTACTCTTTACTATTGTGAATATTGTTTGGTTTCTTCAATATTTAAATATATTATAACTGTCTTTTTTTGTGTAAGGTGATGAGGGCTTAAAAAGATGCCTACAAATGAAATCTTTTTTTTTTTTTTTCGTTGCACATGATTTTAAGGATTGTACATCAAGTTTTAGCTATTTCAAAGACAATAATAAAACTTTGTTTTCACCAGCTACAGCGTCGGTAGTGTTTTTGTTTTTAATTAGTTTTTTCTTTTTCGGTTGGGATGGTGGTGTTGGGTTGTGTGGTTTCTAGGAGACAGGTGGAGTGGGAGGCAGCCAGCAACCTGATCGAGGGCATCTGTCTGACCCTGCAGCGGCAGCCAATCATCTCCTTCCTCCCTCACCTCCGCTCGCTGATCAACGTCTGCGTCAATCTGGTGCGGAGGCGCTCCAGCGGAGAACGTGTCGGCTGATTCTCGTCGTGGGGTTTTTCCTCAGACCTTCTGTTTTTGTGTCGTCAGGTGATGGGCGTGGTCGGCCCGTCCAGCGTGGCAGACGGACTTCCTCTGCTCCACCTCAGCCCGTACCTGTCTCCTCCGCTTCCTTTCAGCACGGCCGTGGTCCGGCTGGTCGCCCTGCAGATCCAGGTCCAGCTCCCAGGATAAACCTAACAAGAATCCGCACACAGTGTGCCACATGCTTAAATTTTATTTTCCCGTTTGTTTTTACATCTTCTCAGGCTTTGAAGGAGGACTTCCCTCTCAGTCACGTGATCTCACCGTTCACCAATCAGGAAAGGCGAGAAGGGATGCTGCTCAACCTGCTTATCCCCTTTGTGTTGACAGTTGGGTCAGGAAGCAAAGGTAAGAACCACCTTCTGGAGTTGGTTTTAAACTTGCAAAAATCAATCTTTATGATTTTTTTTAATTTATTTTTGTTTGTTTTGCAGACAGCCCCCATCTTGAGCAGCCAGAGATCTTCCTCCTCCTGCAGACAGTCATCAACATCCTGCTGCCTCCTCGGATCATCTCCACCTCCCGCACCAAGAACTTCATGCTGGATGCCTCTCCGGCCCACTGCTCCACACCTGGAGACACGGGGAAGGACTTACGTCGGGAGGGGTTGGCAGAGTCCACCAGCCAGGCTGCTTACCTGGGTACCACAGAGCCTCGACGGTGTTTTATGGCTTCTCTTCTTGTTTGGCGTCTCATCGTCTTCTCTTCCCAGCCCTGAAGGTGGTGCTGGTTTGCTTTGAGCGCTCCCTGGGGAACCAGTGGTACCGGCTGAGCCTGCAGGTGAAGGAGATGGCTCTGAGGAAGGTGGGCGGCCTGGCCTTCTGGGACTTCATAGACTTCATTGTCCGAACCCGGATCCCGATTTTTGTCCTGCTGAGACCTTTCATACAGTGCAAGGTAAACGGCCAGCGTTATCTTTACTTCTCTCTATCAACTTTTCCCTTAAACGGGGCGTAATATGAAAAGTAGCATCACAGACCCAGATCAGAGTACGGTTATCCCCGATTTCCCATTTTTATTCCCACTTGGATTCACATCTTCCTGCATTTGCTGTACCTCACTGGAGACTGTAAGAGGTGCACCCCACAGAGGAGGGGGTTGGGTTTAAGATGCTGACTCCACCCCCTAAAACCAGCGGCGATGAGCAGAAGTCTGAAAACATGCGTGAAAAGGAGGCTTTTACATTTTATTTCTGTGCTATTTTGAGTAAGGTGTCACTCAGTGGAGTAATACCAATTCTGACCACACGGGGGTGTATTGATCTGCTGTGTTGATTGAGGAGCCAGGAACAATAATGTGCTAATGAGTGAGGACGGTCCGGCACTTTGTCCCAGTAGAGGTGGCATTGTGGAGCAAGACATCAGCAGATGGTGTTTTTAAAAAAGTCCCTAATATTTCTCTTTTTGAGAGTTCAAGCATGTTTTTTTTTTGTTTGTTTTTTTTGGTCCAGCTGCTGACCCAGCCAGCTGACTCCCAGGAGGAGATCACGGCGCGCCACCACATCGCCGACCAGCTGGAGCGACGCTTCATCCCCAGACCTCTCTGCAAGAGCTCCCTGTTTGCAGAATTCAACAACGAACTGAAGATCCTGAAGGAGGCCGTGCACAGCGGTTCTGGTTAGATGCAGCGCAAATCTCAGTGATTTATTCATTTCGGCTCAACTTCTGTTCACGACTGTTGTTTGTGTTTGAACTGCCGCCGTCCAACAGCGTACCAGGGCAAGACGTCCATCAGCACGGTGGGCACGTCCACATCGGCTTATCGCCTCAGTCTGGCCACAATGTCGCGCTCCAACACGGGGACGGGGACGGTGTGGGAGCAGGACAGCCAGCCGTCACGGCAGCCATCGCAGGATACCCTGAGCCGCACCGACGAGGACGATGAAGAGAGTCAGGAGCATTTCCGTTTGATTCTTGCCTCAGTTTCATGTTTCAGAACGAGTCGAACTCACCCTCCTCGTTTTTGTTCAAACTAGACGACTCCATGAGTATTCCCAGTATCGTGAGCGAACACGAGGCCTTCCTTCCCAGGGCGTCGTCGCAGCGGCGGTTCTCCAGCCACGCCACCAGCTCAGCGGCCTCGCAGCCGGAGGCCCCCCGCAACACCATGCTGCCCAGCCAAAGGTGACATCACAAATACGGCCTTGTTGATGATGCCACAGACTTGAGTTTGAGTTTATGTGCTGGAAGAACACCTCTGAATCAAGTAGACGGGGACTGAATCCAACAAATATCTGATTCCTGGGTAATTCTAAGGATCCTCGTTTTAATTTCGTCTTTGTGATTTAGATTAGTCAGAAACTGATGACTCAGTGACTAGACATTTATACAGGTTATGTCTCCATTTATATCGGGGTTTAGATCTGTTGAAACCCAGTCATTTAGGATGATACAAGTGTTTCCAAGGCAACAGGAAGTCCTATAGTTTGCTAGCAGAACTGATAGTTTTGAGAAAGTCATCTCTGACCTGAGCTGCTGCTTCACCATTGGAAGTAAGTTTTGTTTCCCTTGACCCCCCCCTTTTTTTTTTTTTAATAAGCATTTGTGCAGACCTGAAGCATGTAGAGGTGATACTTTAGAACGGATCAAACCAGTCATACCACACAACCACAGTCATGTTTTTCTGTGTATATCTCTGTGTTTTTACTCAGGGCAGCACTGTGACGTAGCTCCGACTGTATCTTGGTTGGTTAGACGTAGTGAGAGTGAACGCCCTGGCTTTTCCCCCCTGATAAGGGAGGGGCTCAGGCTGGTGGCGGATTTTAACTAACGTCCCTGAACTCCCGTTCTCCCCCTTCCCTTCGCCCCCCCTTTTTACAGTGAACCCAATGTGCTAGATGAGTCCCAGGGCCTTCTGCAGGAGGGTAACCTCTCTAGGTACAGTGGCCCTCTGTGTGTGTGTGTCCCGTTGGTGCATTCTTGCATCTGTCCACCACTGGGAGGGGCATCGCCTCTGGACGGCCTCGATCACTCATCCACATCCAGTCAAATCGCTCTGCCCCCCACTTTCCTGTCTCTTACCTCTTTCTGTGTGGGTCCAGTGTGCCATGTATCTGTCCCCTAACTCCCACCTCTCTCGCCTCCTCTCGAGCTCCACACTGACCCTCATCTTCTCAGCTCATCCGCTGTGCTGTCCTAACCTGGACCCTCCTCCCTGAAAAGCATAGCTAAAGATGGCCCCCCCCCCATCAGCACGGGGGCCCAGGGAGCTCTTGCCTCCGTTTCTCTTGTCAGCTGTGGGTCTTTACGGTTGATGTGCCATCACCAAAGTCAGCCTCTCTCCCATCGGTGCCATGGTGTCTCATACTGTTTACATGTCTATCAGGCTTCTCGCTGATCAAATTGGGCGTCCCGACTGTGGATACCAATCTGTCGGGGCAAGGGGGAACTGGGGTGGCAACCACAGCACAAAGACTCTTTATTATTTGTGCAGAAATTTTACATTTGATCTGGTTTAGTTCTCCTTTCTTGATGGGAAAACATTTTAATGTGTAGTGGGCCAAAAAAAAAAACAAACCAATCATCTGTCAGCGTTGCTACTCCAGCCCCTGCTGTCCCCTGGTGTGTTTTCAGTGTTTAAATCATAGCAGCACTTTGTTTTCTGCACTGTCTCTGGGCGTCTTGTAGCATACCGTGTGTGTTGTGCGGTCAGTGAATGAGTAGAGTAGCAGAGACGTTTGTTGTAATCAGAGGTGGCTTCAGCGAATGATCACAGCTGGGGAGGAGGTGGGATCGAGGTTCCTTCACGGTGGTATATTTGTGTTTTTGTGTGTGTGTGTCTGACTAAAACAGGGTTGCCAGCGTGCAGAGTGAACCAGGCCAGCAGAACCTCCTGATCCAGCCTCCTCTAGGACGAAAGCGAGGACTCAGACAGGTGAGGACATCACCTCTGGTTTTCATGTGTGAATACACTTCAGAAGTCTGAACATCTGGAGGTGTTTTTTCTTCCCTGTTTGGTGATACACTTTACCTGATGCACATCTGATAATGGGCAGTTGTCACTGTTGACATTTTAATACAAAGAAAATTAAAATGTAATTTAAAGTAGAGATGCATTTGTTGCAATTTTGTTTCTAAAAATTATAATAGACTTGTATAGTGACACAGTCAGTCAGTGAAAGATAGCAGAAGCTGCAGGGTTTTTTACTCAAAAGTTTCAAGATCATGTGAGAATCACATAATAATCTGCTTTCTGTACAGGCTACAAGCGGAAGCTGTCAGTTTCTTTTCTTTGGCAGAAATGGGTTAGCATTAGCATTATTAGTATTATTAGCACTCGCACTGAGCTAACCCATCTGTAAAGAACTGTAGTTCCTTGTCTTGAACACCAGGGGGCATGTTCCGTATTTCATACAGACTGAGATGGAAACGAGCTGTAGGATGTGGAGCTTCTGGTGGGTCCACTCAGCTACCAGAATATGTTGCCACTGTGACCCAGGGGTTAGCCTTTTTTACCATGGTAACATTAGCTCATTTGACCAGGGCCCCCCTCTTAAGTGCTGAATCAGGATTTTTGTCACGAACATGTTAATGTCGCTTTTCTTCCATTTCAAAGTTTTTATTGCTTGGTACCTGATGGTTTTTAAATGTGGCTTCCTTCCCTGCAGTTGCGACGCCCCCTGCTGTCCATCCCTAAGACTGAACCTCGCGGGCGGTCTGGAGCGAGACTGTCCACGACACGCAGGAGCATCCAACCCAAGAACAAACCGCTGGGTAACGCTTCACATGCTGCTGTCAGAAAAACTTACAAATATATATACACACACAGCACCCAGACAGGGCACATTTATAGTACGTCAAGACATCAAAATGAAGGAATGCCATGCAATCACTTAAAATAGTTTCATGGAATGTGCGCGGATTCAGAACTCAA